>NW_020870469.1:265883-288383 GCF_003789085.1 Penaeus vannamei | reverse complement strand
CAGACAAGGAGAGTATGAATCTACAGCATCCCTCTCCTGTGCAGACACCTCCTCCACTTCGTCTTGGAGAAAAGGAGTAGCGAAGGCAGAAGCTTAGCCAATCAATATCACGATGTTAGAAGGAGTGTCAGAGAGGCGAGAGGTGACAGGAGGACGAAAAGGTGTTGTGAAAGTTATGAAAAGGTGGTGATGGGTGTGATGATCGTCGCTCGAGTGATGGTAAGTGTGTGAAAGCTCCGTGAATGAGGGTCCGTAATTGAGGGTCTTTCTGCCTTGTCTCTTTGTCTATTACCTCTACCTGATCTTCTATCCTATTTTAGTGATATAACAATGATTCTATCTATAATTCTATCTGGAATCTTTTTATATTATCCGTCTATTACCTCTTTGATCCCTTCACTTCCTCAAACTTCTCTTTCCCGACTGTTCCGCTTTCCCTTTCCTCCTCCTCTTCTTCTCCGTTCGTCTTTCTTCCTTTTCTCTTTCTTCTTCTTTACTTTCTTCTCTTCTTTTTCGAACTCTTGTCTCCTTTCGTTCTTGTCTCTTCCTCTTCTTCGCTCTGTCCCCTTCTTCCTCCCTCTTCTCCTCCTCTCCCCGTTTCTCCTATCTTCTCTCCCTGTCCCCCTTCTCCTCGCGCTCGCCTTCCCTTCCTCATCCTCTCCCTCCGTGTGAAAAGGTGCTACTCGCCTCGGCTGCTTTTCTGACTTTTACGACTGGAAGAGTCATAGGGTGTATGCGTCAACTGCGCGAGCTTACGCGTGGATGCTTAATATCAATCATAAGTACTAGTTGTAGCATAATATCTCTCCTCAGTGCTATAATCGGGCGCAGCTGGAAATATGAATGTCTCGTCCTCCTTAAATATATTATAAAAAGAGAAGAACATCCGGGTGTGACGAGGTTACCTTCGTTGTTTTATTGTCGACTCGTTTATTAGCTTGACTTTGTCGGTAGTTTTATGTTGTATTAGACTTTTGGTGTCGTTTTTTGTTTCGGTTCAATTTCTACTTCATAGGTTTGTGGGGTGCGTGTTTTATATGCGTGGCCTTGTTGTGTTAGTATCATATATGTATTTTTTACTAATCATTCACTATAATTTAACGTTGGTTTGTCCTATTTTCTCTCTCTATCTTCCTCTATATTTTCTACTTTTCTACATTATACTCCATATTTCATTATATTTTCTTCTCTCTATTTATTATTATTTATATTTATTTCTTAATTTATTATTTTATATTTTATTTTATTATTATTTCTTTGTTATTAGGTTATTTTTAGTTCTAGTCAGATCTCCCACCCTCCTCCCTCTCTCGCATATTGCCACTTATTTCTCTCTCGCCACCCATCCGGGTGCTTGCGGTCTATTTCGCGATTATTCTCTCTTCTCTTCTCTATTCTCTCGCTCTCTCTATCTCATGTGGCGCGCCCGCAAGGCCTGTTGTTGATCTCTCTCTCTCCATGGATCTCCATCCGAGCCGGTCACTTGACCTCTCGTCCTCCTCTCTTCTTCTTATTATGTCTCCTCATCCGCGCCCATCTTTCATTCCCGTGTATCCTTCTGCTGCGCCTGTCCTGTTAATCCCCTCCCCCACCTCGGCCCCTTTCCCCCCCCCGTCCCTCGCCTCCTCATTTCCCTCCCCTCTCCCCTTCCCTGCGCCCCCCTCCCGCCCCTCCTCTCTGCCTAGGAATATGTATCATTCCTTCCCTTTCTCCCGTCCCCAAGTATTGCGGAGAGGCTGCGCCATCCACGAGCAGAGAGGCTCAGCGCACCGCGGGCGATGGCTCGTAATCTGCTTTCACTCTATGAAGAGTCACTTTATTAAAGCAGTCGACGGCATACAGCCTGTAGGCTGTATGGCTTTATAGCTAACTTAGCTATTAAACGACGGAAGAACAAGGGACGAAAAAGTAGATCACGTGTTTATGGGTTTTCGCTCGGCTGATACTCTCTCTATCATAGCAATTTCAAAAAGGAATATGGCGATGAGGTACTTCGGCGGAGACTAAAAATGAAAGCTACTTGTATGGACATATAATATTTTATTTTCTTCGTTTTTTGTTTGTCTTGTTGTCTTTTTTTTTTTTCTCTTTCTCTCCTTTTTTTCCTCTTTTCTTTTTAATGCTTCTTTTATTCTACTTGATTTTTTCTTCTTCCATCTACTTCCTTACTCTTTTCCTTCTTCCTCTTTTCTCTTTCTTTCATACTTAATTTTCTCTTATTTGCTTTTTTCTATTCTCTTTTTTCTGCTGGCTTGAATTTATCATTTTCTTTCCTTTTCTTTCTATTTCTCCTTCTTCTTCTTCATCTGTCTTTATTTCTTCTTTAATCTCATCTTTTTCTCTTCTTCTTTTTCTCTTTTTTTTTTTCCTGAATCAATGATTTGTCGATCTTTTTCTTCTTCTTTCTGTCTCTTCTCTGGATCGTTGTGTGTTTATTCTTTGTCTGTATTGTTGTTTGGTTATTTATTTTTATTACTTATAACCTCATCTTCTGGTTGACTCATTTGCCATTTGTTGTCTGTTCATAGTGTGTATCTGGTACATATGTCATTCTGTCTGTATCTATGCTTATTTCTGTACTATCTGTCTCGCTTAGTCTGGCCTGTCTGTTATCTTTCTGTGTATTCTTCTGTCTGTCTGTCTGTCTGTTTCTCTTCTCTCTCTCTCTCTCTCTCTCTCTCTCCTCTCTCTCTCTCTCTCGTTCGCTTCTCGCTTTCTCCATCTCTTTTTCTCGTCTTCTCCTCTCTCCTCCTCTCTCAGCCTCCCCCCCAATGTCTCCTCACACACTGTCCTTTGATTTTGTTGCTTCTTCGTTTCTCCTTCACGTGACGTCTTTTCTCCCTCTTCTCTCTCTCTCTCTTATTCTCTCCTACTTGTTTTCTTCATCTTCTTTCTTGCTCTCTCTCTCTCTCTCTCCTCCTCTCTCTTTCCTGCCTCCCCCTCTCCTCGTGTGAACTGGTTTTGTGATTTATTAGTTTCGTAGGTGTTGTGGGGGAGGTGGTCACTCTGGTTGTTTGGCTTGGTGTGTGTTGGGTTTGTTTGGATGAGTAATTGGGTGTTTGGTGGGTGGTAGTCGTTTTTTGGGGGACGGAGTGATGTGTGTCTGTGTTGAGTTGGTGGCTGTGGTTTTGGTACCGGATTGGTTGTAGTGGGGTTTGGCCTCTTTTATTTCTTTATTCTTTCTCCATGCCTCAAGTCTTCTATTTTAAATATTCTTTGAGTCCCAGGCCTATACTTTCGCCACGGCCACCCAACGGCTGGGAATCCGGCGGAAAGGACGGAAGGCGGCCCCCAGGCCGTTTCCCATTACCTTTTCAGCGTACGCATCGCCAAGCATCTCACTCAAATAGCGACGCCCCTACATCTCTCAGCGAAATCTCGTTTCCCCATGCAGGTCTCTCTCATCTCGCTCACAGGCGCACGCACTGCGACAATGGGGTTCTTATTAATTATTTTGTTCTTCATACTTGGCGCTCCTACCTTTCTACACGGCGACCGTATTGCTCTTGTCCTCCTGACAGCCCTCTTCCCGGCGCTATCTCGGATAGAATTATACTAGCCCTCTCCCGTCCATAACCCTTCACTTGTCCTCCCTCCCTCCTCCACTAACTTCCCTCCTCCCTCCTGCTGCTGCCCCTCCCTCTCCTCCTTCTCCAGTCCTTCCTCCCTCCCTAATTCCTCCTCTTCTTTCTTCTTCATCTTTCTTTTTTTCTTCCTCTTCTCCTCCTCCTTCCATCTTCTTCTTCTCACCTCAGAATTCTCTAATTAAGCGTATCCAAGAAAGTGCTATCATTATGTTTCTCAAAGAACAGGGAGAAACTCTTTCATTAAGACGCAAAATTTGCAGTTCCTTGGAGCGCCACCCCTTTGCGTTCGAGCGGGGACCCCTCTGGTCTCTCAGTCTTTCTTTGTGTTCCGGTGTGTTGTTTGTTTGTCTGTTTGTTTGTTTTGTTTGTTTGTCTGTTTGTTTGTTTGTTGTCTGTTTGCTGTTTGTCTGCTGTTTGTTGTTTGTTTGTTTGTCTGTTTGTCTGTTTGTTTGTTTGTCTGTCTGTCTGTCTGTTTGTCTGTTGTAGTTTGTCTGTCTCTCTGTCTGTTTGTTTTTGTTTTGTCTTGTCTGTTTGTGTCTGTCTGCGTGTGTGTGTGTACATATATACATACATATATGCATACACACATACATACATGCATATATAATTATATTATAATATATATATATATAATATATATATATATATATATATATATATATATATATATATATATATAATTTATTTACAAGTGTTGTGAAATGTGTGTCACAGAGTCTTCTGGCATCATGCTCTGAGTATGTGTATGCATGAGAATGTATCTCACTACATGTATGACTGTATGTGTATGTTTATGCGTGTGTATGTGTTTAGATGTGTGCATGGGTGTGCCAGTGTGTGTGTGTTTGTGTATGTGTATGTGTGTGTGTCTGTATTTGCATGTGAGTATGTGTGTCTGTATTTGCATGTGAGCATGTGTGTCTGTATCTGCATGTGAGTATGTGTCTGTATTTGCATGTATGTGTCTATGTACGTGCTTCCTGTCTCCTCCCATGTTTTCTTAACGTGTACATATGTGTGTCCTTTTCCTAGACCAACCAACCAATCCCTATGTGAAAAAAAAACATACGTATCCATGTACAAACATCTCTTTCTCTGTACAAAGCAGTTCCAGACTTAACCGGAGGAGGCAGAGCTGTGTTGGCACGCAGGTGTTCATCCACATGTGTCGGCTGATTGCAAGTGTTCCCACCCACACACCTGCGGGAACACCTGTACTCTTCGTTTCTGATATGTTCGATTTGTTTCATAATTTCCACGTCTCTTTCGTGTCGGGGAATTGTTGTTAAGTGTAAGTGGTCATGATGGTTTTGATGATTATCAATTTATGGACCATTGAGTTATTACCATTAATTAGTGTTTTAAGTGTCGTGTGTGTGTGTGTGTTTTTTTTCTTCTTCTTCTTTTTCTTAGTCTTTCGTTCTGTTTTTTTCATTACTATCTTTTTCTCTGTCTTTTTTCAATTTAATTTCTCTTGATTCATATCTATCTTTCCTGTTTGTTCATATCTATAATTAGTTTTTAAGTGTCATGTGTTTTCTTCTTTTCTTTCTTTTTTTCTTGGTCTTTCGTTCTGTTTTTTCATCACTATTTTTTCTATTCAATTTCCTTTGATTCATATATCTTCGTCTTTACTCTCATTCTTTCGTTTCGATTCGCTTATCTGACATTTTTTATATACCTGGTTTTCGTTTATCTTCGTTCATCAATATCTCTTTGTCTTTTTTAATTTCATGTTCTCTTGATTTATATTTCTTTGTGTTTCTTCTCATTTTTTTCTTTTCAATTCGTTAACTTTTTTCTCGTTTTTTTCGTTTTTCCCAGTAACTAGCAATTAATCGTTTTGTTTGTTTGTTTGTTTGTTTGTTTGTTTTTCTCTGTTTTTCCTTTCCATTAACTAGCAATTTATCTTCTTTTTTTTGCCTGTTTGTCTGTTTGTTTTTTTTTGTGCTTTTTTTGTCTATTTTCCTTTCCATTAACTAGCAATCTATTTGTATTTTTATGTTGTTTTTCCTTCATTAACTAGCAGTTATCTGTTCGTTTGTTTTTTGTTAGTTTTTTTGTCTGTTTTTCCTTTCCATTAACTAGCAATTTATATTTTTTTCTTTCCATTAACTAGTAATTTATCTGTTTGTTTGTTTGTTTTCTGTTTTTTGTCTGTTTTTCCTTTACATTAACTAGTATGTTTTTTTCCTTTCCATTAACTAGCATTTATGTTTTTTTTCCTTTTTCCATTAACTAGCAATTTATGTTGTTGTTTTTTTCCTTTCCATTAACTAGTAATTTATCTGTTTGTTTGTTTGTTTTCTGTTTTTTTTCTGTTTTTCCTCCATTAACTAGCAATTTATGTTTTTTTGTCTGTTTTTCCTTTCCATTAACTAGCAATTTATGTTTTTATTTTTTTGTCTGTTTTCCTTTCCATTAACTAGCAATTTATGTTTTTTTCTTCTTTTAACTAGCAATTTATCTGTTTGTTTGTTTGTTTTTGTTTTTTGTCTGTTTTTCCTTTCCATTAACTAGCAATTTATGTTTTTTTGTTTTTTTCCTTTCATTAACTAGCAATTTATGTTTTATTTTTTTTCTGTTCCTTTCCATTAACTAGCATTTATGTTTTTTTTCCTTTCCATTAACTAGCAAATTTATGTTTTTTTCCTTTCCATTAACTAGCAATTTATGTTGTTTGTTTTTTCCTTTCCATTAACTAGTAATTTATCTGTTGTTTTTTTTTTTTTTTTTGTCTGTTTTTTTCCTTTCATTTAGCAATTTTATGTTTTTTTTTTTTTGTCTGTTTTTTTTTCCATTTTCCTAGCACATTAACTAGCAATTTATGTTTTTTTTTTCCTTTCCATTAACTAGCAATTTATTTTCCTTTCCGTATTTTTTTTTTTTTTTTTTGTCTGTTTTTCCTTTCATTAACTAGCATTTAGTTTTTTTGTCTTTTTTTCCTTTCCATTAAACTAGCAATTTATGTTTTTTTCCTTTCCATTAACTAGCAATTTATGTTTTTTTTCCTTTCCATTAACTAGCAATTTATTTGTTTGTTTTCTTTTTTTTTTTTTGTCTGTTTTTTCCTTTCCATTAACTAGCAATTTATGTTTTTTATTTTTTTTTGTCTGTTTTTCCTTTCCATTAACTAGCAATTTATTGTTGTCTGTTTTTCCTTTTAACTAGTATGTTTTTTCCTTTCCATTAACTAGCAATTTATGTTTTTTTCCTTTCATTAACTAGCAATTTATGTTTTTTCCTTTCCATTAACTAGCATTTATTTTTTTCCTTTCCATTAACTAGCAATTTATCCGTTTGTTGTTTTTCTGTTTTTTTTTTTTTTGTCTGTTTTTCCTTTCCATTAACTAGCAATTTATGTTTTTTTGTCTGTTTTTCTTTCCATTAACTAGCAATTTTGTTTTTTATTTTTTTTGTCTGTTTTTCCTTTCCATTAACTAGCAATTTATGTTTTTTTTTTCCTTTCATTAACTAGCAATTATGTTTTTTTCCTTTCCATTAACTAGCAATTTATCCGTTTGTTTTGTTTCTGTTTTTTTTTTTGTCTGTTTTCCTTTCATTAACTAGCAATTTATGTTTTTATTTTTTTTGTCTGTTTTTCCTTTTCATTAACTAGCATTTATGTGTTTTTTTCCTTTCCATTAACTAGCAATTTACATTTTAATTTATGTTTTTTCCTTTCCATTAACTAGCAATTTATCCGTTTGTTTGTTTCTTTTTTTTTTTTGTCTGTTTTCCTTTCCTTAACTAGCTTTTGTCTGTTTTCCTTTCATTAACTTTTATGTTTTTTCTGGTTCCTTTCCATTAACTAGCAATTTATGTTTTTGTCTGTTTTTCCTTTCCATTAAACTAGCAATTTTATTGTTTTTTTTTCTTTTTTTTTTTTTTTCCTTTACATTAACTAGCAATTTGTCTGTTCTTTTTTCTGTTTTTCATTTCCATTAACTAGCAATTTATCTGTTTTTTGTTTGTTTGTTCATCTGTTTTTCCTTTCCTTTAACTAGCAATTCGTCTGTTTTTTTTCCAGTAACTAGTAATGTATCTGTTTTGTTTCGTTTTATATTTTATTATATTTCTTGTTTGTTTGTTTATTTGTTTATTTCATAACTAGCAATTTATCTATTTTCTTTTGTTTTATATTCCATTATGTTTTCATTCGTTTTTTTATTTTTTTTAATATTTCAAGAAACTAGCAATTTATCTGTTTTCTTTTGTTTTATATTTTTTTGGTATCTTTTGTTTGTTTCTATATTTGTTTGATTATATATCCAGTAACAAGCAGTTAATAGTTTGCTGTTGTTGTAAAAGTTACTAGCAGTCTATTTTTGTTGTTGCTTTTGTTTTCCAGTAACTAGCAAGATTACATTTGACTAACTCACTGCTTATTCAATCATGATCATAAGTTTATATCATTTATTTTTTATTTTGTTGTTATTATTATATTTTTTTTTAAGGCCAAATCAGAAAGCATCATTTCCTCATGATCATGAAAATGTATCATCAAAGATAAAATAAAAGATAAAAGAAAAGAAAAAGAAAAAAAAGAAAAAGAAAGAAAGAAAGAAAAAAAAGGAGAGAGAGAAAAAAAAAAAAAAAAAAAAAAAAAAAAAAAAAAAAAATATATATATATATATATATATATATATATATATATATATATATAATATATATATATATATATATATATATATATATATATATATATATATATATATATATATATATATATATATATATATATATATATATATATATATATATATATAATATATAATATATATATATATAATTTTTAAGCCAAATCAGAAAGCACAATTTCCTCATGATCATGAAAATGTATCATCAAAGATTAAGAATAAATAGATAATCATTTCCTCACATCCTTGGTATTATAATGTCAATGTGAGTTATTGGCAAAAAAACCGTAAGCACTAATTGGGAGGAGAATGACAGTCGTCCTGCGTTAATTGGGTGGGAAAAAATCTCATCTGCATTTTTTTTTTTTTTTTTTTTTTTTTTTTTTTTTTTTTTTTTTTTTTTTTTTTTACCAATTAGCTATCGTGTGCTTCGAGAAATGGATTGTATTGAGTGTTTTTTTTTAGTATTTTTTCTTTTTTTTTTAGTATAGGAGAAAGGGTGTGTGTGTGTGTGTGTGTGTGTGTGTGTGTGTGTGTGTGTGGTGTATGTGTGTGTGTGTGGATGTATGTGTGTGTGTGTGTGTGTGGTGTGTGTGTGTGTGTGTGTGTGTGTGTGTGTGTGGTGTGTGTGTGTTGTGTTGTGTGTGGTGTGTGTGTGTGTGTGCGTGTGTGTGTGTGTGTGTGTGTGTGTGGATGTGTGTGTGTGTGTGGATGTATGTGTGTGTGTGGTGTGTGTGTGGTGTGTGTGTGTGTGTGTGTGTGTGTGTGTGTGTGTATGTGTTGTGTGTGTGTGTGTGTGTGTGGATGTATGTGTGTGTTTTGTGTGTGTCTGTGGACGTGTATTTTTCTCTCATTTCTCCGCTTTCCTCTCCTTCTCTCCTCTCACCTCTTTTCATTCTTTCCTTTTCCTTTTTTTTTCTTTTTTTCTTTTTTATAATCCTAACTCAAGAAGGTTATAATAAAACTCAACCGATTCAATGCACAAAACAGTTTAATAAAAACTTAAAAATCTTACAACAGTATGAAAAATTATAACTATACACATTTAGTACTGTCTTTATATATGGATGGAAATCCCTTACGCTATGGTCAGAGTCTCTTCAAGAAATGTGGCTAAAAAAGTTTATTTGCATTTCAAATATTTAGAAATTCATCTTAAGCTGCGGTAACTTGGAAGAAAATGGCAGCTTAGGTGAAATATTTTTTTTTTTTTTTGAATGTTTTTTTTTCAAATGGTGGGGGGGGGCGGGGTTGAGGGAGGGGCGAGCACACTTTTTTTTTTTTCCTATGGGTGTGTCTGTCTCCCCGTGGGCGGGCGTTTGTGAGCGTAGGGTGGGCGTGAGAGAGTGGGGGAAGGGGGTATGGGGGTGGAAGGGGGGGGTGAGGGCTGTATCTTACTGTATATACAAACGAAAATCTATGACAGTGTTCGGTCAAAACTGTCATGTCTGCTTTGACAAGTTATGCACAAGATTTCTCTTATTTTCTTCCTCGAGAGAATAGTAATTTCCGTTACTTTATACTTACTTTTATTTTCTTTTTCTTGGTATACATACAGATTTTTTATTGCCTAGTATATATATATATCAAAGGCAATGTTTATTTGTTTGCTTGTTTTCATATCTCACGTTCTTTTTTTTCCTCCTTTCAAAAATTCCTTTTTCAAGAAACATACTTTTTTTTAGTCTGTTAAGTTTATTGTTACAGACACTCATGACGAAAAAAAGCAGAGAGAAATTTTCTTTCTCTCTCTTCCTTTGTTTGTTTTCGTTATATAGAAACGTGATCAACACCACATATAATGAACATGCATTAAAAGCGTTATAAAGTCGTATTATTTGTGTCGGTAGTTAAGTCATGAGCACCAAAGTTCATCCAGAAACACACAACGCTTATCAAAAAAAAAAAATAAAAAAAAAGACAAATAAAAGACAATGACAAAGACAATGACAAAGACAATAATGAAGTTATCAAAGCAAGAAAATGGACAGATAGATAGACCCAAAAAAAAGAATCATAGATAATTTTGCGTATTTTTACAGTAAATAGTTTCTTATCAAAAGTGGAAATTGAATCATCAAATTTATCATTCTTTCTCTCAGATTTTCGTCACTGGTCGCCTATGCTTTGTTTTTTAAAGTGATTCGTGCTCAAGGAAATCCATATTATGCTAAACCCGCACCGGAACCACATATCACTTTCCACATAACATCAACATATCGGTTTTCATACATACTATTGGCCCCGTTTTCGATTCAGGTATGATGCTATCTCGGAGGAGTGACTTTTGTAAACTGATGTTGAGTCGATAAACTTCTCCTGATTGTATAAGTTGCCGTTAAATAAATCAAGTTTAGTGTGTGTGTGTTAGTCTGTGTGTGTGTGTGTGTGTGTGTGTGTGTGTGTGTGTGTGTGTGTGTGTGTGTGTGTGTGTGTGTGTGTGTGTGTGTGTGTGTGTGTGTGTGTGTGTGTGTGTGTGTGTGTGTGTGTGTGTGTGTGTGTGTGTGTGTGTGTGATTTACATCAGTTTATTTATCATCCTTTTCATTTTATTCTAAAATTTGAGAACGCAATGAATAAATGATAGAAGTTATTGAAATCAGAATAAATGAAACGACAATAAAACGCTTTTCTTATCAATCACTTTTTTTTTTCTTTCATTTTCTTTCTCTTATTCCTTTCATTCACAAATATCTTCCATCTCTTTCTATTTCTCTCCTCAATCCATTTTTCCAATTTTTTCTCAAAAAAAAAACATCCTTTTTCTCATTTCTCCACCTCCTCCTCCTCCTCTTCTTCCTCCTCCTCCTCCTCCTTCCTCCTTCTGCTCTCTCTTACTCCTCCTCCTCCTCCTCCTCTTTTCTTCTCCTTCCACATCTTCCTCCTCCTTTCCATAACCTTCTTTCTTATCCTTCTCTTTACTCACCACGTCATCACGATCAGATCAACCATCACTTTTTCACTCAAAAAAAAAGTGAAATGAGAAGCCAAAGAGCGTCGAGCCACAGAGGGCCAAAGCCACCAGGTGCCACGCAAGGCCCTGGCACTAATGACCCTCACCTTCCCCCTAGGATGAGAGGTAACTCGGTATACCTGACACAATTGTAAGGATACTAAAGTGTGCACAATATTAAAGCTTTTTTTTATCTCTCTCTCTTTCTCTCTTTATCATATCCCCTTCCATCTATAAATGCAAATAAACTTATATACACATACTGTTATCTCCATATTTTTTTTTAATATATATTTTTATTTTTTTTAATATAGGGTCTTTCTTACACTTAAACTATCTTAATACCAGCATCTTATCCAGATAGCATCGATGAGACATAATTTATAAAAGATAAACTCTACTTATAGCAAAAAAGCTGTATACAAATACGAGAAGTGACACTTCGCTACACTACAGGTTCGGTGGCAGACGAAAAACCCGACACTGAAGGCGGTAATAGAACATGAGATCACGCCCACACGCCCGCTTCCTATGTATCATGTGCCTCGGATACGTAACACATTGACAGGTGTTTTGGATGTGCCGGCGAATACAAAGATTTCGGGATTGGTACAGGTGTTTGGGGGGTGTCGTGGCAGGTGTGGAGTGCGGAGGGTTGGGGGGAAGGGGGTAGGAGGAGGAAGGAGGAAAGGGAGGAGGAAGGGGAGGAGGGGAGGGAGGAAGGAGGAAAGGGGGAAAGGGGGGAGGAGGAAGAGGAGAAGGAGAGGTTTTGGAAGGAGGAGGAGGAAAGGAGGGAGGAGGAGGAGGGTGAAGTAATGAAAAATGAGGATTAGGAGAAAGAGGTAAGGGAAAACGAGAAGGAAAAAAGAAGGTACGGAGAAAAATACAAAGAAGTTGGGGAGAGGTCACAGAGGAGAAGAGAAAAGAAAAAAGACAGAAGAGGAAGATACCAATACAGACAACAGAGTTGAAAGACGGTGAGAAAAATATAGGCCAAAAAAAAGGATTATAAAAGGTCATCCAAGTGTTCTGGCCGGCAAGCGTAGGACATACAAGCTGGAACAACATTTCAGGCGCCCCATGATAGCATAGCTTTGTGCGTCGGGCCGTGCCACTTCAGCCTTTCAGTTCGAGTTGTCTGAAGCCAAGGGAGGGGCTCTCTCTACCCCTAGCATCGTACATTATAAGGTACTGTTATTACATAGTATTACAGATTCTTTTTTTCCTCTTTCTTAGGATAACTGGCTTAGCTTAAGTATGTTGTTGTCGACTCCTTATAGTACACTACGTATATTCCATCTATATGTGTATACCACACACTTAGAATATAAGTACACAACAGGGCCTTACTCACTGGCGGGTGTTCGTGGGTGGGTGGGGCTGGGAGACCCACCCACCCACTCCCTCCCCCCCTGGTCTTTTCTCAACAACACCTTGGAGAAAAATGAGTCAAGGGTCTATTTTGCTTAAGAAAAAAAAAATCCTTTTGAAAATTTATATCTTGTCTCTTTATTCGAGTCTCCCTTTTTCTACCCTCTTTATCCCTTCCCTTCCCTTCCTTGTTCAATCTCCCTTAGAAAATAAGCACTTAAGTTTAAAAATCCCATAGACCGATATACTAACAGACTGAGGTAGAGCAATTCTTCTAATTTTCATTTATTAATCATCGTTCTATAAACATCCCTATGATATGGAACTGAAAAAGTAATTCGAGGATTTTCTTTTATTTTCCTATCCCTTCTTTTAAGTCCTTTATTTCTCCCTCCTCTCTCCTTTTGCTTCTTTCTCTTCACTTTCTCCCTTTTATTTCATTCTCCTTTCCTTACCCCCTTTTATTCATTCTCTTTCTTTCTTTCATCTCTCTCTCTCTCTCTATCTCTCTCTTTCTCTCTCTCCCTCTCTCTCTCTCTCTCTCTCTCTCTCTCTCTCTCTCTCTCTCTCTCTCTCTCTCTCTCTCTCTCTCTCTCTCTCTCTCTCTCTCTCTCTCTCTCTCTCTCCTCATTCACTCATTCACTCACTCACTCTCTCTCTCTCTCTCTCTTCTCTCTCTCTCTCTCTCTCTCTCCTCTCTCTCCTCTCTCTCTCTCTCTCTCTCTCTCTCTCTCTCTCTCTCTCTCTTTCCCATTCTCCCTCCCTCCCTCTTTCGCTCTCCTTCCCCCTTTATCTCTCTCTCTCTCTCTCTCTCTTTCTCCCTCTCTACCCCCCACCCTCGTGCCCTAACTACGCGTCCACAGGGCATCGCCAATCCTATGTGGGTCCAAATCACGAATATCAACTTTGTACAGCAAATATCACAAGTAAGTGGCCAAGCGAGAGAATGCAGGGTTCGAGACTATGCCTGCGGTGGTTCGAGGGTGGGGTTGGGTGGGTGGGTGGGTGGGTAGGGTGGGGTTGGGGTGGGGGGGGTGGGGTTGAGGGGGTGGGTGGGTGGGGTGGGGTTGGTGGGGTTGGGTTGGTTTGGGTGGGTGGGTGGGTTGGGTGGGTTGGGTGGGGGTTTGGGTGGGGGTGGGGTTGGGGGGGTGGGTGGGGTTGGGTGGGGTGGGGTGGAGTTGAGTGGGACGGGTGAGTCTGGGTAGGGTTGGGGCGGTGGGTCTAGGTGGGGTTGGGTTGGGATGGAAAAAATAAAATCGATTCAGTGGATTGGGTCGATGGATATAGGCAAATAGGAGGCAAAATTCACGTCAGATGGATGTGATGGATATAGGTAAGGTAGACAGATGGATGTGGTGGATAAGACTAATGGATTAGTTGGATGGGTACTTTCGAGGTTGTTCATGAGGGTGGGATGGGGGGGGGGGGTGAAAAAAAAACAGACCCCATTAGCGCTTTCCTCATAATGAGTCAGTTGTTAATTAGGTCCCCCAGTGATTTAACTCTGTATCACTTTCGCAGTCTGAGTCAGTTTACAGACTAATATCATCATTTACCATGGCACTGATATGTCACATTAATTTTTTTTTTTTTCATTTTATTCTGCATTTTGTCTTCTGTTTCGTTTTGTTTTGCTTATGTACGTGAACTTACTTAAATGAACTTTGTTTTTTGATAAAGTTTTTTTTTTTTTTCTTTAAAGTCAATAAGAAATCGAAATAATTAAGAGTATTGACTCTGCGGTGTTGCCATATCGATGTCAGCGTCTTTCTGTCTCGTTCCCCCTCTCTCTCTCTCTCTCTCTTTCGTTCCCGAGTTATATATATATATATCTCGCGTATAATACCTTAAGGCAGAAATTATTGACTACGGCTCTCCTGGTATAGATATTACATTCCTACTGTTAATCAATACTGACTTAGAAAGCTATAGAGATTTTTGGTGTTATATTATATACATACAAATGCTTTTACGTGCACACACACACACACACACACACACACACAGACACACACACACACACCACACACACACACACACACACCACACACACTCACACACACACACACACACACACACACACACACACACACAACACAAGCAAACACATACATATGCCCTCTCTCTCCTTTGTCTCTCTCTCTCTCTCTCTCTCTCTCTCTCTCTCTCTCTCTCTCTCTCTCTCTCTCTTCTCTCTCTCTCTCTCTCTCTCTCACACACACACACACACACACACACACACAATGAGAATCATTACAGGCAAATATGAGTATGTATGTCTGAATAGCACTAACGTTTTCGCTGCTCTATATTCCTAGACTGAATAAGTGGGGGGAAAAACGTGCTATCTCTTTATTCATGTTTGTCCTTCGTGTCATTTTCCTAAGTCTTAAGGATCTTAGAAGTTATCTTGAGGTTTGTACACGAGAAAAAATTCTAATTTCTAATACAATGCCGACAAGTTCTAAGCCTATTTTATATATGGTATATCCCTTTTTATTTATATATATATATTTATTTGCTCTCTCGTAGCTGACAGGGCTTTTATAGAAAAAAACAATTTTTTTTTTCTTTCTCTTTCTTCTAAAATTTGCAAATATCGAGTGGGAACTTAATCTACTAAAGTTATTAATTATTTCTTAACTATACATATATATATTGTTTTTTTTTTTCAAATTCTTATCTCTCTCCTCTCTCTCTCTCTCTCTCTCTCTAGTTTAGCGCCGTTTCCGAACCCAAAGATGGCCAACGAGGAATTTTTAAATTTTTTTCTTTAATTTATGAGTTAGATTTTAAAGAGACAAAATTTCCTCATTGCTTGGTCTTTGAGTTGGACGCGCAAGTAAATACTGTTTTGTTGCTTCGTAAATATCTATTTGTACCTATTGGCGGACTGACTCAGGACTTTTTTTGTGTGTGTGAAATTAAAGACACAAGCATTACCTCTCTCTCTCAACACTTGGCTGCTCCACCAACTTGTGTTTAAGTATATTTTATGTATGGGTGTGTGTAAGCGTGTTATTGTTTGTGTAAGTTTGTGTGTGGTTGGGTTGGTTGTGGGTTGGTGTGTGTGTGTGTGTGTGTGTGTGTGTGTGTGTGTGTGTGTGTGTGTGTGTGTGTGTGTGTGTGTGTGTGTGTGTGTGTGTGTGTGTGTGTGTGTGTGTGTGTGTGTGTGTGTGTGTGTGTGTGTGTGTGTGCTGTTTTTACACATTATGTATGTGCTTGTTTATATGCATATATGAGCATGATCATATATATGTATATCTATCATTATACATACATGCGTGTTTATATATATGTACGTAATTTTTTAAAGCTGAGCGTTAGGCTTTCTGAGATAACCCTTGTTCGGTCCCCCAGTCCTCCCGGTCCCAAGAAAAGCCCTGAGAACAGAGACCCTTAGGGCTTTGTTCATCTCAAGCGTGGTCTCAGAACACCGTCAGCAGAGAACACTTAAGAACAGCGGGAAGGTGGAAGGTCAAATCGTGATGTAAACTTAAATAAATCAAATGGTAAATTTGCAAACTACACATTTATTAATTCTCTCACAATAATAAAAACATAAGAAATTATAAAAATGAATATATTATTATATTATACTTGCAGACAGCCTGTCATGCCCCGGCAAGCCAGGTGCGGCGGCACTGTTTAGAAAAATAGTAGTAACTTTGTGACTAGAAATACAATCATAATGAATCCATATATGAAACAGGAATGGGCTGCATAATAATTTGAGATGCAAGTATGGTTACAAAGACAGTCTGAAGAAATTTCTGGAGCCCGCAAGAAGCCGTGGGCGAGGGCGCCGCGAGGGTGTGGCGGGGGCGGGCGTGAGGCGTCGAGGTTGTCACATATGGGCGTGAGGAGGAGGGGAGGAGGGGGTGAGGCAGAAACGTGCTTCGTTCCGCCAGCCCCGTTGAACCGCCCACTAGCCGCCCACGCCGCCGTCGCTCATGGCTTCCTACAGAATTAGTTTTTTTTCCTAATTACAATGGCAATTACAGTGATTATCATTTTTTTTCTTCTTTTTAGTTTCAGATAGACTACAATACGAAAAACAAGAATCCCCAATCGAATGAAATGAGGTGGGACTTTATATAGCAAATTTTTAGCTTCAAATTTTCTTCTCAAAAAATCTCTTTTAGTTTATTTTTCTTCTCATTTTTTCTTCTATTTTCCATTCTTTTTTCATTTTTTTGCCCTTCCCATGAGTCAAATGACATTTTAGAGCGACCAGACCAGACCTGTTGGTAACTACAGCAGCATCCTGAAGGCCATCTATATATATATTTTTTTTAGATTTTTTTTTTCTGTTTTTTTTTTCTTCTCCTGAGACCCCGACACTCTGCGCTGCGTTTCACTTCATACAAATATATTCTTATAGTCTTGTTGTCGTGGCGAGGCAGCCCTGTAGCCCCCTCGCCGGCCAGCATTTCATATTGTAATAGCTATTGGTACTTGGGACCAATTCAAAACTACACAACAGGAAAGGTGAGTTCAAAAGTATCTTTGCAGACAGAAAAAGGTTTATGCTACACCTGGTAGAAATATTACCAAAATATTAACCGTCGCCATCCACACAATCACCGAAAACTTCTGAAAACTAACACAGATAACATTCAATATAAAATCCTCGGGGGGCGCAATCCGTCCCAGCGAGTTATCAGCTACTATGTATCTACTTATCTATCCTCGTCTACTGTCGATATGAGAAGATAAAACATGTAACAGCAAAATATTCAACGCTATCCTCAAAGACCCTCCCAATCAACACCGGCCGCCTCGCGTCGAACTCGCACTCGCTCTCGCTCTCTCTCGCTCGCTCGCTCCCCACTCGCTCGCGCGGTATGCCTGTCACCTCTCACACTCTAGCTCTCGATAGATATTCACCCTCGATCACATCTTGTCATCTGAGTGCCACCCAAGTGTTACCGGAGGGCCACTTTGGTGCCAAAGGAGTCACAGCTTCGTATTACTTGGACAAAACCAGCAAGCACTCTCCAGCCGCTGCGGCCCCACGCTGCCACCCCTGTGCCCGGTGCCCGGCCGCGGGGGCCGCGCCCCGGGGGCAGGCGGGTACCAGGTTGGTGCCACGGCAGCGGTGCCACATCGACGATGCCACTCGCCACCATAAGTGCCACCGGGGTACCACCCAAGTGCCACTCGCGAGCCACCTTGATGTCAGCAGAACGCACTCTTACGCCTTCCCCGAAACGCCTGACGGCACAACTTGAAGAGGACGTGTGAGTGCCATCGGGTGCCACCATCCAGGCGTCAAGCGGTGTAACCTTGGTGTCATCTTCGGGACGTAGGGATTTAGTTACCAAAACGAACTAAAGAAAAGGGCGGCGCCCGCCGAAAGGGCGCGGGGCCCGCCAAAGGGCGCGAGACCCGCCAGCTAGAAGAGTATTTGGTTGTGTCCTGGAGACTCTCCGCGGAGGCCTCGGCGTACACCCATCTGTTACTTGGCTTTTGTGTTCCACAGCAGCGTGAAGATAAACTGTTGATCATTTCTTTTTGGTTCAGATTCCGTGGCGAAGAATGAAGCTGGAGCCCCCCCTCGCTGATAACAAGACTGGGTGTATATTTGTACTGGACCGCTACTGCATTCTTCTATCACACGTCTTATCACAAAATTATTTATTTTTCGTACCTTAAGAGAAACCGTACCGGTTAGTTAATAGTTGTACAAGTAAGAAAAATATATGCCATATTTGTTAATGATAATAAAGAGTACATATTGTACAACAATGTAATCATATCCATGCTTACAACAAGTGTGAACAATCTCGATCACCTCTACGATACAGGAACCCTCAAAATGTTCAGACAAACATAACCTATGTACAGATTCACAACCATGGGCTTTGAAAAGTCAACCTTTCAATGACCTTAGTCTGATAAACCTTGGGCAACTCTGCATTGTTCTATTAAACATGGGCATATTCTTCATTATACTATAAACCAAAAGCGTCTATACCTGAGGCAGTACAAAATTATAAAAGGTGAAGGATATTGGCAGGTGGTGTCAGATCTGCTGGTGCGGCGGTTGGCGGTGGCGGCCAGCAGCCAGCTGCCCCGCCCACACGCCCACACGCCCGCCCGTCCTCCTGCTGGGACACGCTCATGTTCAGGCGACACCTTTTGATTTTGTTCCGTGGCGGGTCAGGGAGACAACGGGAAGGCTGCTGGTGCTGTGGCTGGCCCGCCCATCCTCTAGTTGGCCACCAGGAGGTGCTGGTACTGGGAGGCTGGGTACACGCCCATCACGCCCTCGTTCAGACCAGAGGCTTTGTCACCCGCGCCCATGGAAGCAGCGCCAGGGGCGGCCCCGCCCATCATGCCTCCGTTCACGGGCTCGTACATGGGGAACTTGGGGGCGGGTCCCTGCTGGCTGGCGGGGGGGAGCAGGTCGGTGAAGAAGGACGGTGAGGTGAAGCCCTGGTCGAACATGCCGCGGCCCCAGGGGTTGTAGGCCCCTCCGGCGGGGGCGCCCCCGGGGAAGTACACGCCGGGGGCCTCCAGCGGCGGGTTGGGGCTGAGGGAGCGCGGCCTGGACGGGGGGAACTGGCTGCCGAAGCCGGCCGTCGCTACCGCCACTGCCTGCTGCTGCTGCTGCTGTTGCTGCTGCTGTACGTGCTGCTGCTGCTGGATCATCTGGCGCTGCTTGATGTAGTGGGAGAACTCCGTGGGCGACATGCGGTTGGCTCGCTTGGTGCTCGTCTTTAACTTCGTGGAGCCGAATTTTGTCTGGGCGAAGGTGGCGGTGGTGAAGGTGAGCGGGGCGGAGCTCTTGGTGAGGAAGGCGCTGATGGGGGACGCCTCCCGCTGCTTGAAGGGCGGCGTGGGCGAGCTGGCGGAGTACGGGGACGTCGACTTGGGGCTGATCGACACGTTGCTGAGGGACGAACTCAAGTTGTCGATGGGCTTGAAGCACTGCGCCTCCGGGTTGAAGGTCTTGGTCACCTCCTTGTCGAGGTTCTCCTCCTGCGTGGCGGACTCGGCGGCCTCCGAATACAGCACCTTGATCTGGCCCTTCTCGCCGATCCTGTAGGAGACCTCGCCGGGGTCCACCCACACGGCGAGGTCCTCCGGCAGGTTGTCCTTGATCTCCCGGATCTCCATGCCTGCCTCTCTGGCGGCCTTCTCCAGCACGGGGTCGATGGGGTCGCCCGTCTTGAGGCAGCGGTACGCCGAGCCCTTCATCGGCTTGTCAGGATACCAGTGGCCCTCGAACTTCTCCTTCAGCGCCTTCTCCAGCTCCTCGCCGAAAATGTTGACTCTTCGCCGCGGCAGTTTGTTGTACATGTAAGAGATGACGAAGTTGAGCGCTACCTGAATCTCGAGGTGCATTTTGGGGAGCTTCGGGGGCGAGTCTGAGGGTTCGACGTTACGGCTGTTGTCTGAGGTACAACTGAGACGGTGCTTGCTGCTTGAGACGGCGTGTTCTCGAGACGGTGTCGCGGGGATGCTTGCACTCGGTGCTGCTTGCTGCTTCTGCTGTCCGTCACGCGATCCTGAGGGAGATAAAGATCATCAGAAACGTGGCATTTGCATAATGGAACTGCCCCAATTACACATTTTCTGACAAACACTGCGGGAGGGGGAG
This sequence comes from Penaeus vannamei, assembly GCF_003789085.1. Lineage (NCBI taxonomy): Eukaryota > Metazoa > Arthropoda > Malacostraca > Decapoda > Penaeidae > Penaeus > Penaeus vannamei. Next base: position 268,224 of record NW_020870469.1, on the reverse strand, counting down.
ACTCCTCTATAAATCCGGGCTTGATTAAACACGACTCTCGTAAAACTCAGGGGAAAAAAACATGAAACATAAAAAAAAGATGATCTAAACACTAGCATAGCAGTCGGAACTTAAAATCACTTCGCCAAATATGATCAAAGCATAATGCGTTTGGAGCGAAAGAAAATTGCAGTTATCGAAAAGCGAGTTGAACAAAATCGGACACACACGCGCACCTTGTACACATAACTGCATTCACACGTACACATACGTACATATATGCACTATGCAAAGTATTACCAACATTCTCGAATTCCTTCATGCTTATAAATACTCCTGACAACTGACTGACTGTCTCTCTCTCTCTCTCTCTCTCTCTCCTCTCTCTCTCTCTCTCTCTCTCTCTCTCTCTCTCTCTCTCTCTCTCTCTCTCTCTCTCTCTCTCTCTCTCTCTCTGTCTCTTCTCTCTCTGTCTCTCTTCTCGAATTCCTTCCTACTTACTTTCAACATCTCTCTCTCTCTCTCTCTCTCTCTCTCTCTCTCTCTCTCTCTCTCTCTCGGCACCGTTCTTCGCCCAGCACCCCGTAAATCACGGGCCAAAATCCATTACATTTATTGATTCAACGTGACCTTGAGAGCGGCAGGGGATATAAATACCAGGTGAGCCAGACCTTCCGTCTCCCTTCACCTTCACCTTCCCCTTCCTCTGTCGTCCAGGTGGCAAGGGAAGGGAGGTGGGGGATTGGGGTTGGGGGAGGGTGGGGAAGGGAGAAGGGAAGGAGGAAAGGAGGAAAGGAGGGGGGAGGTTGGGAGGAGAGGAGGGGGGAGATGGGAAGGGGGAAGGGAAGGAAAGGGAGAGGAGGGAGGGAGGAAAGAAGGAAGAAGGAAGGAAGGAAGGAGGAAGGGAAGGAGAAAGGAGAGGGAGGGAGAGAAGAAGACAACAGACGGAAAATCAAATAAGAAGAAAGAAAAAAAAAAACATCCTTCCAACCCCAAAATCAAATCCCCCCCCCCCAAAAAAAAAAAAAAAAAACATATCCTATCCCAAACAAACAAACAAGAGCAACACAAACCAAACCCCCAAAACAAACAAATACAAAACAACCGAAACAAAAACCTTCCCCCGTACCCTATGCCCTCAGCCCGGGTACGCATCTTCTCGGTTGTGACGCAATATCGTCTTCTTCTCGAGCTCACTGTAGAGTGCGTGTGTGTGTGTGTGTGTGTGTGTGTGTGTGTGTGTGTGTGTGTGTGTGTGTGTGTGTGTGTGTGTGTGTGAAATGAGTGAGTGAGTGAAGGGAAGGAAGGAGTGTGTGTGTGTGTGTGTGTGTGTGTGTGTGTGTGTGTGTGTGTGTGTGTGTGTGTGTGGTGTGTGTGTGTGTGTGTGTGTGTGTGTGTGTGTGTGTGTGTGTGTGTGTGTGTGTGTGTGTGTGTGTGTGTGTGTGTGTGTGTGTGTGTGTGTGTGTGTGTGTGTGTGTGTGTGTGTGTGTTTTTATCAAGGCAAGTCACGCTGGTGTTTATTTACGGCCAGACTTAAGACGCAGATCTGTTTCTCCTTTGCTGAAAATAACAACCTCCGATCTTTGTTTTTTGTGTTTTTTATCTTCTTCTTTTCAGTTTTTGTTCACTTTTTTTATTTCTCTTCCACTCACTGCGTTATCGTTTCCTCTTCCTAAGATCTTATTTTCCTTGTACTTCCTTTGTTCATTTTTTCCTTTTCTTCTTTCCTTATCACCACCTCCTCCTCTTCTTCCTTCTTCCTCTCCTTCTTCCCTTTCTTCCTCCTTCCTCCTTCCCTCCTCTCCTCCTCCTCCTCCTCCTTCCCTCCTCCTCCTCCTCCCCCTTCTTCCTTCCACCTATCTCTCCCTTTCCTTCCCTCCCTTACTCCTATTTCCCCCTCTACCTCCTCCTCGTGATCTTCCTCCATTCGCGTCTGAAATGACCTTGACCGAGCTCCCCCTCCCCCCCCTCGTACCCTGTGACCTGGCGTCCTTCAAGCACGAAACGGTTTTCTTAGATGGGTAATATTCTTTGTTTATTATTTATTTTTCTACCATTTCCCTTTTTTTAGATTTTTTTCTCTCTCCTGTTCTTTGGCTTTCTCTGTCTCTGTCTGTCTGTCTTTCTCGCGCGCCCTCCTTCTCTCTCTGTCTGGTCTCTGTCTCTCTCTCTCTCTCTCTCTCTCTCTCTCTCTCTCTCTCTCTCTCTCCTCTCTCTTCTCTCTTCTCTCCTCTCTCTCTCTTTTAAATGCCACGATTACTCACCTCTCCCCCCCTCCCCTCCCTCCCTCTTTCCACACACCGGGTGACCTTGACCGAGCCATCTTCTCTGACCCTCCCTCCTACCCACCTCTACCTCCTTC
>NW_020870469.1:250883-260883 GCF_003789085.1 Penaeus vannamei | reverse complement strand
GTCAAATGATGTACGTTCTTGTACCCTGAAATTTCCATCAGTCTATCGTTCAAATTCTGGGTTTTAGTTAACGGACGAACGAAAGAACGGACGAACAACAGAAAACAGGGGAAATATATATATATTGCCTTGTTTTATACGAACGGTCTTCCGAGAAAAAGAAGGGTTGAGCAAATTGAGCACGCAGGAGTAACTGTCTAATTATAGTTTCAAACACTCGATACCTCCCATAAAGTCTATACTTTACGACATGGTATTCGAAGAACACCATACTGTATGTCATGATGAGGCACGCACCTCTCTTGTATGAAGTCGAACGCATTTTGTATATTTCTCGTCATCGTATTACACAGAACCCATTGAAATAACTATCAGCAACTCCCATAACTATCAGCAACTCCAAACCATAAGTATCAGTAACTCCCTCAGCTTATAAGTATCAGCAACTCTTATAAGTATCAGCAACTCTTATAAGTATCAGTAACTCCCATGAGTATCAGTAACTCCCATAAGTACCAGTAACTCTTATAAGTATCAGCAACTCTTACAAGTATCAGCAACTCTTACAAGTATCACCAACACCCACAAGTATCACCAACTCCCCTTAAGTATCACCAACTCCCACAAGTATCACCGACTCCCCTAAGAATCACTGCATCATGGCGACGAGGTCTAATACATGGCAGGGACCCCACCATACCATGCGGCATTGAGCGTGTGCAAAGGGCGGTCCCATCACCGTTGTTTATAAATAGAACCAAATCGATTCCGACACGTCCTCGCTCACTGATCTTGGCGCAGCAGAAACCCCCGTATTTAAAACTAATAATAATACGTCTTTTTTTAATTATTATTATTAACCCTGTATTTAAAACTGATGATAAAACGTGTTTGTTAAACCCAGGCCATAAAACTGATAGGAAAACGTTTTTTTAACAGTATTTAAAACTGATAATAAAACGTTTTTTTTTTAATCTGATAACAAAACGTTTGTAATTACATAAGTGAATCGTTTCGATTTTAGTCTCCCAGAGCAAAATAAAATAATAAAAAATATATATATAAATATCAGCTGTTCATCTGCGGCAATCAGACAGGAATGCCATGCAGGGGGTATGGTTTCCAAAACAAACTTCTGCCTGCCGAGAAATACAGCCGGAATTCGGTTTCCAATCAACCTTTCGACGCACAAAACACATTCCTGGCGCGCGTTATTTGATCCCCACACTCTCCCGGTGTAGAAAGGGCTTACGTATTAATGGACCTACGATATGAGAGTTACAAGTAGCGTAAGTGAGTGGCAGGTTCCGTTGTAACCGCATTTCAACCCGGTGTCTATAATGTACTCACGGTGTAATAGGATTTGTGTGCGTGTGCGTGTGTGTGTGTGTGTGTGTGTGTGTGTGTGTGTGTGTGTGTGTGTGTGTGGTGTGTGTGTGTGTGTGTGTGTGTGTGTGTGTGTGTGTGTTAGTGGGAAAGATCCCCGACAGAATCTGTCATATTCACATTCTTATATATCTTATATATATATATGTATATACATTGTTGCGTATTTATATACAGGGCGTGGGTATACACATAACCCACCCCAATAAAAATTACACACAATAATAACCTCAATGTCACCATCACAAAATCAATATCACAACCAACCCCAAAACACACACACACACACACACAAACACACACAGAATCACCCACACACATAAACACAGCACCCGCAACCACACAAACACCTACACCTACACCTACGTGGACGCCAGCCCGTAGCACATCACCCAAAGTCCATCATCATCTTCTGAGTCGATTTCGTCTGCGAGTTGAGTTATTCATGCAGAAAAGCTGCAGGCGCTCACTTGACCCCCTAACACACACAGCACTACAACCCTTCGTCACAGCCAAGACCACCTCGCGCCTCTACAACCTCACTTGTTCTTGACGTCGGGAGAGGAGAGAGGGAGGGAGGAGAGAGAGAGAGAGAGAGAGAGAGAGAGAGAGAGAGAGAGAGAGAGAGAGAGAGAGAGAGAGAGAGAGAGAGAGAGAGAGAGAGAGAGAGGAAAGGGGGGAGTGGGCGTGTGTGACCGACCGAACATTCTGCCTTATGCTGGCTATTGATTCCACAACCGCCCGGAGCCACGAGTCTGCCTGCCAGCCTGCCTGCTTGCTTGCTTTTGCTTGCTTTTGCTTGATTGTGTGCTTGCTTTGCTTACGTAGGAGCTCGTTTGCTATGATGTCTTCCAAAAAATAAAAAATAAAAAACAATAAGAAAACAATAAACCACAATAAACAAACAAAAAATAAATAAATTACAAAGTCCCATTTACCACTGACAACGAATTCTTATTATTCTTTTTGAACATGTGTATGAATAGAGAGATGAACATACTGGCGAAGCGTTCTGCTATCACAACGGGAAGCACTTGGCACCTTACACAGCGAGTTCTCCAGGGCGCACCATTGGAGAGGTGACGCCGAGCTGCGTCCGCGAGGGTGCTCGTAGCCTGAGTAAAGCCCCGACCGGCACACGCACACACTCACTACCTCGGCTGGCTGCTTCACCGACAGCGTGCGAGTGCAGCGCGCCCTCCACCACCACTACCACCCGCCACCACCACCACCGCCGCCACTCCTCCTCCTCCTCCTCCTCCTCCTCCCTCCTCCTCCGCTAGCCTCCTCCCTCCCTCCTACCTCCTCCTCCTCCTCCTCCTCCTCCCTACCTCCTCCTCCTCCCTCTCCTCCTCCCCTCCTCCCCTCCATCCCACCACCTCCCTCCACCCCTCCACCACCCTCCCCCCACCCCATCTCCCCCTCCTTCCACCACCCTCCTCCTCCACCCACCCTCCTCCCTCTCCTCCTCCTCTATCCTCCCCTCCCTCCTCTTCTTTCTTCTTCCTCCTCCTCCTCCTCCACCACCAACTCCACCCACACGTTCTCTCAGCGCAGGCTCCAAACCACCAGGTCGATTCCTCCTTTGCAGTGGCAGCGTCAGGGGCTCCGGGATTCAGCGGCGAGGCCTAACCTGCTCTTGTTGCTTGTGGTAGGGGAAGGGGGAAGGGGAAGGGGGAAGGGGGAAGGGGAGGGGGAAGGGTGGGGAAGAGGGAAAAGAGGGTGGGGGAAGAGGGAAGAGGGTGGGGGGAAAGGGGAAAAGGGTAAGAGGGGGAAGGAGGAAGGGGAGAAGAGGGTGAGGGAAGGGGGAAGGGGGAAGGGGGTTGGGGAAGGAGGAAGAGGAAGAGGGGGAAGGAGGAAGGGGAAGAGGGTAAGAGGGAAGGGGAGAAGGGTAGGGGAAGGGGGAAGGAGGAAGGTGGTGGGGAAGGGGAAGAAGAGAGTTAGGGAAGAGGGTGAGGGAAGGGGGAAGAAGGGGAGAGGGTGGAAAAGAGGGGAAAGGAGAAGGGGAAGGCTGAAAGGTGGTGGGGAAGAGGAAGAGAGTGGGGGAAAGAGGGTAGAAGAAGATGGAAGGGGGAAGAGAGTAGGAGAAAGGTAGGAGGTTGGGGTATGGGAAGGGGGAGGGCTTTGGGGTTGGGGAAGAGGGAAGGTGGTAGGGGTTGAGAAAGGGGGAAGGGGAAAAGGAAGGGGTCCTTTCTCTTCTCTCTTTCTGTCCTCTTCTCTCTTTTCCTTTCTCACGTTTCCAAGTCATTCTTTGGTGAGGTGTGGTCAGCTTTTTAATTTTTTTCTTGCTTTCTATGTCCTTTTTTGCTTTGGTTTTTGTTTTTGCTTTTGTGTGTGTGTATTTTTTTTTATTCTTTTTTTTTGTCTCCCCACCTCTCCTTCACCTTTTCTGATCCCATAATCTTTATATACATGATTCTCTCTCTCTCTCTCTCTCTCTCTCTCTCTCTCTCTCTCTCTCTCTCTCTCTCTCTCTTCTCTCTCTCTCTCTCTCTCTCTCTCTCTCTCTCTCTCTCTCTCTCTCTCTCTCTCTCTCTCTCTCTCTCTCTCTCTCTCTCTCTCTCTCTCTCTCTCTCTCTTTCCTCTTCCACCCCTTCTCTCCCTTATCTCCCCTTCTCCTTCCCTTTCCTCCCTTATCTTCATTTCTCCCCTCCTCTCTCTTCCCTCACTTTTGCCTTTCCTGCTCTATCCTCCCTCTTTTTCCTTTTTTTTCCTCGTCCTCTTCCCCCTTTCGCCGTTTCCCTCTCTCCCCTATTCCCTCTTTCCCTCCCCTCTTTCACCTCTTCCTTTTCTCTATTCCCTCATTTTCCTTTCTTTCCTCCTACCCTTTTCCCCTCCTTTCGCCTTTTCCCTCTCTCCTCTATTCCCTCTTTCCTCTTCTCCCTTCCCCCTTTCCCCTTACCCTCTCGAGCCGGCATCCCACTGGCTGGCTCGGGGTCATGGCTGTACGAGGTCGAGTGGTGAGTGACCTCTGTCTATCTGTCTATGTGTGTATGTGTATATATATACTTAAATATGTATGTATGTATATGTATATATACATTATATATATATATATATATATATATATATATATATATATATATATATATTCATCATTATCTATCTATCTATCTATCTATCTATCTATCTATCTATCTATCTATCTATCTATCTATCTATCTATCTAATCTATCTATCTATCTATATATATATATATATACACACAACACACACACACACACACACACACACACACACCACACACACACACACACACACACACACACACACACACACACACACACAACACACACACACACACACACACACGTCCTCCCCACTCACTATTTGCTTGCTTCCGGCGCTTGCCCCCCCCTCCCCCCCCCCCCCTCCGCCTCGTTGAGTGTGACTGTACCCTAATATTTTCTTTCAGTCGATTATTGAGAATCACAAGCAAAACTGAGCCTTACGACGATACCTTTCATCACCTCCCCCCCCTATTTGTTCTTGTGCTTTCGTTCTTGTTATTGTGTTCTCTTGTTTTTTTTTTTTTTCTTATTGTGTGATCTCTGATTTTTTTTTGTTCTTATTGTGTTCTCTGATTTTTGTTCTTGTTATTGTTCTCTGGGGAGGGTCCTTGTTATGTGTTCTCTCTGATTTTTGTTCTTATTGTGTTCTCTCTGATTTTTGTTCTTGTTATTGTTCTCTGATTTTTGTTCTTATTGTGTTCTCTGATTTTTGTTCTCGTTATTGTTCTCTCTGGAGGCGGTTCTTTGCCGTGCCTATATACAGTATATATATTTATTTTTCATCTTTTTTTTATTATCATTATTATTATTCCATTATTATTTTTCATCGTTTTTTTTCTTTTTCTTTTTTTTTCAACTGATAAAATATCAACTCTATCCCCCCTCCCCCTCCACCCCCCCCCCCCTACCTCAAAGGCAAGCTGCCCTGGAAATTTCCAAATGAAAGTCGTGATCGGGATCAATAGATAGTCATGCAATACTACCCGTTGGCCGGGCTTCAACCCCTCTCCTCTCTCTACATCGTCTCCCCTTTATTCCCCTCTTCCTTCTCCTCCTCCTTCTTCTTCTTCTCTTTTTTTTTCTCCCTTCTTTTCTTTTTTTTTTTTTTTTTTTTTTTTTTGTTTTTTTTTTCTCTCTTCTGTCTTCTTCTTTTCCTTTTTCTTCTTCTACTCCTACTTCTTCTTCTTTTTCTTCTCTCCTCCCCCCCTTTCCCATTTTCCCTTCTTTTTTCCCTCCCCAACACTTTCCTGTCTCCCTTTCCTTGTCCTTTTGACTTCAGTTCCCCTTCCCTTCTTTATCTCTCCCTCCCCCCTTCTTACTTCTATCTCCTTCATTTCTTACTTGCCTTCTCCTCTCCTTCTTTCCTCCCTCCCTTCTCCTTCCTATTTCCCTTCCCCTCCTTTTCACACACCTCCCTCTACCTTTCTTTAGCCCTCCTCCTGCCATTCCCCCTTCCCTTCGCCTCCCCTTCCTTTCCCCTCTTTCCCTCTCATTCTTCTCCCTTTCCTTCACCTTCCCTTCTCCCTCCCCTCTTCTCTTTCCCGTTCTCTCAACTTACCTTCCTCCTCCCTACTTCTATATTTAGTGCTATTCATACTACGGCCGCGTCCAAACCCCATCATCTATTTACTATTATCTAATAAAACCCGAAGCTTTCAACAACCCTTAAAAGAAAAAAAAACAAGAAGCTAACCAAATTATAATAGACTACCCTCAAAATCTCTCGTCCTTATGACCCATTTTCTTTCAGGAGATCCTACACGGACACGTCAAAACATCAAAGAGAGAGAGAAAAATCAGCTGATGTCCTATATATATATATATATAATGGGTCTCATACTTTGGTGTCTTATATACTGGGTCTTATACATTGGGTCTTCCGGTCTTTCCTCTGCCTCTAAGCACCGAGTCCAAGGTCTGAGACTAAGCCTATAAAATACCTGGCTAAGATTAAGACCACCAGAACCTCGGGGAAATCTTAAGTCATCTTTAAAACGTCAGTCATCACTCAGGAGGCTTCTCGCGCACGTCTCTCAGGATTCTTCCCGAGAGAGAGAGAGAGAGAGAGAGAGAGAGAGAGAGAGAGAGAGAGAGAGAGAGAGAGAGAGAGAGAGAGAGAGAGAGAGAGAAAGAGAGAGAAAGGGAAGAGAAAAAGATAAAGAGAGGAGATAGGAAGATTGGAGAGAGAAAAGAGGAAGAAAGAAAAAGATAAAGATAGAAGAATACTAAAAAAAAAAAAGATAAAGATAAGATAATAAAAGAATAATAGGAAGATTGGAGAGAGAAAAAAAACAGAAAAAAAAGATAAATAATTAAAAGTTAATAATAATAATAGGAAGATAGGAAAGAGAAAAAATACAAAATGAGAAAAAAGAAAAAGGTTAATAATAATAATAATAAGGGTTTCCTAACACACAATTGTTAATAACCAAGAACTCGAACATAAACTAATTTCAGGACTAGGAATTCTGAAGTTGGAAGACGCACCAGGTATTAAGATTTGAAAAAGAAGAAAACAAAGATAAAAAAAAAAACGTATTTTCACATATTAAAAAAATAAGAAGAAGTACGAAAGGAAACAAAACGAAAACAAAAGCAGACCATACGAACAAGAAAAAAAATACGTAATTCTAAAAAAAAGATAAAAATAAAAAATAATAAAAACAATAAAAAAAAAAAATTAAAAAAACAAGAAAAAAAAACAAATAAACGAAAAAAAGAGAAAAATAATACACAGGATCTCGAGACACTGCTGAAGAGATGTTATATACCCTGGCCTCGTTCTCTCCAGCCGATCAATAAGTCAACAAACACGCCGTCAGAATGAGGAGACAGCGAGAGACTCCGGAGCTCGAAATAGCAAGGGGACTTCTTCAGGAGACCGGAATGCGGAGGAGGAGGAGGAGATGGGAGGATGGAGGATGGAGGATGGAGGGATGGAGGATGGAGGAGGTGGAGGTGGGAAGGGGGTGGAGTGGGGGTGGGGGAGGTGGAGATGGGGGGGAGGAAGGGAAGGGGAAGGGGAGGGGGAGGGTGGAGGAGGGGGAGAGGGAGGGGTGGGGAGGGAGGGAGGTGGAGGAGGAAGGGGAGGGGGATGGGAGGAAGGAAGTGGAAGAGGAGGGAGAATAAAAGATAAAGAAGAAGGAGTAGAAGAGAAAAACACGAAGGAGGAGGAGGAGGGGAAGGAGAAGGATATGGTGGTAGTAGGAGAGACAAAAGAGGTGGAGAAGGAGAAAGAGAAAGAGAAAAAAGGAGTAGGGCGAGAAAAGGGGTATCGTTGTTGTTGATGACGAATAAGAAGGCGAAATAAGGGAGAATAAGAACCAGAAAGAAACAGAAAAGGGATAAAAAAGGATAAAATCGAAAGTCCACTGTTCTACCTCATTAAACCAAAGGCAATTGACGGACTGCTCCATGACGGAAAATTTTAACACGCGGTCGAAGAATTCCCTGCATTTTATCACATTCTCTCTCTTTCTCTCTTTCTCTTTTCTTCCTCTCTCTCTCTCTCTTTCTCTCTCTCTCTCTCTCTCTCTCTCTCTCTCTCTCTCTCTCTCTCTCTCTCTCTCTCTCTCTTTCTCTCTCTTTCTCTCTCTCTCTCTCTTCTCTCTCTCTCTTCTCTCTCTCTCTCTCTCTCTTCTCTCTCTTCTCCCTCTCTCTCTCTCTCTCTTCTCTCTCTCTCTCTTTCTCTTCTCTATTAATCAATGCATCATTCTTACCCCATTCCTCAAAAAAAAAAAAAAAAACAAAAGGCTAACAGACAATGACGATTGAAGATGAACATGCGAAGGAAAGAGGAGGGAAGAGGAAGAAGAAGAAGAAGAAAGAAGAAGAAGGGAAGACGAGATTAAATGAAGGAGGGAAATGCAGAAAGGAGAAGAAAGAAGGAAAAACGACGATAAGGAAGAGGCAAGAGAAATGGAAGAAGAAGAAGGGAAACACGACGCGATAACAGAAGAGGAGGAAAGATGCAAGAAGAAGAAAAGGAAGATGATGATATAGAAGAGGGGGGGAAATGCAAGAAGAAGAAAGAAGAAAAAGGCGGACGATAAACAAGAGGGAAGGAAGAAGAAGAAGGAAGGAAAACGACGATAAAAGAAGAGGAGGAAGAATTGCATGAAAGAAGACCCCAGAAGATAGGAACACGACGATAAAGATGCACGGGAAGGGATATGCAAGAACCGCAAAGAAGAAAGAAGAAGGAGACAATTAAAGAAAGAGGATGGAAATGAAAGAAGGAAGAAGAAGAAGACGACGATAAAGATGGAAATGCAAGTCAACAAGAGAATGGAAACCCACCGTCGGGAACTCGGCCCTCCCACGCCAGACAGCATAGGCGGAGGTGGTCCTCCTCCTCCTCCCTCGGCGCGCGCCGGCCTCCCTTCCCTCCTTCCTCGCTCCTCCTCCTCCTCCCTCTCCCCTCCTCCCCTCTCCCCCCTCGTTCCTCCTCCTCCTCCTCCCTTCCTCCTCCTCCTACCTACTCCTCCTCCTTCCTCCCTCCCACCCCCTCCCCCCCTCACCGCATACAACCTCCCCCTCCCTCCTCCATCCTCCGTCGCTCTGCGCGCGTCCACCTCCTGTCTTCCTTCTCCTCTATCTCCCCCACCCCTTCTCCCCTTTCGTTGTCCCCTCTTTTTCGGGTTAAGTATTCTTGTTCTATTATCTTTTATCTCCTTCGAATCTAGGGAAGCAAAAAAGAGGATAATAAAGGGAGGAGGGGAAGATAGCGAGGGAGATATATAGAGGGAGGGAGCGAAGGGAGGATGCGGAGGGAGGAGGAGGGGGTGCCAAGCGCCTGCATTTATTCAACTAAAGGCTTGTGGTATTGATTTTTTCCGTCTCCCCCCCCATCCCTTCCCTTCCCTCCCTCCTTCCCCCCCCTCCCCCGTCCTCCTCTCCCTCCCTTCCTACTTCCTCCTTCCTCCTCCTCCACTCCCGTCCTCCTCCCCTTCCTTCCTCCGTCCCTCCCTCCCACCCTCCCCTCTCCCTCGCCCTTCCTCTCTTCACTCGCTCGCTCGCCCCCTCCCCTCCCTTCCCGCCCTCCCTACCCCCGCGACTGATGGTTCCCTGACCTAGTTTTCTATACCAACATTGAGGGGGAAAGGGAGCCCCCCAATGGGTTAAAGAGGGGAATAGGGAGGAAGGGAAGAGTGAGGCGGCAAGCGGAGAGAGGGAGAGGAGGGAGAAAGAAAGAGGTATAAGGGAGGAAAGGAAGCGAGAGGGAGGGAGGAAGGGAGAAAGGAAAGAGATATAGGGAGGGAGAGGGAGGAGAAAGAAAGAAAGAAAGAGGGAGGGAGAAAGAAAGAGGTATTAAGGGAGGAAAGGAAGGAAAGGAAGGGAGAGGGAGAGAGGGAAAGGAAGCGAGAGAGCAGGAAAGAGATAAGAAGGGAGACAGGGAAAGAAGGAAAAGAAAAAAGAAAGAAAGAGAAGGAGGAGAGGGAGGGATGGACAAGAAAGGGGGGGGCGGGGTGGGGGGAAGCACTTTCCCTCTGTCTTGTAGCGAGGGGGAAAGGGGGAGAGGAGGAGGAGAAGGATTATGGATCTGTTTGGCCGGATTTTTTTATGTTCCTCTTTCATATTTTCGAGATTTTTTTCGAGATTTT
>NW_020870469.1:240883-248383 GCF_003789085.1 Penaeus vannamei | reverse complement strand
GCGCAGGTCCCGTCCTCTCCCGCTGCGGTCGGCAAGGGCTATCGATCAAGACATAGCTGTCAGTGGCTGTCCGTTTTATCTCTCTCTCTCTCTCTGTTCTCTTTCTATGTCTCTGTTTCTTGTCTGTCTCTGTCTCTTTCTTTGTCCTCTTTCTATGTATCTTTGTCTCTGTCTCTCGGGATTTACCTCTCTCTTTCTCTTTCTCTTTCTCTTTCTCTTTCTCTTTCTCTCTCTGTTCGTCTTTTCTCTTCCTTTTCTTTCTCCCTCCTGACAATATTATATATATATATATATATATTATATATATATATATATATATATATATATATATATATAATATATATTATGTGTGTGTGTGTGCTAATAATCATAAGACCATATCCGTTAACAGCAGTGATAACCACTCGGAAGATGCAAAGCACTAAAGGTGCCGCATAGGCCTACTGGCTATCTCTAAAGGGGGACGGAAAAGGGGTGGATAAGAGGGAAGGGGAGAGGAGGGGAAAGGGGAGGGGGACAGGGGGAGGGGAGGGGAGGGAGAGGGAGACAGAGGGGAGAGGGAAAGAGGGAGGGAGGGAGAGAGGAAAGAGAGGGAGAGGGAAAGGAAGGGACAGAGGAGAGAGGGGAGAGGGGACAGAGGGAGAGAGGGGAGAAGGAAGGAAGGATATCCTTTGGGCGGAGACTCGGCTATCGTGTTCACTACTGGTCGATACTTGCCAGCTCCGAAGAGTCCTTGACATTCAAGGTGGCTAACCCTCCCTCTCTCTCCCCTCCCCCCCTCTCCCACTCCCCCTCCCATCCCTTCTCCTTCCCCTCACCCTCCCGGCTCTCCCCTCGCTACTTCCTCCTCCTCCTCCCCCTTCTCGGCCCTCTACGAGCCTACCTTCCAGCCTATAACACTCACAGCTGGGCATTCTACACGTGTTAACAACATGTTTCCTGAAAAAAGGGAAAACGGAAAAAAATGGGTATTAAAAGGGGGAACTATAGTAGTTTGGTGGTCCGCAAACGAGAGGGTAAAGGGTGTGCAGAGAAGGAGGAGGGAGAGGGAGAAGACGAAAGGATGCTATGAGGAAGGACACATGAGAAGGGGGAAAGGAGAAAGGGGGAGGAGGGATAAGCAGAATGGAAGGAAGCAAGGCAGAAGACGAAAGGATGCTATGAGGAAGGACACGTGAGAAGGGAAAGGAGGAAGGGGAGAACAGGGATAACAAGAAGGATGAAAGGGAGCAAAGCAGGGAAAGGAGATAAAAATAGAAGGCTGATACGAGGAAGGACAGAAGAGTGGGAGTAAGGAGGATAAGAAAAGCGGAAGGAGGTACAGATGCGGGGAATGAGGAAGCGAAGAGAGAGGGGAAAACGTAGAATCAGAGAAGAGAGGACATAGAGCAGGAAGAGAGAGGAAAGGAAGAATCAGAGAATAGAGGATAGAGAGCAGGAAGAGAGAGAAAACGCAGAATCAGAGAAGAGAGGACACAGAGAAGAGAGAATAGAGAGCAGGAAGAGAGAGAGGAAACGAAGAATCAGAGAGGAGAGGACACAGAGAAGAGAGAATAGAGAGCAGGAAGAGAGAGTAGAAACGAAGAATCAGATAAGAGAGGACACAGAGAGGAGACGACAGAGTGCAGGAAGAGAGAGGAAACGAATAATCAGAGAAGAGATAATAGAGAGCAAGAAGAGAGAGTACAAACGAAGAATCAGATAAGAGAGGACACAGAGAAGAGAAGACAGAGAGCAGGAGAGAAGAGACAGACCGATGACCTGTCTTGTGACCTCCCCCAAGAACCACGTGACGAGACCGCCTAACGTCTCCTCCTGAGCTTTCGGCCTCCACGCTTGCAGATTATTTATGACGGAGAGAAACCGATGAATTTATAACTGGCGCTCTCCTCAACGGCAAGCGTCGGCGGAGAGAGGAGGGAGAAGAGGGAGGGAGGGAGAAAAGGTGATTGAAGGAGGAGGAAGAGGGAGGAGGGGAAAAAGGACGATTAGGGAAGGAGGAGGGAAGGGAGAACAAGGAGAGGAGGGAAAGAGGAGGGAACAGAGCAGGGAAAGGAGGAGAGGAGAAGAGGAAACAGGAGGAGAAAGAAGGGCGGTTTGGAAGGAGAGGAAGAGGAGAAGGAGAACGGCGTGAGGAAGGAGAGGAAGAGGGAAGGAAGAAACAGGGGAAGGAGGAAAAGGGAGGAGGGGGAAAAGGCGCCGTGAAACAGGTAGGAAGAGGGAGAAGGAGAACAGGTTGGAAGAAAGAGAGGAGGAGGTGAGAAGGCGGAGAAGGAGGAGGAAAGGGCGGTTAAGGGAGGAAGAGAAGAGGAGGAGGGGGGGAGAATAGTGACCTTGAGGTTGTCTACGCCGCCGCTATTCAGTCTACTGGACACGTTCGTCTATATTATTTATGTACACGCACACACACGCACGCACACACGCATATACGTACATGCAACATGCGACTGGAACTATCCACGTGCGCTTACATGCACGTGTTCTCTCTCTCTCTTTTCTTTCTCTCTTCTCTCTCTTTCTCTTTCTCTTTCTCTTTCTCTTTCTCTTTCTCTTTCTCTTTCTCTTTCTCTTTCTCTTTCTCTCTCTCTCTCTCTCTTTCTCTTTCTCTTTCTCTTTCTCTTTCTCTTTCTCTTCTCTTCTCTCTCTCTCTCTCTCTCTCTCTCTCTCTCTCTCTCTCTCTCTCTCTTAACACTAAAGATCCAGAGCTTTCGTGAATGCACTCTTTTTGCCTTCACTTTGAGAGATTTTTTTTCTTTTTTTTTTTTTTTCTTTTTTTCTTTTTTTTTGCCAGTACATAGAAAAACGCGACCGACCGGGAGAAAATGTCGTTGTTTTTCCCTTTTTATATCAGGTATTTAAACGCGATTTGAATTCTCTCTCTCTCTCTCTCTCTCTCTCTTCTTAAAGCGTCGCCTTATCAAGTAAATAAATACAACTCGTTTTGGTTATCGCTAAAGTCTATATGCGTATAAAAAAAACGGAATATTTTTTCGACCATTTTCTCGTAAATCTCTGTGAGGTCGCGAGGTCCTTCCGTCGCGTTAGGGGTGACTTAAACATTTTCCTGTTGGGGCGAAGACCGTAGCGAATGGGGCATGGAGAGGGTCAGGTCAGGTCACCGGAAGGGCATATATAGAAAGGAAATGAGAGGGAAGGAGACGGTTATAAGGAAGGAGCCAAAAATAGGATTAGACCAATGGGATTGAGGGTGAGGTGTGTCTATGTGTTGTGTTGTTTGTGTGTTGTGTGTGTGTGTGTGTGTGTGTGTGTGTGTGTGTGTGTGTGTGTGTGTGTGTGTGTGTGTGTGTGTGTGTGTGTGTGTGGTGTGTGTTTGTGTGTTGTTTTGTGTTGTGTGTGTGTGTGTTGTGTTGTGTGTGTGTGTGTGTGTGTGTGTGTGTTGTGTGTGTGTGTGTGTGTGGTGTGTGTGCTGTGGTGTTTGTCTTGTGTGTGTGTGTGTGTGTGTGTGTGGATGTGTGTGTGTGTATGTGTATGTGTATTGTGTATGTGTATGTGTATGTGTATATATATGTGTATGTGTATGTGCCTGTATATGTGTGCGTGTGTGTGCATATCAAAATCATAGAAACTTTCCATCCCCTCTCAAGGACATTTAAGCCATAACATAAAAAAACAACAAATCAAAAAAAAAAAAAAAAAAAAAAAAAAAAAAAAAAAAAAAAAAAAAATCTATAAAAATTAAAAACAATAATACATCTATTACAAAAAGAGAGAGGGGAAAAAAATTCTGCGCATTTTCTCCCTGGCAGCCATGGCATCGAAAGTGTAAACAAGGAGGGGGGAGGGGGAGGGGGGAGGAGGAGGGGGTCTACAGGTGTTTGATGTAGTGGTCGGGTTAACCTGGTGCCAGGTGATGGGGGGGGAGGGGGGGGTGGAGAAGGGTGCGAGAGCGGTGTTGTGGTGGAAGAGAGGAGTGGAGGGCAGGCGAGGGTGGAGGAGGGGGTGGAGGGCGAGGTGGAAGAAGGGGGTGGGGGAATGAGCCGCCCCCCCCCCCCCCCCCCACCTTCTTCCTTCTACCCCTTCCTCTTTCCAGTTCTCTTCTCTTCCTCTTTCCTTTCCTTTCCTTCCTCTTCTTCCTCCTTTTCTTTTTCCTTTCCTTCCTTCCTTTCTCCTTCTCTTCCTCTTCTCTTTCCTTCCTATTCCCTCTCCTCTTCGTTTTTTTTTTTTATTCCTCCCTTCTTTCTTCCTCTCAGCTGACTCCTTTTCCCCCTTCTCCCTCCCCCTTTCTTCCTTCCTTAGCCCCCTTCCCATCCCTCCCCCTCCATCCCCCCTTCCCTCGTTCCTCTCTCCCTGTTCCTATATTATCCCCCTTCTGCTCCTTCCCTCTTTCTCTCCTCAACGTTTATCAACATCCCCTATTCCTCCCTTTTTCTTCCTTTCCATACATCCTCCCTCCCTCTCTTCCTTCCTTCTTCCTATTTTTTTAATCTCCCTAACGTTTACCAACATTCCTCCCCCCCTATCCCCCTACCACCCTTACCCCCCCCCAACATCAGCCTTCGCTTACCGCCGCCTACGTGTTACAGTGTTGAGCCCCCCCCCCATCCCCCTCCCCCTCCTCCTCAACCCCCTCCCATCCCCCCTCCCTCACCCCCCTCCCCCCCCCTCACCCCCTCCCATTCCCCACTCCTCCTCACCCCCCTCCCCATCCCCCCTTCCCTTTCTCCTCCCCATCCCCCCATCCCCCCTTTCCCTCTCCTCTTCCCTTAAAAAACAGGTGTGTCTACCCTCGCGAGATGCCGCTGCTGGCTCACCTGTGCGTGGTGGGAGGGGGAGGGAGGAGGGAGGGGGCTGGGGGAGGGGGGTAGCTTGAACATGTGCCTCTCACTTCGCGTCTGAGTCACACGTACGAAGTGATAGAGAGAGAGCGAGAGAGAGAGAGTGATAAGAGAGAAGAGAGAGAGAGAGGAGAGAGAGAGAGAGAGAGAGAGAGAAGAGAGAGAGAGAGAGAAGAGAGAGAGGGAGAAGGAGAAGGAGAGAGGAGAGAGAGGATAGAAACAGAGCAGGATGAAGGAGGAGGACAGGGAGAGAGAAGAAAATAAGAAGAGAGAGGGAGAGAGGGAGGGAGAAAAGAAAGAGGGAATGAGGAGAGGGAAGGAAGCGAGAATGGAAGAGAGATAGAAAGATGCAGACAAGAGAAGAGAGAAGAGAGAGAGAAGAGAGAGAGAGAGAGAGAGAGAGAGAGAGAGAGAGAGAGAGAGAGAAGAGAGAAGAGAAGAGAGAGAGAGAGAGAGAGAGAGGGCGGATACCACAGTGCCAGCCGGTGCCAAGAGATTAGGGCAGTTAACGATATGCTGTGACTCCCCCTTCTGTTTGTATACACAGGCACATGCATGCAAGCACATGTCCAGATGCATTTAGGTATACATGTATTATACGGTAGCACACATATAGAAAGCACACAGACACACACACACGTGCACACATGAATACATACCTACACACACACCACACCACACACACACACACACACACACACACACACACACACACACACACACACACACACACACACACACCACACACACATTGATTGATTTTGTTTACATTTAACATTCACGTAACATCTGCCAATATGCAAATTAGCCAATACATAAGCGTATGACGAAAATAAGTAAATATTGCAGAGAACGGGCATGAAAATAACTTGAGATAGAGCGAAGAAAGAGTGAAGAGAGAGGGACGAGAAGAATGGGAGGTAAAGAGGAATAGAGAGAGAGAGAGAGAGAGAGAGAGAGAGAGAGAGAGAGAGAGAGAGAGAGAGAGAGAGAGAGAGAGAGAGAGAGAGAGAGAGAGAGAGAGACGAGAGAGAGAGAGAGAGGCAAGATAAAAAAAAGAAGAAATAGACGGAGAAAAGCAAATAAACAAATAAAAGAAAAGAGACACCAAAAAGAGAAAGAGAGAGAGAAAAACAGACAGACAAAGACACGGCGAAATACCTCGAAAGCAGAAAGCCCTACGAGAGGATAGCACTATCTGTGTAATCATAATAAGTCACAAAACTCACACTTAGTCACCGAATGCCCCCCTGGAGTGCCAATCGGTGCCAAGCGAGCCCAGTGCCAGCAGGAACGCCGCCAGATGCCCCCCTTCTCTATTCTCATAGTCTCTTTACCCCATGCCCTCCCCCTCCCCCCCCACATACCCCTCCCCACCACATACTCTCATGCCCACATAACTCTGTGTCCTCCCCCCCCCCATCACCCCTACCTATCCTACCCTTTCCCGACATTTCAGTCACCAATGATTATGCCATTGATTTTTTTTTTTTTTTTTTTTTGGGGGGGGGTCTTTCGTTGGCAAAAACACTTTGGGTTATTTCAAGCTCTCTCTCTCTCTCTCTCTCTCTCTCTCTCTCTCTCTCTCTCTCTCTCTCTCTCTCTCTCTCTCTCTCTCTCTCTCTCTCTCTTCTCTCTCTCTCTCTCTCTCTCGATCTATCTATCTATCTATCGATCGATCGATCGATCAATCTATCTCTATCTATCTCTCTCTCTCTCTCTCTCTCTCTCTCTCTCTCTCTCCCTCTGACGAAGAAGATAATAAATCAAAAGATAGATAAACCAAAGAATAAAATGCTTTTCATTTAAAAAAACAACAATCTTATCATATCAGATACCCAATCATTCACTCAATTCCATAAACCTTACAGATTGAGCTTTTTAATGTTTCTCTTTTTTATCCTTCCCTCCTCCTCCCTCACTCATATTCTATTTACATCCCAATCCTAATCCTAATCATTTTATCTTTCAAATCCATTAAGTTTTTAATCTTTATTCTATTCAAATTTTCAAGTTTATTTTACTATTCAGCTATTTCCTTTCACACTCGTTCTTTGTTTCTCTTCTCTTTCTTCTCTCCTCTCCTAATTGCTATTTATTCCTTTTACACTCCTTCTATTTTTCATTACTATTATTCTTTGGCTCGTATTCTTACCCTCCAATCTGGTTACTTCTTGACCAAACTCCAAAAACGTACCTGCAAGAAGAAAGACAACATGGATTAATAACAACATACTCAAAAACCTCATATTTAAAAAGAAAAACAACATGAATGAATAAGATACTCAAAAACACAAAAGAACACAAATAACAACATCAAAACCCATATAATTAAAAAGAAAAACAACATGAATGAATACCAACATACTCAAAAACCACATATTTCAAACGAACAACGATATGAATTAATATCATATTCAAAAACCTCATATCTAAAACGAATAACATGCATTCATAACATGACAACATGAATCATTAACAACATACTCCAAAATCACATGTTTAAAACGAATAAAAATATGAATCAACAACATGACACCATGGAATTAACACCAACACACCCAAAACCCACATAATCAAAACGAAAAAATATCCCATGATCCGAATAAAGCATAAAAACATATGCCCACATGTATATAGGAATATAGATCACGTACGTATGTCACAAAAAATGCATAGGTATATATTTTCCTTCAAGTGGGCA
>NW_020870469.1:235883-238383 GCF_003789085.1 Penaeus vannamei | reverse complement strand
ACATGTGTGTGTGTGTGTGTGGTGTGTGTGTGTGTGTGTGTGTGTGTGTGTGTGTGTGTGTGTGTGTGTGTGTGTGTGTGTGTGTGTGTGTGTGTGTGTGTGTGTGTGTGTGTGTGTGTGTGTGTGTGTGTGTGTGTGTGTGTGTGTGTGTGTGTGTGTGTGTGTGTGTGTGTGTGTGTGTACGTCACCCCAGCAGTCGCGCAGTCATCCAGTCATCCGCCGGTCGTCGCTGAGCTCCCACAACGACGCGAGTAATCTCATAGTAGAGACGAGACGAGCATACTCCCAGTCTCCTTTATAAAGTAATATAGTCTGTACATGTCTTACACGCCCTGGCTGTCACCCCTTATACGGGACGTCGTTATGGCTGGCTGGGTGTGGGAGGGGTGTGTGTGTGTGGGGCTGGGGGGAGGGGTGTGTAGGGGGGGGGGTTGTGTGTGTGTGTGTGTGTGTGTTTTTAGAGAGTTAATGGGTTTGAGAGAGAGAGAGAGAGAGAGAGAGAGAGAGAGAGAGAGAGAGAGAGAGAGAGGAGAGAGAGAGAGAGAGAGAGAGAGAGAGAAAGATAGATTGATAGAGAGACAGACAGACAGACAGAGAGAAAAGAAAGACAGAGAGAGACAGAGACAGAGACAAAGCCAGAGACAGAGAGAAAAGTAAGAACGAAAGATAGATATTAGATAGAGAGAGAGAGAGAGAGAGAGAAGAGAGAGAGAGAGAGAGAGAGAGAGAGAGAGAGAGAGAGAGAGAGAGAGAGAGAGAGAGAGATAATCCCCCAGCCTTTATCGATATCAGAAGAGCGCCCGAGACAGCGTCGATAAGAGAAAACCAAACCTTATCATTGAGGTAAATAACAATACCACCACAGGGAGGATCTGCCCCCTTTGGCCATAAGGGCTACGACGCTAACGGAAAGGAACGGGATTGTCGACTATAATGGACTGAGCATTTTGCCGTGGTGTTAGCTGTTTGTTCAGTATATCACCTTTATGTCGCAATTCGTTTATTTTTAGATTCGCGTTGCAAGGACAAACTTGAGCAACTTTACATGTTGAAGGTGAAGAGAAAGAGAGATCAGTGAGGAAGGGGGAGAAAGGGAGAGAAAAGGGAGAGAGAGAGGGAGAGGATAAGGTGGTGAGGAAGGGAGATGAGAATAGGAGAAGACCAGACAGAGGAGAAGGGAGAGGGAGGGAGGGGAGGGGGAGGAGGGAGGGAGAGAGAGAGAGAGAGAGAGAGAGAGAGAGAGAGAGAGAGAGAGAGAGAGAGAGAGAGAGAGAGAGAGAGAGACAGACAGACAGACAGACAGACAGACAGACAGACACACGACAGAACAGAGACAGTGACAGTGAGACAGAGAGAGACAGAGACAGAAAGAGGAAGATGGAGAGAGACAGACAGAGAAAAAAATGAAAGAAAGATGAAAGAAACAAGAAAGAAAGAAAGAGGTAAAAGGATGCCAGAGAGGCCGCACCAACTCACATGACTAGCTTGTGGGAGGGAAGGGAGGGGGGGGAGGTGGAGGAGGGGAGGAGGGAAGGTGGTGGAGGAGGAGGAGGAGGAGGAGGGGAGGAGGAGGAGGAGGAGGAGGAGGAGGAGGAAGGAGGAAGAAGAAGAAGAAGAAGAAGACGAAGATGAAGAAGGAGGAGGGGAGGAGGAGGAGAAGAAGAAGAAAGAGGAGGAGGAAGCAGAAGAAGAAAGAAGATGAAGAAGTAGAAAGAAAAAGAAGAAGCGAAAACGAAGATGAAGTAGGAAAGGGGGACAAGAGGGAGGGAGGGAGAGAGGAGGAGAAGGAGGAGGATGACAAGGCACGGGGAAGAAGAAGGTGATGTAAGAGGAGGGAGGGGAAGAAAGAGGGAAGTCAAAGAGGTAAGGAGGAGGTTGGTCGATTAGGCTAGTGAAGAGGTGTAGGGAAAAGGGGAGGAGAAGAGGAGAGGAGGGAAGAGGAGGAGGCTGGTGGGGAAAGAGGGAGAGAGGAGAGGAGGAGGTAAGTGGAGAGGAGAGGAGGAAGCAAGTGGAGAGGAGAAAGAGGAGAGAGGAGAGGAGGAAGCAAGTGAGGAAGAAAAAGAGGAGGGAGTGTGAGGTCGAAGAGGCAAGGAGGGAGATAAGGGAGAAGGAGGAGGAGGTCGAAGCTGCTGAAGTGGAGAAGGAAAGAAGGGAATGAGGGAGGTCGGAGAGGTGAAGTAAGGTGTAAGAATGAGGAGGGGAGGAGGAAGGAGAGGCGGAAGGTCGAGGAAGGCTGAGGGAGGGGGAGGGGAGGGGGGGATAAGAGGTCGAGGAGGCTAGCGGTATCACATGATGAACCAGGTCTTCTCCTAAATACTCTAAGCGCTGTTCTCGCCGCGTTACTACTCATCTCTGCTCCTTCCCTGCAGTGCCCTCCTCCTCCACTCTTCTTCCTAGATCCCTCTTCTTCCTTCCCACCTCACTTCCTTCTTTCTCCTTCCCTCCCTCCTTCCCACCCTCCTTACTCCTTCCCTTTTCCCTCCTTCCATCTCCCTCCTAA
>NW_020870469.1:210944-228283 GCF_003789085.1 Penaeus vannamei | reverse complement strand
AACTTATATATATATATATTATATATATATATATATATAATATATATTATATATATACACTTGTATTCATATTGATGTTTTTCATATGGTTGTACTGGTACGGTAATCCATTGGTTGGCATTGTGATATAGGGTTCAAATGCAATTTAATCGTTGCAGGAAAGAAGGAATGGTCGGGCCTAATCGGAAAGCTGACGCGAGGGGTTGAAGGTGTGGATTTGGTGCTGGCGCCCTTGACCATCAACCCCGAGAGATCTCAGGCCATCGATTTTTCAAAACCGTTCAAGTACCATGGCATCACAATTCTCATCAAGAGGGTATGGCTATAGGCATAAATAATCATTTCTAGGAGAAAAAAATGTAACCTTATATAGGTACTAACTGCTCATGCTAGGTTTACACTATGTTCCATGGCTCGAACCGTAGTGCGCCGTAGGATTTTGGCCATTTTTTCTTCCATATTAAGTGTCAAGTCTTTCTGTGTTTTCTCACGTTCTATCGCGGTACCCGCGACAAGCCGTGGGAAGAGGGGGACTGCTCCCGGAGGATCAAAGGCGCACTACGTTTTGGTCTGTGGACTACCACGAATAGAACCACGTTCCATCCAGGCCCGACACGTTCTGATCGGGTCCGTCACATTTTTCACGTTCTGAGGAAGGGTCTAACATATTTCTCCCGTTTTGTCAAGATTTTCTACGTTTGAAACGTGGACGTCGGGCAGCTTTGGAGCACATTTGTGGCCAAAAAGAAGTCCTCTATTTGAAAGCTGGTGAGGACCCTGGGAGCTCTTCTAGCAGATGCTTCGTCGGGCACCAGCTCCAGGAAAGGGTTCGCAGTTGCATATGGCAGCAGTGGATCATCAGGCTGCCCCGGGATTTACCCCACTAATGGTGATGGTGATGCAGGCTGGAAGACCCTCTTGCGTTTTGACCTTTTCGGTAGCATAGCTTAACCTTGTCGGGCGTGGCTTTTTACCTCTCTCCAAGACCTTGAGTGGTGGGTGTATGCATACCGTCGTAAAACGCAACGCGCCGTACCGCGCCGTGACCGCTAATCGTCAAACGCCTGGACCCGCCGGTACTAGCTTGACGCGAGAACCATTACAAAACTTGACAAAATGAGACAGAACGTAACAAAACTCGAAGGGACTGTAAGATGCATGGGAATTTCCATGCTTCCTATCACACTACGGACCACTTCCAAGGTTTGATAAGGCCTATTACGTGCTGTTACGTTTTGTTGCGTTCATCCTGTTATACTAGTCTATTAAATTTCTTAGCTGCATTGTGAATGCCGTGACATATTTTTGGAAATTTCAAAAATCGGAACTGTCACGTTTGCCAATCCCGTTTTCCCGTGTTGTATCACGTCCTTTCCGTTTTGTGTAAATGAAGCGTGGTTGCCGTGACCGCTGGGAACAGAGTGTAAATCTAGTATTCATAGGATTACTGAGTAGACATATTTTACTGGCTAGCTACAAACCTAAACTGGAATGTCTCATATTTTTCATAGGAGTATCTTTCCACTCATATTTATTCTTTGAAATATAATCAAAGGTGAGCTCGTCTTTTTACTGCCAATTTTTTATTTGTGATATTAAGATACCTAATCAATATCAATATCAAGTTTGCAACCGCCAAACTAATCCCTACCAACAAATCGTTTATTTCAAATAAAGCTGTTTTTTCGATATTTTTTCCATCTTCACTTTTTTTATAATCAACCCTCGTTAGTTCAACTATATGTATGGTATAAGGGAGAAAGGGAAAGGGAGAGAGAGAGAGAAAGAGAGGAAGGGAGAGAGAAGGAAAAGAGAAGAAAGGGAGAGAGAAGAGAGAAGAGAGAAAGGAAGGGAGAGCGAAGAGAAAGAGGAAGGGAGAGAGTGAGAGCGAGTGAGTGATAGAGAGTGATAGAGAGAGATAGAGAGAGAGATAAATAGATAAATAGAGAGAGAAAAAGAGATGAGGGAGAGCGAGAAGAAGGAGAGGGAAATTAAAAGGAGAAAGTGAAGGAAGGGAGATGGAGTTGGAGAAGGAGAAGAAGGAAAGAGAGAGAGAGAGAGAAGAGAGAGGGAGAGAGAGAAGAAGAGAGAGAGAGAGAGGAGAGGAAGAGAGAGAGAGAGGGAGAAGAGGAGGGAGATGAGGGAGAGGGAAAGGAGAAGAGAGGAGAGAGAAGAGAGAGAGAGAGAGAGAGGGAGAGAGAGATGAGGGAGACAGGAGAGGGAGAGAGAGATTAGGGAGAGCGAGAGAAGAAAGAGAGGGAGAGAGAGAGGTGAAGGAGAGGGAGAGAAGAGATTAGGGAGAGGGAGAGAGAGAGGAGGGAGGGAGAGGAGAGATGAGGAGAGGGAGAGATGAGAGAGAGAGAGAGATGAGGGAGAGAGAGAGAGAGAGATGAGAGAGAGCGAGAAGAAAGGAGGAAATGTAAAAGGAGAAGTGAAGAAAGGAGAGAGAGAGAGAGAGAAGACAGAGAAGGGAGAGAGAGAGAGGAGGAAAGAGAGAGCGAGAGAGAGAGAGGAGAGAGAGGAGGAGAGAAGAGGAAGAAGAGAGAGATGAGAAGAAGAAGAAGAGGAGAGTAAAAAGAGAAGGTGAGGAAAAGGGAAGGAAAGAGAAAGAAGAGGAAGAGACAGATGAGAGAGAGACAGAGAGAGAGAGAGAGAGAGAGAGAGAGAAGAAGAGAAGAAGGAGAAGGAGAAGGAATGTAAAGGAGAAGGTGAAGGAAAGGAAAGAGAGGAGAGAGGAGAGAGGAGAGAGAGAGAGAGAGAGAGAGAGAGAGAGAGAGAGAGAGAGAGAGAGAGAGAGAGAGAGAGATGAGGGAGAGCGAGAAGGAGAGGGAAATGTAAACGGAGAAGGTGAAGGAAAGGGAGAGAGAGATGGTACAAGGAGCTATCAGAGCTTTACAAGGAGCTCTTCACAAAGTTGAGAATAGCTGCTGCCATAGGCCCTATTTGGCTTTGTTATTAAGCATGCTTGTGCATGATTGCATGGAGCACTAGCATATGTTATTCCAGACCTGACATATTACCTGAATACTGAGTAATTCTGTACTTTGCTCATCTAAAACCGACGTCCTAGCATACCTGGCTGGCATTCTCCTCTCTCTTCTTCCCAGCCCGCGCCGCGAACCAGCCATTCGCTCGTTTTCAAGGCCTCCAAGATATTCGAACATCGCCAAGTAATCTACTCCCCTGTTTTATTTTACTTTTTTTCTATCTTCGCTATTTTCTTTCTATATTTTCTTACCCCCTCTTTTACTTGGACAAACTACTTCCGGAAGATCCAGGGCCAGGCTAAAACCCCCATGGTGAATTGACACCGTCCGGCTTTCCTTAGAAAGACCACACCCCACTTACCCCTCCCTACTCGAATATAATAAGAAAGAAAGATAGGAAAATAGCTCACTGCCACACCAGTTAATTTACATATGGGAACGTTAGTGTAATGGTTGTGAGGTGATAGTGTAAAGGAAGAGTGTGAGGAACGGAAAGATAGGGAGTGTATGTGTGTGTGTGTGAGAGAGAGAGAGAAAGGTGTGTACATGTAGTGTGCGAGAGTACGGTAGACGTGTTCTTTAAGCCGAGAGGAGACGTGTGCGGGGGAAGATCTCCCGGGCGCAGATTGGTCCCGCGATGCTCATACGTATTATGAGACGAGTCTGGTCATTCCTTCCTTTCACAATCCTTGACTCTTACTCATCGATTACAGTACTGCGAGGGGGTACTTCTAAACAGTCATTGATTTATTAAAACAAAACCATGAGAACATTAAGAACACACAAAACTAAGACGGAGTTGAACATAAAATAGACGATCATGAACATAAAACACTAAGGTAAAACTAGAACAAACACGGACATAAAACTTTAAAAATGAACTTGAACGGAAACACAAACGTAAAACACACTAAAACACAAACGTAAAACACACTAAAACACAAACGTAAAACACACTAAAACACAAAAGTAAAACACAAAACAAACGTAAAACAAGAAAAAAAATAAAAATAAAATTACGTAAACGCAAGGACACATTAAAATACTTGACAGAGGCACCAGTCTTATAAAATCACTTGAGCTTTACTAAAAATCACAAATGTCTCCTGATACCTAAATAGATGATTCTCACGACCACTTAACTGTCGAGGAGGCCCATTCCGGGGTTCCTCACAAACGTCTGGTTCCTTCCGTGACTCAAAGAGCAATCCCCTTATTCTCGCCTCTCCTGTTTCTTTTTGGCTCGGTGGCGCGAAAGAGTAGTTGAGGAACTGAATCTCTCAAGTTATTAATTTAATGTTTTTAAATACACCATTAGAAAATTAAAATTAATAAAATAAATAAAAGAATCACAAAAGAACTAAAATAATAAATAGTGAATTAATTAAAAGATAAAACACGTGATTCTTCCTCGTTCACTTTTTCTGCCAATTCTTTTATGTATATTGGTTCCTTACATTTAGGTGTGGAATAATAAAACACATTTAAAAAGAATGTTTAAAACAAAATAAAACAAACATAATAAAATAAAAGGGAGGAGGAGGAGTGGCCGCTCTTTCCTTCCCTTGTGCCCCGTTTTCTATGCAGGCGCGCAGCCTCGGGGCGAATTCGCGGCATCCTCACCCCGCGGAGATAAAAAAGACTGCTAGCACTGCCCTTCGATATATTTTTCGATTCTCTTTGTGCCTGCGGGAGAGTGATAGTGAGAGGGGTTTTTGACGTCTTATTTACGTCGTGGTCACGGCGAAAACACGTGATTCACGGCAGCCGCTGCGTTTACCCCCCCTGCCCCTCTTCCCCCGGCCTCCATCCAAACACCGCTTCCCCTGCCCCTTCGCGTCAAGAGGATGTCTCACGACGCGCCTGCATTAAAACAGCGACTGAGGGGCTGAGGGACCTTGCAGGTATCACAGTACCGGTTGAATCCATACAGCACAATCCACCTGCAGAGGAAGCTCCATTTTAGCCCCCCCCCTTAGAGAAGAGGAAGAATTGCTCAACTTTCCCAGCAATTAACTGATTACCATTGTCAGAAATTTGCGAGCGGAGCTCTCCAGGAAGAATTTGTTGTTGACCTTCAACACTTTCTCGGAGAATCTCACGAGCAAAAGAGACGCCGTAGTTACGGTGCTGCAACTAATAGACAATATTCAAGCCAATAGAAGCAACATCGACTCTAGAGGTCAACTCAATTGCCTACACTGCCACCGCAGAACGTATTGACAAAGAGTGGTGTGGCAAAACTAACATCCACTTAGATGCGAAGGCGTGGTGGACGTCGGGTAAACCACGACCTCTTAAGTCCTACTGCACTCAGCCTCCTCCTCTTCCCGAGACTCCAGAGACAGAAGATCAAGAGGCACAAAACTGCAGCCATACCCTGTCACTCCCGCAATCTTCCAATACATTTCCTGAGCCAAACCACAGTCACACATTTATACAACTACGGCAACTCACGTGACGCGTCTGCTCAGCCACGACACAGATCACGCCACACGTCACCACAGCGACGTCGCACACCTCGCCCGTCCTCTCAGCAGCAACATCATGTATCGCAGCGTCAACCGACTCAGCCTCAACGTTTTGCCAGAACTGTAAAACAAAGGATCATTCCCAGGAAGATTGTCAGAAGAAACAGTTCTGTGAATTCTGTCATCACCACGGTCATGATGAACAGAACTGTCGCACAAAACTGTCTGAGAAAAGACAGGAGCGTCTTTTTCGGAGCTTGTCAGCTGAGCAAGCCCATAACATTCTCGTCCAGACGCTCCAGCGACAACTGTTTCCTGCCTCACTAAAACAGTGGACTCCTCCGTACTAGCTGGCCTGGGGTCACCCCACACCAAGGTCACCAACCTTATAGTGGCTGGCCCGGGGCCACTCTGTACCAGCATCACCAATTACCTGCTAATTAATCATAATGCCAGGCATAAGCAGTCTGAATAACCGCATGTCCATTCTCTCTGCGAATGCGATGGGGTTTTGTTCTACTGCTGAGGCCAGACATAATTGCAACGGTGGAGACCTTTCTCAGTCACACGGTTCCAGACAATTTTGGCAGAATTGGTGGCTACACAAAGTGGTACAGAAAGGACAGTATACATGGCACTTTCGGGGGTATAGCTGTATGCTGTAAAAGTGGTCTACACGTCCAAACACTACAAGTGGAAATTACTACCTGGAGCTCTCGTTTTTCAGGTTCTGGAAAAACACTTAAGAAACCTCTCTCCTGTGTGTTTGCTACAAACCCCAGTGGAAAGAACCTGAGCCTTTGTTATTCCTCCAGGATAACCTTGATTGCTTGCTTTATCAGCACCACAGTAAAAATATTATAATCGTTGGTGACCTGAACCAGTGCCTGGTGGCTAGATCTTTCTAGAATCTGTTGGGCACCTTTGGTCTGGCCAACAATGTGGATTTCCCAACACACACATCAGGCTCATCACTTGCTCCCATCATCACTGGCCTCCCTGTCGGCGTGGTTGGCTCTTCTGACCACATTGCCATCCTTACCAGGCTCAACATCAAACCTATGTGGGAGGAAGCATTTACTTACACAGTATGGCACTGGGACAGAAGTAACTGGCAAGGCGGTTGTGATGCCTTAGGTAAAACAGAATGGAATAGCATTCTGGATGGAGATATAGATGACCAAACCCTAGCTCTCACACGTCATCTAGTCACTCTCCAATCGGTCTTCATACCTCACGAAGACTATACGACCAGGCCAATGGATGAACCTTGGTTTGGTCCTCACTGCAAAGTAACTGCAGACAACAAAGCCAGGGCTTGGGTCCGCTACAAGCGTAGCCCCACGAGCTGAAACAAGCAATGCAACACTTCTGCCTGCTCAAGGATGAACAGGGCAAAGAAGTGGGCCATTGCACACTGGAAGGAGGACCTGCGGACCAAGCTGATTGGTCAGTCAGTGGAAGATAAATCCTGGTGGAGTTGCATTAAGCAACACCAGGGTTTTGCGCCTGACGATGGTATCCCTCCTCTCGACAAGCCAGATGGATCTGTGGCTGCATCAAGCCAGAAGGCAGAATTCGCCAGCTACGGGGGAAATGACTGTCCCTGAACCTGACGTGTCGCCCCCTAGATTGTCACCACAGACTCGGTCACGGCTTTATGATGTGTCAATCTCGGTGCAAGAAGTGAGAAAAGAACTGAAGAGCCTGGATGTGATGAAAGCTGTGGGGCCAGACAAAATCAGCCCTCATACTCTCGTCAACTGTGCCGACCAGCTGGCCACACGACTTGCTGCACTGTTCCAAGCATGTATGGCACGGAAGATATGGCCGAAACTCGGGAAGACTGCAAATGTTGTAATCCACAAAAAGATGAGCAAGACATCTCCCATGAATTATAGACCAATCTCCCTCTTGTCCATTGTGGCGAAGGTCTGTGAGAGAATTCTCGTTAAATGGCCAGCTTCCTTGATGAACACCATCTCATCAGCAACAGGTAGTTCGACTTCAGGTCACAGAGATCTGCATAGGACCTCCTCCTCCAACTTACGACTGCCTGTCAAGAGTCTCTCGATGCAGGCGGTGAAACTTTTGTTATTGCACTTGATTTCGCTGGTGCATCTGACAGAGTGTGGCACAAGGGCATCTTGTGCTGAGAAAGCACAAAGCTGAGAAGCCTTGTCATAACAGGACCCCTGTTGTTGCTACTCGAGGACTACCTGCATGAAAGAACAAAGCAGGTGGTTGTAAACGGCTAAACATCTAAATTTCCGATCGAGATAAGTGTCCCACAAGGCAGTGTTATCAGGCCTTTTCTGTGGAACGTCTATTTTAACGATATCCTGCCACTCATACCAAACGCCCAGGCCTATGCAGATGACTGTACCCTATCTTTCACCTGCAGCCACCTAAGCCTAAAGGAAACCGTGCATCACATCAACAACGTCATGGGACTCATCGTTGTGTGGAGCAAGAAATGGCAAGTCACCTTCGCCCCTGAGTAGACCCAAGCCATGCTAATAACGCGACGCCAGGTTCCCCTCGCACCCACTCCGGCCCTGGTGAAGAACGGCAAGACCCTTGCCTACGACAGCGTCATCAGCATCCTAGGGGTGCAGATCGACCGCCACCTCACCTTCAGAGACCACGTCAGGGGAATGGCAAAGAACGCGGCGAGGAAAATGGCATGCATCCATCGCATCCCGCCCCTCCTTGGTGCCAAAGGCTGATACACGCTCTACCACTCCCAGGTTCGTCCAATTATGGAGTACTATCCCTTGGTGTGGTCCTGCTGCCCTCCATCATACCTGCGAACGCTAAACAGGGTCCAAAATCGAGCCCAGAGACTAGTGCCACACAAAACGTTTGTTGGGGAGTGACAGTTATACCAAAGACTATATAAGAAAGATACGAAAGCACGTATTACACCAATTAAAAAAAGAAAAAGAAAAAAGTGAGGTCCAAAACTTCATACAGCGCCATCTATTGTTCTGATATCTTTCGATATGTTTCCCTTATAAACTAACGTTTATAAGGGGGGCTATAAATTTATAGATTTTTAAAAATATATATTATTATTATTATTATTATTATTATTTTTTTTTATTTTTTTTTTTTTGTTTATAAGGTTTAGTTTCAGTTGAAGTTTAGCAATGTCTTTTTTTAAATAAAAATATGTCTATTAAAGAATTACTTATATATATTAATAAAATTACATGGAATTATATAATTATTCTGTTTAATAACTTTTCTTTGAGATTTCTCTGCATACATTAAAATAAGGTTTTGCACTTTGTTTTTTTCAGAAAAAGACAATAAAACATTAATAATTATCTCATGTGTAAGCATATTTACATGACATCATAAAATTATTCCATTGTCACGGAGTATTTACTATACAATTTTATTGCAGAAAACATCTTTTGTGTTAATTCATTGAATATGAACTTTATTTTAATAAACTCTTCAATTTATTAGATAAACAAATCTATTGAATAAACACTACAATCATTCGACATTATCAAATTCTTCATGTTTTTCATTCATGTTTGTTCTGTCATTAAATCAAGGATATACAAAATACATTTTTGTAAAACATTTCTTTATTTAATTTCAAGTCATCATCAATGAAAGTATTAATGAAAGTAGGCCTACAGTTAAAACAACAGGATGCATAAAACAGAAAAACAAATAAGCAAAAAAAACAATCACTTTCCTACCGTTTTGAGTAAGTGACGTTTCATGATAGTAAACAAACAGACGATACATCGCATACACAGCGCCATCTATTGTTCAGATATTACACTAGCCGCCAACCGTTGGGACTCACAAGCTTTTGCCATGTTTTCCTATATTTCGTATTTAGTCTTTGGTTATACTCTCAACTCTTCACCATAGCTACGTCCCCCATCTCACGTCCCTGCGACTTGAACAACGAGTGGTTGCAACTTACGAAATACGGCATCTAGCAACCGCGTTCCAGAACTGCAGGTACCCTTCTCCAGGACCGAACTTCATCAGCGTTCCCGTCAACCCAAATATTCCAGGCTCTGGAACACGATGGTTCAGTAAACATCTCTGCACAACCTGTCCAGCCTGCAAGCTTTCAAGGCTGCTGTCCGCAGATGGAGATCCCACGATCCTGGTTAATATTTAGTGTCCAATTCATAACAAACACATTCCCCCAAGGTAAAGCTTCCAGATAGATTTTCATAAACACGAAAATCTTAAGCTTAGAGAAGGACAAGGGACCATAATAACCCCGTGTCTTTAGCCTGTATATATATATATATATATATATATATATATATATATATATATATATATATATATATATATATATATATATATGTGACAAAGTATAGAGAGAGAGAGAGAGAGAGAGAGAGAGAGAGAGAGAGAGAGAGAGAGAGAGAGAGAGAGAGAGGAGAGAGAGAGAGCAGATTGATAGAGAGAGAGAAAGAGAGAGAGAAAAGGAAAGGGAGGAAGAGGAAGAAGAAAGGGAGAGGAGAGAGTGAGAGAGAAGAGAGTGAGGGAGGGAGGGGAGAGAGAGAGAGGGAGGGAGGAGAGAGAGACAGAAAGACAGAGAGAGAGAGAGCGAGAGACAGACAGACAGAAAAGACAGATAAAGAGAGAGAGAGATAGGTAGAAAGAGATAGAGAGGTAGAAGAGAAGAAGAGAGAGAAGAGAGAGAGAGAGAGGTAGAAAGAAAGATAGATAGAGAGAGAGAGAAAGGGAAAGAGAAAGAGAGAGAGAGAGAGAGAGAGAGTGAGAGTGAGAGTGAGAGTGAGAGTGAGAGAGTGAGTGAGAGTGAGTGAGTGAGTGAGTGAGTGAGTGAGTGAGAGAGAGAGAGAGAAGAGAGAGAGAGAGAGAGAGAGAGAGAGAGAGAGAGAGAGGAGAGAGAGTGAGAGTGAGAGGAGAAGAGAGAGAGAGAAGAAGAGTAGAAAGAGAGAGAGAGAGAGAAGAAGAGAGAGAGAGAGAGAAAGAGAGAGAAGGAAGAGAGAGGAGAAAGAGAGAGAGAGAGGAGAAAGAGAGAGAGAGAGAGAGAGAGGTAGAAAGAGAGAGAGAGAGAGGAGAGAGAGGAGAGAGAGAGAGAGAGAGAGAGAGAGAGAAGAGAGAGAGAGAGAGAGAGAGAGAGAGGAAGTAGAGAGATAGGTAGAAAGAGAGAGAGGGGTAGAAAGAGAGAGATGGGTAGAAAGAGAGACGTAGAGAGAGAGAGATAGAAAGAAAGAGAGAAAGAGAGAGAGAGGATATAAATGGGAGCATATATTTACTATGCCGAGAGGGAGAGGGAGAGGGAGAAAAGGGAGAGAGAGAGAGAGAGAGAGAGAGAGAGTGAGAGAGAGTGAGAGAGAGAGTGAGGAGAGAGAGAGAGAGAGAGAGAGAGAGAGAGAGAGAGAGAGAGAGAGAGAGAGAGAGAGAAGAGAGAAGGGAGAGAGAAGAAAAGAGAGATGAAAGGAGAGAGGAAGAGAAAGAGAAGAGAGAAAGAGGAAGGGGAGAGAAAAGAGAGGAGGAGTGAGAGAGAAGAGAGGGGGAGAGGAAGAGAGAGCGAAGAGAAAGAGGAAGGAAGAGAGTGAGAGAGAAAGAGAGGAAGGGAGAGAGAAGAAAGAGAGATGAAAGCAGAGAGAAAGAGAAAGAGAAGAGAGAAAGAGGAAGGGAACGAGAAGAGAGAGAGAGGAGAGGAGAGAGAAGAGAGGGGGAGAAGAAGGGAGAGCGAAGAGAAAGAGGAAGGGAGAGAGTGAGAGTGAGTGAGAGAGTGAGAGAGAGAGAGAGATAAATAGATAGATAGAGAGAAAGAGATGGGGGAGAGCGAGAAGAAGGAGAGGAAAATGTAAAAGAAGGTGAAGGAAAGAGAGAGGGAGTGGGAGAAAGAGAAAGAGGAAGAGGAGAGAGGGAGGGAGGGAAGGAGAGGGAGGGAGGGAAGGAGAGTGAGAGAGAGAGAGAGAGAGAGAGAGAGAGAGAGGGGAGAAATTTTATCAAACTTTCTCTACAGTTGCGCAATCCAGTCGAGAACTTCACCTTCGCCACAGTGAAGGGTTCGGCCGTGGATATGTTCTTCCGGCGTAAGACCGTGTCATGGAAGCGCATAATTATGACACTGCTGACCAGGGCATCCAGGCTGTGAGAGACGGGTATGCCACAAAACTAGGAATGAGGATATTACATATTTTTTGCTAACCTTAATTACAAACCGAAAAGCATTGGTAGCTTAGTAGTAAAGTGGCTAGAGATACCCCATTCCATAACGAATATTCTGCAGATGTCGGTGGTACTGTCAATGTTTCTATAACATGATGAGTTTACTTTGTGCACTGCTTTCCCTTAAAACTTAGGGCTTACTAATAATATTCATTTTCATTTATATTTATTACTACCGAAAAGGCGGGTATTTCAAATATAATTTACATTTAATCATACAGCTGAATCATTATTGATACAAAGTATAAATTTTGCAGCAATCTGCATGCTTTCATATGGGAGAGCTCCCGCCTGGAATACGAAGCTTCACAAGACTGCGATTTGGTGACGGTCGGAGAGCTCTTCGGCCGCTCGGGTTTCGGCATTGGATTGCGGAAGGCCTCACCTTGGTCAGAGAAAATAACCATAGACATCCTAGAACTGCATGAGAGTAAGTACAATATAATTGCAAAGTCTGCGTATAGCACGAAGGTTGCTGAAAGGTAAGAAGATAAAAGTGGACAAAGAATAGAAGAAAGTAATATAATGACAATAAAAAGTTTTCGGCAGTCAAATGTGCTTATCGTTTTCTTCTCTTCATTAATGAATAAACGACGGATGCATTACAGACTAACAATTTCTGAATCCAAAATTTCCTTATTTGACTTGAATAATAAATCGGTTTGATCATGTTGATATGTGAATACCTTACACGTTATACAGGAGGTTTCATGGAGAAATTAGACAGGTCATGGATCTGGAATGACCATTCTCCATGTCAAGATATCTTTGGCGAGGACTTTTCCAAGCGTCTCGGACTGAAGAACCTCGAGGGGATCTTCCTCATGGTAGCCGGTGGCATCTTCACTGGGATCGCCCTCGTCTTCATCGAAATATTGTATGACCGCTGTAAGAGCAAGCACGGCCAGGCAACCCCACAAAATCATAGACGGGCGAACGATGACGACCAGTATGACGCAGAAAATGAAAAAGACTCAAAGGTAAATAGGGAAGTTCTGCGATTAGCTTCTTTTTTCAGAAGTATGGAGTATTGACGAAAATAATTATTTAAATGAGCTCCCAACACAACAACAAACACTTTCATTTCTTCCTCAGGGCCTGCCACTTTCTAGTAATATCTCTAATGGTCACAGGGAAAGCACGGCCTCTGGTAAGTATAATGAATCATGTCATGTTATGGTAATCCTTTATCCTATGGCGATACAATGACTTTACTATTGTGCTACTTTCAGATTCCAGATCACACAATGTAATGCGCAACGAATATGAAAGGCATATCCCTGACAGCATTAGTGATGAAAATGGTGAAATGACTCCGAGTCCTCACTTGTCGGGCAATCAGGAAGTCTTCCAGGACGTTGAAGAACGCCTCAAAAATAGTCCAAATATTCCAGAAGAGTGGAAGACACGCACGGCTCTCGAGTGGTTCCAGTTCTACTTGGACACACTGAAAATGGACGCAGCCGGTGATTCCAGCGAGGCCGTTGCTATATTAGAGGACTTTGTGGAATTTGTGAAAGAAAGTGGCATAATAGACCTCAAAGAGCTTTATTCTGATGAGATGAGTGGAAAGACTGCTGATCCAGAACTAAACCTCGGGGATGCCGAAAGCATGAGTTGCATTGAGGAGCGATGGAAATTCCCGGAGAAAGTTTCCTTTGATTCTTCCCCAAAATGCAAGACATTTTTTGAACATTTGCCGGATGTTGTGGACACACTGTAGGACGAGATTGGTTCTATGAAGCGCGTGAAAATGAATATCAAGGAACGAAGATGTGGTCCAAAGCCCACTATATATGGATGGCCGATTCATGTCGCACTGGTTAGTCGTAGTAATAAAAAATATCCATAGTTATTTCATCCATATATGCACTTTGCTTGAACTGTTCTTTTTCTATGAAATGAATTTTGTTGACTGTGTTCCGAGAGAAATAAAAAATGACTAAGCCCCTAGTTCCTCCAGACATTGTTCAGGGTCCTATATTTTCAGGGGCGAAGAAGAAGGAAAGGGAAAGAGAAAGCGAGAAAAAGGGAAAGGAAAAGGGAAAGAAAGAGGGACATGGAAAAGGGAAAGAGAGAGAGAAAAAGAAAAAGAGAAAAAAAAGAAAGAGGGAAAGTGAAAGAGAGAGAAAAGGAAAGGGAAAGAGAATGGAAAAGAGAAAGAGGGAAAGAAAAAGAAATGGGAAAGGAATAGGAAAAGGGAAAGGGAAAGAGAAAAGGAAAGGGAAAGGAAAAGGAGAAGGAAAAGAAAAAGAGAAAAGGAAAGGGAAAGGAAAATGGAAAGAGAAAAAGAAAAAAGAGAAAGAGGGAAAGAAAAGAAAAGGGAAAGGCCAAGGAAAAGGGGAAAGAAAAAGAGAAAGAGGGAAAGAGAAAGAGGGGGAAGGAAAGGAAAGAGAAAGAGGGTGATGGAAAGGAAAAGGGAAAGAGAAAGAGAGAGAAAAGGAAACAGAAAGAGGGAAATGGAAAAGAAAAGGGGAAAAGGAAAGAGAAAGAGAATAGGAAAGAGAAAGAGAAAGGAAAGGGAAAAGGAATGGAAACGTAAAGGAAAGGGGAGAGGGAGAAAGAGAAAGGGAAAGAAAAGGAGAAAGAGGGAAAGGGAAAGGAAAGAGAAAGGAAAAGGAAAGGGAAAGGAAAGAAAGGGGGAAAGAGAAAGAGAAGATGATCAAAATCAAATTCAAAAATACTTTATTCCATTTGTTACAATGGTTACTCTTATTACATAAAAAGTGATTTTACAGTACATAAACTAGTCTTGCCTATCCTTATTTTTTGAAACCTGATGTCACTGGTGATTTAAAAGATGTTCCTTTAATTTCTTTTTGAATGTTTCTTATAAGGTAGTTGGTTCCAGATCATACTGCCGCGGTTAGCTCAGTTGTAGGTATCAGCTTCTTGTAGAATTGTTACTCCAACTCTACGGACTGCTTCGCCAAGTTTGGAATGTAGTATCACATATCAAATGTTACATTGCCTTTCCACGCCCAAGCCGTACGCCGGCTTGGTAGATGAGTAGATGAATAACTGTGACTGATCTTTTCTTTTAAATGATATAGTATAGATCGTAATAATGTTATGATCTAGATTTCCACTGTAATACTATTATATAATGCCTTGACCATCCATCAAATGTACCACAGCTTGCCCACGCCTGTGCAGTTAGCCAGGGTGGTAAATAAAGGATTAAACTAAAAAAAAACCTTTATGACCAAATATTTCCTTTCATTTATGTAGCGTTGTGATCCGATTTGGGTCAAGGCAAATTGGACGAAGAGCAAACAAAACTTCGTCTTTCTGGTGTGAATTCTTTACTGCATAATATCAGCATAAGTGTGCAATGCTCTTAAACTTCATGTACGTGCATGTATATACCTACGTAGATGTATGTGGGTGAGTGTGAGTGTGAGAGAGAACGAGTGCGTGTCGGTGTGAGTGTGTGTGCGTGTATGTGTGACTGCGTGTGAATGTATGCGTGAGTGCATGTGCGTGTATGTGTGAGTGCGTGTGCGTGTATATGTGAGTGCGTGTACGTGTATATGAGTGCGTGTGCGGGTAGTTGTGAGTGCGTGTGCGTGTATGTGTATTCCGTGCCCCGATGTTTGTACGTGATCATTTATCATATAGAGTCTTGTATGAACATAGGTTGCGTTACCAAAGGTTGAAAGAGTTAATAGCCACTTTTGATATGAACCTTGTATCATTCTATGAATTAATATGTGCAAGTATCATAGTTGTATTGTACTTAGCCAACATCTAAGGGGTTTACAGAATCACAATGGAGAAATTGAGAATTATCGGCGTATTAAACAAGAAGGCAATTTTGGGGTATGGTTGACTATTGTTATTGACTATGGTTGATCATTTGTAAATATTGCTACCAAGATTGGGCCTATGTTCCTTGTGGAACACCAAAGATACTCTCTGTTTTGTTATTTTCTCACATATTTTGACTGATTGAGTTCTGTTACTAAGACAACTTCTGACCAAATACATATCAATTTTGTAATTTATTGGTTTACTAATAAGGATTTCGTCACTGACACTATCACAGGCCTTGAAGTTTATTTGGTTGTTGTAATCTGTAGATGATAATAATGACAATAAATAATGAATAAAGATAAAAAAGATAATTATTGCAATAATATTAATAATTATTGCAATAATGGCAATAATTGACGTTATTCTAATCATTTTCATACTAATACTAATAATAGAAATAATAATAATAATAATAATATTGTTACTACATTTTTATTGTTACTATTATTATCATTATTGCAGCTAAATTATCATTATTGTTATCATTATAAAAATAGTTATGATGATGAAATGACATTTATAATTAAGATCATAAATATTATAACTGCAATAATGATGATAATAATGATAATGATGAAAATTGCAATAATAATCATAATCATAATCATAATGAATATAATGATAAAAATTATCATAATAATAATTATTAAGTTCATTTATAATGAAAAAATGGCTAAAAGTAATAAAATCCCAAAAGTCGAAAAAACGTCAAAATCTAACGAATTACAGCCTTTTGCGAGCATTGTGAAAAAAACCTTTTCGCTTCTAAATGGTGTTTTTGATGATTTTGATGATTTTTAAGATAATTCCATTAATTATGATGATTTTGATGATAATTCCATTAATTATGATGATTTTGATGATAATTCCATTAATATTGATAATAATGATGATAATAATGGCAATAATACTGATAATAATGACAATAATAAGGATAATAAAAATAAAATGATAATTATAATGATAATTTGATAATTATTGCAATAATCGCAATAATTGACGTTATTCTAATAATTGTCATACTAATACTAATAATAGAAAATAATAATAATAATATGATTATTGATGCTACATTTGTTATTATTATTATTATTATTATTATTGTTATATTATTAATATTATTATTATTATTATTATTATTATTATTATTATTATTGATGCTAAAATTATCATTATTGTTATTATCATTATAAAAATAGTTATAATGATGAAAATGACATTTATAATTTAAGATAATAAATATTATAACTGCAATAATGATGATAATAATGATAATGATGACGAAAATTGCAACAAAAGCTATAATCATAATAATAATGAATAGAATGATAAAATTGATGATAATTATTAAGCCCATTTATAATGAAAAATGGCTAAAAGTAATAAAATCCCAAAAGTCGAAAAAACGTCAAAATCTAGCGAATTACAGACTTTTCATGATTGTCAAAAAAAAAAAAAAAAAATTGCTTCTAAATGGTGTTTTTAATTATTTTAGCAGTAATTCCATTAATTATGATGATTTTGACGATAACTCCATTAATATTGACAATAATTACCATAATAATGACCATAATGATAATAAAGATAAAATGATAATTATAATGACAATTTGATAATTATTATGTTAATAACAATAACCGGCGTTATTCTCATAATTTTCCTGCTAATGATAATAATAGAAATAATAATAATAATTTCATTGTTACTAGTTTTTTTTTTTTATTACTGTAAGTATTTTTATTATTACTGTTGCAAAAATTATCATTATTGTTATTATCATTATAGAAATAGTTATAATGATGAAAATGACATTTATAATTAGGATAATAATCATTATAACTGCAATAATGATGAAAATGACAATAAT
>NW_020870469.1:204044-206544 GCF_003789085.1 Penaeus vannamei | reverse complement strand
TCAAATACAATCGTCAAAAAAAATAATTGAAATCCTTTTTTTCTCTTGCTGAACAAACAGCAAATCGCATTCCATTTTCATTACACATTTCAGTGGAGTTACATCATGATAAATAAACAATGATAATCATAATCTATTAAAGATCAACAAAATGTGCCAAACATCATATCCGTGGGCATGTGGGTGTGGGCGGGGATGTGGGTGTGAGCTTGAGCATAGGGAGCGGCAAGGACATGGGAATGGTGTGGGCAAGGGCATCCGTATGGGCACAAGTATGGACATGGGTGTGGACATGGG
This sequence comes from Penaeus vannamei, assembly GCF_003789085.1. Classification (NCBI taxonomy): domain Eukaryota; kingdom Metazoa; phylum Arthropoda; class Malacostraca; order Decapoda; family Penaeidae; genus Penaeus; species Penaeus vannamei. Next base: position 206,247 of record NW_020870469.1, on the reverse strand, counting down.
TGTGGGCATGGGTGTGGGCATGGGTGTGGGCATGGGTGTGGGCATGGGAGTGGGCGTAGACGTGAGCGGTGTGGTTATGGGTGTGGGCACAGGATTGTGAGGGCATGGGCATGGGCATAGGTATGGGCCTATATGTAGGCAAGGATATGCACATAGTTGTATGCATAGGCATAAGAGTAGGCAGGGAGGGGATAGGTGGGGGCATGATTGTATACATGCACATATATCCTTTCATGTTCATGAGTACATGTGAGTGTGAGTGTGAATGTAGGTGTATACAACTGTATTTAAGCTCAGTTTGAAACTATCAGCTTATGAGTTTCCATATGTGTGAGTGTGCATTTTAACATATGTGACTGTATGTAGTTCCTGTACTTTCCTATCCATAGGTGTAGTTAAATGGGTGTGAGTACTTTAAGCACTTCAGTACTTAATTTGTACTATCTGTCACATCTTGCCTGTCTGTGTCTGTTATAATGTGAATGTATAAAAATACCCCACAACCTGCCATTCGTATGTGTGTTTTTTATAAAATAACTACATTATATTAGCTCTCTGAATATCTGTGCATGGGTATTGCATACATACAGGAATCAAAGTGAGTACACAGAATAGAGAAAAAAAATATTAAACTTTATACAAGACATAAAAACACAGAATAAAAACTATGTGTATCTATAAAATATCTCCATATATTTCAACAGAAAGAAATAAGTACATAAGCAAAGAGCCTCCCATATAGGCTGAAAACAAATAAAATATATAAATAACTGAATAAATAAATAAATATATAAAAGTAAGATACGGATACATAAAAAATATACGTACTGATAAAACAATTCATTACCTCTAAAAGAAATATCCTTCACGATCGTGTCACAAAACAGACAATGCTTGAAAGTATTCAGCTGGGATAAGCAAGTCACTGTTTAATGTCTCTTTCTCTCCATCTCTCTCTCACTCTCTCTTTTGTAAAGGATCACATTTCGTTTTGTATCAGGAAAAGGGGAGGTGTCCATGCTATCACAGGCCCTACAATATGAACTACAACTTCCTTGAACACCCACTCATGAGAGAAGGCAGGGAGACTATCTTAAGGGTTATTTGGGAGTGTATAAAGCTCAAGTTTCACTCCTATCTGCTTTGTGCTACTCAGCTCACAAATGTAGTGACCTATCTTTACAGGCATAACTGAAACTCTCTATATAAAAGGTTCACAGCATAAATCAACAAGCAAAACAATACTGACCAAGCAATGACAAAAAAGGGACTTCTGCAACATTAGGCAATATTTCGAAAACCGAAAATACCTGTACAAACGTCACACTTTTATCATGTCAGAATACATAACCCACTATAACATCTGCATACAAGATATCATATTATGACTCCTGTGATTATGCATTTACTGGCAACTTGCATCCTCATACTTATAAATATGAGAAAAAGAAACTAGAGCTTAATGCAATATTACTTAAAAGTATGTTCAGAATAAAGAAGCCTATCCTATGCCTCCATATTCCAATCACATAAACCTACAGTCCCATTAAAAGAGAATGTCAGCACAAAGATCTTATCTGATACATACACTTAAATTCTTAAGTCTACTTTACACTGGCCTACTCAATGCAAAGATCAACACCAAACATTTGAGACTTAAAATAGGAAACTTATCATCTCTGAGATACATTAATAACTTCCTCCCTCAACGTGAGATTGGCAGCACTGTCTAGCAACCATTACATATATGAAGCACATTACCTAAAGCTATCTTTTGTACATGAAAAAGATCAGCAAACAACAACTCCTTCATCACCCTCTCTTATTTTCTAAACCTAGAGCTATCCCTAACTTAAACTGAATAACTTCCTAATACAGCATTCTTAAATCATGAGAAGCTTCATTCTTTAAAGCTTTGCTTAGCCTTATTTTTGAGTACCAAATTAGCTTCCTTTTTGAGCAGAAGATAAATTATTTATAACCACTTATGTTAAGTTTTTGATTGGCAGTTTCACATGGTAACACCTATAATCCTACTGGAAGGGACATCTAACTTTAGATCTGATATCAGAATTAACTGTGAGCTTAAAGGTTAAAGGAGAGTTCTTGAAATACATTATACATGATCAGTTCTAAGCGAACTCAAAGTTCTAATTTTACCACAGATTGCTATATAGGTTTTAGCTTTCTGTATAGCTGCTCA
>NW_020870469.1:196544-199044 GCF_003789085.1 Penaeus vannamei | reverse complement strand
AGTCCACAAGCATTTCTCTCTTAGCACTTGGGGTGGTCCAATGAGAACCTGTAAGCTTTCCTCTGAGCAATTTTTTCCTTACCATCAATCTGTGTTCCTTTTTGACAGCTAGCATTTTAAAACTTTTTCACTGCAGTTCTTTCTGAATAACAAACTAATACATTCACTTTATTTCCACTTGATCAAACTCTCTCTCATTCATAACAGTTCTCTTACTTATTTTTTCAGTAAAAGGTCATCCTTTGTTATATACTGATTACAAAACGTCATTATTCATTCTTTCCCAGTTCTCTGGTTTCTCAAGTGTACAATTCCTCATAAAATGTTACTAGCATTGGGGGTTTAAAATCAACTGAGCCACAATTCTAAAGAGACATTTACACAATTTTTGGGATCTGAACCTTCCAGACCTTTCTAACATCCAATATAAAAAACTACAAAACAAACAGCTGTGTGAAACAATGTACATTATGTATATCCCGTCCTCGCACGTTACTCCTCGGGTTACCCTGGTGACTTCTCTTTACTTGACTCTCCGCGTCTTGTGTTTCTTGGACTCTACATGTTGAGCAAACTGACTCTCCGAGTTTAGCGTGAGGTCGCAGGGAGCACAGTAATACTTACCTGGAAGGAAGATCACAGTGTCAAAAATTGATGGAAAAAAAGGAAACAACAAAAAAGTATTTCAGTAAAAAGATTGTATTCTTTCTTTACAAAATATGTATCTTTCACTTACAATTAATAGTGGCTTTAAAACAGAGCAAATAAAATCTTCAAAAACATAATAATTGACATAACTAGCAAAACAAAACAAAAACATCAAAACACATTAAAGAACTGAACACTCTGTGCTTGAAAATCAAATACATACTTTCCTATTTCTAAAATCCAATCTATGAACAAAACAAAATATCTATATCAATATCTATATCTATATCTATTTATACATATATATATACATATATATATGTACATATAATATATATAATATATATATATATATATATATATATATATATATATATATATATATATATTCACCAATCAAATAAAACAAAAAGATTTAGTAAAGCAACCACCAAGTAAACTGATTCTTAACTTCAAACTTGAAAAACAAGACACTGTTTCATGAACACAAAACATGCATATGGGTGTGTCTGAAAATTTTTGAAATGAATCAGTCTGCAATGAATATGGCACCACTGTCCACTGAATGACATGGTAAAACCAACTCCTTGAGAGGTCTTCTAAATTCCAGACATTTAAGCTTTCTAACAATGAAAAAAAAAAATCTTTTAAACTTTTTAATTCTTAAAACATCTGAATGACTAAATAATGGTATATCTCCTAAATAGGAGACATTCATTAAAACCAAGTTGGGTCTGACTAATTTCATCTTTTATCAATCAATTAATTTATTCACCTATCTATCTTGCAATTCCAGTCGATCTCCAACTCATACTTTTACAGAACATTCTTCAAAGTCAATATGAAAACCTCTTTGGTCCTTAATAAAAATTAATGACGGATAATGTTCAAATTAGCAAACAAAACATAGCACCTTTGGAATGCTGAGAACTACATAATAAGATAACAAAGTCAAAACAGACTAAAAACCCTATAAACAAAACTACAGTAGGATAAAAACTGTAAAATAAAAACTGTTCAATTTCTACAAATTCAACAAGATACTCTTTATTTCCTTGATTTGATGATATTACTAAGGCACAAGAAATATGTGACGAGAAATTCTGGAACAAATCCGTCTTCTATGGCGATGAGTGGTCATTGTCTTGTGATGAGGTACAGTTAATATCAAAATGGGAGATTCTTGTTAATCAAAGCATCCAGACTTCTCATGAAATACACAGGAACCATTTATGTAAATGAGTATCCAATACTGCTTCTTGAAATCTTATTGGTAATACTTATACTGCTTATTATTGAAAGCCTTCCAAAGTATCTGTTGTACTAGATGGGCTATACTAATTGCCAATTTTCAATTGGCAAATAATAGCTGCTAAAACTATCCTAAGTATGAACACATAGTGGCAGTTATCTTTTATTTATCACAATAGCAAGACTTTTTCTAGCTCTCAGTAGAATCAATATATGGTATTGTGGTATATAATGCCCACTTACTGATAAAAGGAACGGCATTCTGAGGTCTTAAAAGTAAATCCTGTAATATACACTTTCCTCTTAGCATATTGTAGCATCCAAGAAACACTATCAGCCTAGGCAGTTTAAGAATATATCTCTACATTTCCTTCTCCGATTAAAAAATCCAAGAGCAGCTAATTCATTTCACAATTTACTTAAATATCATCATAAAACATCTGATTTCACCTTCAGCTAATAAATAAGCCTAAATCCATCTTAAAATACAGACAAGACCATCAAAAAGTAAGAAATAATCCATCCACTATAACTCATAGAACAAATAACCAGACTATCATTCTACTGCAAATTCACACACATAAAACAATTTTACTTTAGA
>NW_020870469.1:186544-191544 GCF_003789085.1 Penaeus vannamei | reverse complement strand
GGATTTTCATAACTAGGCTTCAAAAATTTCTTCACTTAAACATATATCAAAAAATCATTAATAAAGTGTCAAGAGGCTCTGTATTAGATACCAATGAGGATTATACTTGCAAAAGTCCCTAGGCCTATATCATTCCTACTGATATCCAAAAAATGAACCAAGTTATTTATAATCAAATACATCATCTGAGTAAGTGTCAGATGATGCAGTTAATAAAAAGTCACACATAGGACACCTTGCAAGACAAACATCTCAACCATATCTTACATCCTTTGCCATTTCCCCGTTTCCTTGTTGTAGTAGCCAGCTTTCAAAGGTTTGAGCCCATGTAACACCCTCTGGTGATTGCGTCCCATGTAGTGCTGCTGTGCGTGCTGCTCCGACGTAAAGCTTAGGTCACAGCATTTACAGTAAAGCTGACTAACATCCAGAGGTTCTGATTTCTGGAAGAGAATTGGTATAGATATCTTTATAAAGATATGAACAGCATATATATCTTCTGAATTCCACAAGAGCTTACAGGATTCTAGTATTATAGATATTTATCAGTAACACTAGCGATAGTAACAAAAAATTTTTTTTGTAAAACAATGCAACATGCAAATATAACAAAAAAAATAAAAGAAATCATCCCACTACCTCTCTCTCTCATAGAGCTCCAATCCATTAGTAATAGCAGCCACAACTCAACTCAGTCTTTCAAAATCACACACAAACCAATCACTTTCCAGCTTAAGGCTTATCACAAACCTTTTTTGGAGTTGACAAGTCTAACTTTGGTACTTTGGCTGGAGGCTGACCTTCCTTTGCTAACATGTCTATATAATTTTTCACTTTCTTCTTGTGCTGCTTGCCTTCGTAATGGTTTTTCGCTTGAACTCTGGAATTCAGCTGCAAAGAAAGATAAAGGGTTTGGAACATCTCAGAGAATCAAGAAAAGGTTTTGACTTTCTTGCAATGGTACTGGACACATGGTTTTAATCACACTTTGCAAAAATGAACTTTAAAACAATATCTGAAAAAAATTTATGTATTTTCTGTCATATCTTTTGCAGAACCTTCTCTTATCATATAATAACTAGTAAGAGTAAAGGTGCACACTCACCCTAACATCACATAACTCGCAGGAATTGTTATGGAACTTTGAAACTAACTCCTCAGGTAAGTCTGGATCAAGTTCAACTGGTACTGAAAAAATAAGGACAAATAATCATTCACACAAAACATATGTATTTCACCAAGATACTTCACTCAACTTGCACCATGATATCTTCTGAGATTATGAAGGAATACTTACATGGCCTTTTATTATTTGGTACAAGCGGCTTTGGGCTTAGTGGTTCCATTTCCTTCTCCTTTGATCTTGGCACCAATGGAGATCCGAAGCCAATGGGGATGACTTCATCCTCATCCATGCCCTGGTATGGTGGAGTGTCACTGGATCTTCTGTGTAAGGTGCTGCCATTGCTCTGCCTCGATCTGTAATTTTGCTGATTTGATGGAGCTTGAGCGGACTGGGGACGGCTTGAATTGAGGGTAGGGCTCTTCCTCTCCTGTTGCTGGGGCATGTAGAGCTGCTGGCATGTTTGTTGCGATTGTATGGGAGGCTGTGGGTAAGGAGGCTGTTGCTGCTGCTGGGGTCGTGGAAGCCTTATTGGAGGCGGAGGTGGAGGGGGACGTAGAGTGTGCGGAGGCGGCCTAACTGGACGAAAGTGAAATGGTGGAGGAGGTGGATGGAATGGTGGTGGTGGCTGGTGAGATGGGACAGGGGGCGGAGGAGGTGGATGTGGAGGTCGGCCATATCCACCCCAGTAACCGCCATACCCTCCATAATTTGATCGGCTGGGACCGTACATACCTGGATGAGAATCAAATTACTTATAATAATGGCATGTCAACAAGTATATACCAAATTTAGAACTATGATAAAAATACTAAATTACAGCTCTGTGTCACCAAGCAATAAGACAACAACAGTATATATAATACTCTAACTAGGCATTAAATCAGGTAAATTTATGACCAAAAAGCTTGTCTTATAATGAGTTGTTATCTCCATGCAATTACTGTAATATAAATAGCATCATAATGTAAAGCCATAAATAATAAAATGTTTCAAGTATTTACAGTTATAGTATAGATTTAAATATAAATTCTAATAAGTATAAACTATCTGAAATATCTGACTAATTAGGTATGAAACAATGATCTAATTCCTGTGCAAGTCATGAATCTTCTTCAGTTCTATACACAGTCACATCACTCCTAAAATACTTACCAGGCAATCTTCAGACTGGGATTAGGCTTAAGGGTACACTTGGTTCCTTTCTATTACACACTTCCGGTACTTGTCTATGGAATTCTTAAATGAAAAAGGGCAAAATATAAATACACTCATTCCTGAATATTCTTCAGCTCATATAGATCCAGAGCTTATGTAGATGCATGAAAGTTTCATCCCTTATATTATCAGCATGTACCCCAACCACACACAAAAAAGCTTTTTCTCACCAATATCAAAAGGAGTTCAGTAAAATCAAAGCACACTGGGCAACCTTGAGTCCCACTATAGCCAAGGAAACACTCGAAATCCCCTGTGTATTTCAAACATCCACTTGACTTTAATTTCAAGTTGTGACTCATTCTTCCGTCACACAAACACTCGGTTTTCACGACTGGAAACCGATAGAATTGAGAAAATACCTGATTAGGTGGCCATTACGATCATATTTAACCCGAGCCCCGTCGGAAAACACCAAAAAGCAGGAAAGAGAAGCGGCAAAAAGGGGCGGAAATAAGCGACACATTCATCTCCTCGCTCGCCAACGCGACTCCCCCAAATAACAAAAAAAAATATTGAGGCACCTCCTCCTCCGATCAAGCCCTCCCCTTTACCTCGCCCCAATCCCCACGCCCAATCACACCACCACAACAATCGACTCCTACATACTTGGCATAGCTTCTCCGAGATCGGGATCCCCCCAGATTAAAGCCTGAAATTAGCGTTCCATGCGAGAAATTGTTCCTTCCCGTCGAGGTAGTCCGGCCGCCGCCGCTCAGCTGATCGAAGGGTAAACAAACAGCTCGCTCCGTTTTCTTTAGGGTAATCCGGGATTCAGCCGGATTCAAGTTCTTGATTTTTTTTCTTTTTTCGTTTTTTTTTATTTTCTTCTTTTTTATCTCACTTGTCTCTTTCTCTCTTTCGCTCCCTCTCTCCCTCTCTCTCTCTCTCTCTCTCTCTCTCTCTCTCTCTCTCTCTCTCTCTCTCTCTCTCTCTCTCTCTCTCTCTCTCTCTCTCCTCTCTCTCTCTCTGTCTCTCTCTCTCTCTCTCTCTCTCTCTCTCTCTCTCTCTTTATGTCTCTATATATATTTTTATGAGATGATGATTTACTTGGGAGATTGATGACAAAACTAACTCCAACTTGTCTGGATAAAATAATTGTAATACAAATTACTTCTATCGCAACACGTGCATGTTGCTTCATCAGTCATCACGGGTCTTCATTTTATTAGGGTGAACCTGCATCAGTCATCACCAACCTGTCAACTTTTCCACCAGTCACCACCAATCTGTTAACCTAACATCAGTCTTCAGCAACCTGTCAAGATGCTACCCCAATCATCACCATCTGTCAACCTGTCAGCCATCATCCTGGCAACCTGTCATCAGTTATAACCTGTCATAAGTCATCATGATCCTGTGAACCTGTCATCAGTCATAAACAACCTGTCACATCTGCCTTCAGTTCATTCACCAACGTCACACACACACACACACACACACATATATATATATATATATATAATATATATATATAAGGAAGAGAGAGATGAGAGAGAGAGAGGAGAGAGAGAGAGAGAGAGAGAGAGAAAGAAAGAGAGAGAGAGCATCTCACTTCCGTCCGCCGAATATTCTACCGGACTGAATACTGTTTACCAGAAAACAATTGATTCTTACTTTGTATTTTCGCCTTCATCTCTCTCTCTCTCTCTCTCTCTCTCTCTCTCTCTCTCTTCTCTCTCTCTCTCTCTCTCTCTCTCTCTCTCTCTCTCTCTCTCTCTCTCTTCTGCTCTCTCTCCTCTCTCTCTCTCTGCTGTTTCCTTTCTGACGTTGATTTTCAGCCTTGCAACAGGAAGGCCATTTGCAGGAGGTCAATTGCCCCCCCCCCTCTCATTCCCCAAAATTCCCCCCCCCCCCCAAGGCTGGTTCACTCACCAAGGGCCACAATCCCACGATTTTTTTTTTTTTTTTTTTTTTTGCCTAATTTAACTTTTAAAACTCTGATCGTATTTTTTAAAAATGCTCCGAGATTACCTAATTAATATACTGACAGCTGCTGCCCCCCCCCCCCCCCAATGAAAAAGGCCAAGATGACGACCCCTGAACTGAAATCATTCTTTGACATTAATTGATCAGAAAACCCCTAAAATGAGTTCCTGCTCTTTATAATCCTTTTGTAATCCCATTTATAGGACTTCCTTTACCTATAATCCTCCTCATTGGATCCCATCCCCTTTAAACAGAATTAGAAACTCACCCGAAATCCCTTAAAGATTCGAATTCTCTTCTCGGGGATTTTCCGTCATCAAAATCTCCTGTGGAAATATTTTTTTTTATGAGAAACCTTAACTGGAAATATCGTAAAATGGCGCCTTGTTTTATACTTCGGTTAGAATCTTTTTGTTGGAATTCCGGAAAGCACGGGAGAGAGGGTAATTTTGCTTTATCTATCTATCTCTATCATCTCTCTCTCTCTCTCTCTCTCTCTCTCTCTCTCTCCTCTCTCTCTCTCTCTCTCTCTCTCTCTCTCTTCTCTCTCTCTCTCTCTCTCTCTCTCTCTCTCTCTCTCTCTCTCTTCTCTCTCGTCTCTCTCTCTCTCTCTTCTGTCTGCCCATTTTTAATCAATCGTTTCCATTCTCTATTTATATTTCTTTTATCTATTCCTATCCCTGGCATCTATATATCTCCTCGCTCGCCCGCTAAATCTTTCTCTTTTTTC
>NW_020870469.1:164044-179044 GCF_003789085.1 Penaeus vannamei | reverse complement strand
CCAAAGCATTTTATCATATACAGATAAACGATAAATAATCGTATACAACCACACCTAAAGTATCTATAAAAATTGAAAACTCTTATTATGATATTAAATTGAAATTTTGTTCGCGTGGATTCCCAAAAGGCATTTGCTATAAACCGCTGACGTTGTTTACCTGCCGATAGATGGCGCTGGATCACTCTCTTCAGTAAACAGAGCCGAAAACATGGTACGGAGCGGCAAGTGATCGTCTTATTTCTAGATTTATACGTGTTCTCTTGACTAAACTCGAGTGAAATAATTTCTTAGAGTGTATTTAGCACAATGGAGAATGCTATCGATATAAAATTAAGGGCGATGTGTCTATGGATTAAGTGATATTTCGTGATAAAACTCGGTAATGGGTTTGTTTCTCCGCCAAGGCATGGAAGGAGAGCGGAGTGACAACATGGATATCTGGCGAAAGTTTATTTAGACGCAAAACACCCCAGTTAATTTATCCAAGAGTGTTAGAACCAAGTAGAATATCCATATTCGTTATATTTTTAAGTGAACGCTAATCGTAAATGTGTTAGTAGTGTAAATTTCGACTTTGGTTCCCGGATTTGTTCAAAGTTCACATGTCGGTTTCAAGAGTTTTGACAATGTAAAACGTTCATGTTCGTAATATAGTTAAATCGTTTTTTTAGTTAAAAATCCCATTTTAATTTTTAAAAATTCATACAACTGATCGTATCTCGAACCACACAGTTGTAAAGTAATCGCTATCTTCTTGGTTTTTATGTCATGTGTTTGTCATGTTATTTCTTGCTTGAAATGGAATGGAAAGCTTGAAATTGTAACCATAGGACTCGTTATGAATTAACTCTCTTGTGCTCCCATGTGTTCTCGGAATGAAAAATGCACGATAGACCTATATCTTTTAGTTTCCGTATCCATAAGCTTCCCATGGCCTATGAATCCAGTTTAGCGAAATTATCATTGATATTCGTTGAAAATATTTTTGCTACAATTTTTTGTGAAAAATGAATGGATAGTATAGAAGTTGTTCTCAACGTGTGCAATGTCACGATTACGCACTAGGTGTCCATTTGATATTTTGCAGATGTCTATATCTTGGTTATTGAAATATTTTCTGGTTAGTCTGAAAATGGAGTGAATGGATTTAAATTAACGTAAAATTGTTGTGAGTATTTATAAGTAGCACATGTCAAATGTTATTACCAGATTGGGACGTTGGCAAACTGCATGGTTGATGGCATGTATCTTTGTCTTGTGCATCTGGAATGTATTATCATGCAGGTACACGTAATAACTTGAACGTAAACTTTCTGGAGTGTAAGTTTCTAATTATCACATTTGTCATATTTGTGATGCATCATCTTTTTGCTTAAATGAAAAGCACTTATGGCTATTGGAGCCACATTTGGTATCTTGTGCCAGGCCTTTTGTAATTGTGCAAATATAAATCTCCACCTTGCATTACAAACTTTCCAATCTGGTGATTGTATGTTTACAATACTTAAAATCTTTACAAAAAATAGAATATATGTACTATCTTTTACTATTTGCAAAAAAATGAGCAAAGGAAAATGAACGGGAAGCTATTGATATTGCGTGCATTGAGATATCTGAGATCCGTAAAATGTGCTCCCATGATAAGATATCTTGTAGACTTATTTACCTATGCATCTGTGATAAAAGCAAAGGAACCTATAAGGGACATCGTGATTTGACAGCTGTTAACTAAGATGCTGTAAAAGTTGTATTGTGTAGGACTATAGTGGTGGTTTGTTGGTCTGTCATAGTGCTAAAGATGGGTGCCATTGTGCAAATGCTTGAAACTGTTTATTTTACAATACCTCAGAAGTATTAGGTTGCACTTCCTTTTAATAGAAGGCACTATATCTTTTCCGTTTTTTTTTTTTCCCCCCAATGGAGATGCCTTAACTTTGCAAAAATTTATTTATTCAAAGTAACCTTAAAAGGTTACACTGTGGATATGCCTTGCAGCCACATGTATTTAAAGGAACTGGTTAAAAGTTCCCTTCCAGTGGGTTGCAAAGTTTTTAAAATTCTGATCAATGTAAATGTTTTACAAAGATGAATTTGAACTAGACAAGAGATCACAACCAACATTAGTTTATACATTTCGTTCATGCATGCATCTTGCATGTCATTATATCCAGCCACTTGGATAAAGTATTTGTTACTGAGAGTAACACCCTCCAGAGACAGTCTCAACACATGGGTATCATGGGAACCCTAATATCCTAACTTAATCTTTCCTAGCTTTTTTTTATTCCTTAAACAGAGGAGGCAAGCCCCCCTTTGTACCCCCTTTTTATTAGCACTTCATGTCAACTTAAAGAAAGTACTTTAGAAATTCTGGACTTGGGTGTCTGAGCACTGATATGCAATGGATATTTTTGTGGGAAATGGGGCCACTGCAGGATTACCTGTGTTGTTTGAGTGTTTCATATACTCTCAAAGGTGGTGGTTTCCTTTTCTGGCCATTGCTTGTGGGAACTGTAAACAGACTATTTAGTTAATAAAATACCCACATTGCAACCCCCCCCCCCTCCAATTTGTTGTACACTTATTTCCAAAATGAATTACACATGTGGTAGTCATGCCTTAAGCAAATGTACGCCAGTTATCTCTTGAAATGTTAAAACTTGCTTCACAATCTGATCCTTGATGGTGATCTTTTTCCTCAGGCTACCACCAAGAAGAAGACCAGGAAGCTCCGTGGACATGTCAGCCACGGTCATGGCCGTATCGGTAAGTACTCAGAATTCTTTAAAAAGAGTAAATTGAATTCGAGGGGGAACTTTTGATAAAAAATAATCTAGTATTACTGAATTCAGAATTGACCTTTTTGATTTCATTGGGAAAATAGACAAACTTAGATAGACGTGGGTATCAGGATATACCTTGGTGCTCCAGTTAAGAGAACTTGCCTATCATTGGCAGTTAGGGGGAATTTGTGTAATTTACGAATACTAGAACTTGTGGATTTCCATTACAGGCAAACACCGCAAGCACCCTGGAGGTCGCGGTAACGCTGGTGGCATGCATCACCACAGAATCAACTTTGACAAATACCATCCTGGTTACTTCGGCAAGGTGAGATCTTGGAAAGTTTGAATTTGATTTGGTTTGATTTTGTGTACCATCATTACTCTCCCTCTTATCCTCACCCCTCCACAATAAAACTAATTTCCTGTACTTTGCAGGTTGGTATGAGAAACTTCCACGCCAAGCCCAACACAAAGTATGCTCCTATCATCAACCTGGACAAACTCTGGTCCCTTGTGTCTGAGCAGACTAGGGAGAAATACGCAAAGGAATCTAAAAAGGCCCCAGTCATCAATGTTCTTAAATCGGTAAGTATGCAGCATAAGTGGTAGTGGCTGCAAATGTAATTTGTTCTTTTTAAACCAATTGTCTGAACATTATAGGTTCACCTTATCAGTAATGGAATTTGGTGATCGAATTCAGTGATCAACACAAGACACAAAGTACTGATAAAATTAGCTGCATCAGCCATTGTTATTGGATGAGCTATTTGTCATTGAAATATCTCAATGCTCATACACAGCATAAAAGTAAAGGAGGGTATCACTACAAAAGGCTATTCAAGCAGGTGATAGTTTCTGTATGATGATAATGCGTACGGGCGGACAGAATAATACTGTTGAGCGTACATATCTGATTTTGTTGACTGTAGAAAATAATCTCTTGATTTTAGCATTTTATTAACTATTTTTTCTTTTCTAGGGATACTTCAAGGTCCTCGGCAAGGGTGACCTCCCCAAGCAGCCTGTTATTGTCAAGGCCAAGTTCTTCTCTCGCAAAGCTGAAAACAAGATCAAGGCTGTTGGTGGTGCATGTGTGCTCGTCGCATAAGTTAGTATATGGACATTTTGGTGCTACTTTTGATTTTGTGATGATAATGCGAACGGGCGGACATAAAAATGCTGTTGAACGTTCCTATCTGATTATTGCAGTTCATGTTTTATGGAATAGGATTTTTCTCTTGTGGTTTTTCTTACAAGGAAATTTTCCTCTTGCAGATTCTTCTACAAGGCCAAATACAAGAATCATCATGGCTACTGTTAGGGGAATTAAAGCGGAAAAAAAAAACAAAGCGTTTCATTGTCCTCCTACATAGAAAAACGAGTGAAATTGTTCAAATGCATCAAGGAAAGATTATCTAATAGTCGATTTCTCATTCTTAAGATCCCCATTGTTTAGAATTTTGTAGAAATGTTTCAGAAAACATTTGGACACTCCAGCAAACTTTGATGATTTGCCCAGATGTATAATAATTCTTTTCAAACAGGATGAGTAACAAGAGGAAAAGTGTATAAGTAGGAGGAATGCATCCTTGCATTTTTTTTTCCAGTGTAAGTAAACCAGTAAATGAATCTGAAACTGACTGAATCCTTGGCATTGTATGTTGTACTTTTTTTTTTTTTCTTTGTCTGATATTGCTGATGAATTGCTTCAGAATGCAAGGTAAAGTTCTTTTGTTTTACTAGCTATATCTGGTAGACACTTTAACCCTTTGTACTAGGATGACATAGCATACATACCTTGTCCATTGTGATTTTTTTTTTTTTTTTTTTTTTTGCAAAGGTGGCATACTTGTTCACCAGTTATCATTTTAATGTTATAAAGATGTCATTAATAACTGTATCAACCCTCAGAGCGTGACTAAAATGAAACAGACATAATTTTATTAAATCTACATAGTGACTGCATACAAAGGGTTAATACTTTGCAAAATGACTTTGTATTACTGAAGATAAAAAGATATAAAATGAGTGTTTTTCGTATAAAGTTTTCATGAGTTTGACATGTTTTTCTTAGGTGGTTTTGATATGCACACTTGGCAACACATCTGCTTAGACTGACACTGGGATACAGAAGATACCATAAATGTTGCAGCTATCTTTTTCTGAATGGTGAGTATGAGCATTTTTCTCAGATACTTCATGTACTAAGCATGGAGATAATGTTCTTTTGTGTTAGAATGAACCAATGTAATTGTATTGTGCTATATCCTAATTAAGGAAAGGGGAGAAATTGTCTGATGATAATGCGTACGGGCGGACAGATTCATATTGTTGACTGTACATTTCTGATTGCATAGTGAGTTTAATATTTTCCAATTTTATATGAATTGGAGTAAAATATCTTTCCCTCTTTCTTCTAGAATTACTTCATAAGATTACCATGGCCTTGAAAGGAAATCAGTTATCAAGTGGAGTTTTTACAATGTGGGATCCCCTATTTTCGACGTGGATGGTCCCAAATCTTTGGGGAGTAGAGGGCAAGACTCCAGTGACTTTGGATGGGTAAGTTAAAGCTGCTCAAGTTCTTGACTGTTACACCTGTATTTGAACAATTGTATTGATAATGTGATGATAATGCGTACGGGCGGACAGATTAATATTGTTGACTGTACATTTCTGATTGCATAGAGGAGTGAATATTTTTAACTGTTTAATGAATCCTTAATTAAAATTCTACCTTTTTATTTTCTAGATGGCTGCATGGCTTTCAATAATGCAAGTAAGCGAGTATTCACATGCAAAATGCTCCATTGTTCAACATGGATGAACTGTGGTTCTTTTCCTTTGATAGAGCAAGACAGTGAATACAGACTAGTAAGTTGACTCCTGAAATTTTTGGCCATTTAACACCTACTTTTGAAAATTAATGTAATGGTGAAAAATATTTTCGTGATGATAATGCGTACGGGCGGACAGATTAATGTGTTGAATGTACTCGGCTGACTTTATGAAACAAATATATGCATTTACTTTGTTTACATCAACTCCATATGCTGACTTTGTGCTTTCCTTTCATTGCAGAGTTGAAATAAGCAGATAATCCAGTTCTGTTTGAAACTTCAAGATGGCCACTAATCATGATGAAAGTGGAGCTCCCAAGTACTGCTTATGCATACTGTTTCTGAAGTAATAATTGTAAGATCTGTTTTGGGAGAAATAAATATTTAGCAGTTATATTTTATATCAGTATCCTTTTCTACACAATTCATTAAAGAAGAGATGATACAGTTTTCACAAAGTAAATGATTATTCCAACTCGCCCACAAGAAATTGTTACAATTTGTGATCCACCAGTACCAAAAGGACTTTATTTAACTCAGAGAGGAAAAGAGAAAGTTTAAAGTGATCAGCTTGGCTAATAACTCTCCCCTTAGATTTTTCCTATTTATACCACAAACTTGATCTCTGATCCAACTAGTATGTGGGCAATAACAAATAACATTGCCAATGCAATAGCTATTAATTGTAATTGGTACAATATATGTACATATACAAATTGAGGAGAGAGAGATAGCAGAGGGTTATACACCAGAATTGATATAAACCTTTGGTAAACTTATTACAGTTGTAGTATAGGGCGAACTTGTATTGAATTATTTGTCTGCTACAGTAGAGATTTATAGTTTTAGTATACAAGGAAAAAAATGCAGAATAAGAAAACCCAATGAAAACAAATATACTGGAAAAAATATACCAGTAGTACTTGAAAAATTGTCATAAAGAAAACAAGAATTCTTCAAAGAAATTACTAAGTGCCATTCCTTACCCTACCTATGAGACACAGTAACATGTAACTACACTGTAATAGAATTATTGCCCAAATGTGGTAACATATAATGTACTACAATTTCTACTCATTGAAGTGTGAATAGTCCTAGATATTTGGAAAATGTAATAAAATAGGTTGGTAGCTAGATGCATTTCAGACCAATATACCTTTACAAGTAAACTTTTCATGGTGGTTATAACACGCAAGGCATTTTAAACCTAACCCCTTGTGATTGATACACTGATATTTGGATTTTTAAAAAATCATGATAGGCTTTTGACACTGGTTTTAATCAACTGAGAATTTTGATAGTTGACCATAACCCATCAGTGTTATAAAGCTTACTTCCAATTTGAGTTTTACCAAATTCCTCTGAAGATAGGTCGAGCTTAGGCCCCATCAACACAAGCACATGTTTAATGCTGGCTTCTTTGGGCAAATCAAAGGAGCTACCAAATTTTTTGCCCGTTGTTATGGGGGAGCTTAGGAGGCAGAATGAGGACCTAGGACCTCAACTTAATTTGCATGAGTTTTCTTCTCCCCCTTTCATTTTCCTTCTCTACTTCATTCCCTTCTGTCTACATATGAAAGTGTGAGACCCTTGCTGAAAGGATGGCTGTGTCAGTCTTGAATGTCCATACTGTGTTTGCTCTTCCTTCTCTACCCTTTTCCCTACCATACTAACTTTCAGTGCTCTACAATCTTTTATCAAAATATTTTGTCCTAATCATTAACTTATATTTAATCTTTTCACAATACTTTATCATAGTGCTGTATAACTTTTGTCAGTTACATTCATTTTGACCATTAACCATCCTGGGAATCCATAACCATTGCCTTATCAACAAAAAAAAATCTTCCTCACCCTATCGCTACATTTTGAATACACTACTAATGACCCTAGATGTTGAAGCAGCAGAAAATTTTCTATAAATAATTCAATGCCAAGCTCTAGGTCAGGCATAATCACCAGAGAAGGCCATCTGCCTGGTAGGTTGACTGCTTGCTGTTAGGTATGGATAGATGACCCTCCCAGGCACAAGCACCGCTGTATGTATGAGAGACCCCTGCCAATCCCATGCCCATTGTTGTCCTGGAGGGGCTTAGGATGGGGACCTTGGCCCTCAGCCCTTGTCTCAACTAATTATGTATAATACTTTCTTCTCCACTTTTCTTTTTCCTTCTCTTCATCCCCTTCTGTCTACATACTAAAGTGTAAGAGCCAGGATGAAAGGCTGGCTTTGTGTCAGTCCTGAACAGCCATTGTACTCCATTTGTTATTTCCTCTTTACCATTTTCACTGTCTTACTAATCTACAGTGCTCACTACAGCCTTCAACATATTTAGTCCTAATTGTTAAAGAAATGAATTACCTTTCTGCTACAATACTTTGTCATAATGCTTTATGGCCTTTCCTTAGCCGGGAGCTGTGCCCCTGAGCCTTGCCTATTGCTATATTTTGTGTAAGCTACTACTTTACTTATTGAAAATATTCAATAAATAAGTAAATGACACACACTTTGCCAGGTAAACTGGCAAAGTCTGCTACAATGCAGAATTTAAAAAAAAAAAAATCACTTATGAATTACACACTTAAGACAATCCTGGTTACCTCACTGCTATTGAAATTTTAAAGGACTTTTTTTTTTTTTTTTTTTTTTTTTTTTTTTTTTTTTTTAACCTTATTTACACTATAAGAGTTTTTTGTATTAATAGGAATAAATCAATACACTTTAAGTTTATGTACAAAATTTTATGGTTAGAATATTTAAATACATATATATATTCCATTAAAGTTACCAAGATGTATACCTTCAATTTATATATACACATTTCTATCATTGGCAGTAAAGGGTAAGAGAAAATGATACAAAAGCAACCTCGGAAGACCAGTACCTGGCCCAACGATATTTCATAAATAATCTTATTTCACTACACAACAAAGATTAAACATATTAACTTATTATAGGACACTAGTTGTGATAGGATTCTTTTTTTCATTTACTTAACTCTACAGTCAATCTTGTACTTTTGTACCATTCTTACAAGACAAGATATTCCTTTGCACAAAAACAACACAACATTCACCAAAACCTTTTACACATCACACTAAAATAGTTTTTTTTTCTGGATATATTACCAAAACTCCTAACCAAGTTCATTTATTTTTCCATCCTTTCAACATTCCAATTGCCACCATTTCTGTTATCACTTTTCCCAGCTGTCCAATTCTTTTATCAAGTTATGTCATCTCCTTCCTTACCCTGTCCTCAAAACTATGGGTATCGCCTTCCTCACAAGACGTTTCAACAGTTTCAACCAATTTCCTGCCTTCCTTTCATTGTCAATGTCACTCTCTCAATCATCATCTCTTCATTCTTTAGAGGTATTTCTTTGCATGCATACTTTTCTCTTGTTTTCAATCATTCATCTACTCTTCCATGACCTTCATCCATGATATCTATTTATTTCTATATCCATGTCATTGCTCACTCATCCATCTCCTCCTCCTCATCATCATCATTCCCTCCTGCCGCTTCCATGTCAATCTGCAGGTCGTCCAGCATCTCCTCAAGGCCGATCCTGGGCACCTCACCAGCTTCGCTCTCTGTGTCTGTGTTCTGGAGTTTGTTGGCATCACGGTAGATGTTGACGTTGTGTCGCAGCTGCTGATCTTCCTCCAGGTCCTCCAGGAAGTCAATATAATCCCTAGAACAGGAAAACAAGATTGTTTTAAGAAACCAAAGACAATAAATCTTCAGAAAAAAAATTAGTAGTAAGAGACAATAATGAATAAAATAGAAAAGAAAAATATATCTAGAAGTTAAGACAAGCAAAGACAACATTATATACATAAAACTTGCTATATACTCTAAAATAAATTCACTATACGTAAAGATACATAAATTCTAAACAATTTAATTCAAAAGCCATGAAGCACAAGCAAAGGCTCAAACTACTCACTTATTTTGACTGTTTGTATCATCATCCAGACCGAGATGTCGCAACTTGAAACGACGTCTGCGATTGCGGGTGGCCTTGTCAGCATATACCTTCTTGACCAACACAACATCAGGCACATGATCTGCATTCATCTTGTCTATGTTGTCATCGTTGACATTAGATGTAGACATGTCGAATCTGTTTGAAAATGCAAAATGTATATCCGTGTGTATTTATGTAGTTAATCAATGAAAGCGAAAGGAAAATGTAAAAAGTAAAACAGCTTTTCAAAATTATTAAATGTCTTTAAAAATATTACCAAACAACGATATAGAAGTAATAATTAACAGCACAATATTAGAATAATAAAACTAACAACACTATCAATACAAACAAAAAGCTAAAGCAACTTTACCCTAAGACTGTGTCCCCAGGATGAAGGAGGTGACCAAGATGAGTTCGACAGAAGAGCATATTGTCCGTTCCCAGCTCGCTCTCCCGCTGCACCCAGACTTCGGCTACCTGATGCTATGGGAGGAGAAAAAAAGATCTTTATACTATTTCCATTGTAAAATCTAACTCATACAACAGGATCAAGACCTCCCAACAGCAAAATAAGAAGTACTCGTGCTACTTGCCTTTGTAGATATGTGTCCTTGGCCCTTGAATCGCTTCACCTCAGCCTCAGAAATGTCCATCACAATAAATTCGATTAGCTTCTTGGATGTGCAGAGAGCCCTGAATGGAGCTTTCCAGTATGTGCTGCTATTCAGTTCAGCCACTAGCAAAAAGATAAGCAATTTCCTTTATCTCCTTTTCCCCATAAACAGTCTTATAATGTTTATAATAGAATAAATATCTGACAATCATACCAGTATATTCATATCTTCTCCATACAAACAAGTGAAAAAGAGAAAAATGTAATATAGTTTCCTTACTCTGGGCAGTATTTGGGTCTATTAGACATATTACATTAGTAATACGATGTACTATGCAAATCTGTCCGATTCCTCCAAGCTGATGCGCCATTTTGGAAGACAGGCACACCACACTGTCTTTACAAACTGGTACAATCTCAACACTGGAAGAGAAATTTTGCCTTAGTATATTCAGATTAGCTTGATGCATTCATATGAAATGCTTCAATTAATATGATCACATTTACACAAAGTCCAAAATACTGAAAGCAGTCAAAGAAAGTAAGGAGTAACAAAAATGCTTTCTGTTGCTATCTTGCAATCACAGACTAAACCACAAAAGGACTCTTTATTCCCACTCACTGATGAGATGATCGTGTCCTCACCTGAATGTGTGTTTGTAATTGTATGTATTGGAATGGATGTCATGGGAGATAAGCTTCTTTGACTGCGTCCAACGGCAGGGTACCACAGATGAAAAGAAGTCTAGCAGCTTTCTAGCATAAGGCTCGAAGGAATAGAAGAAATCTAGTCCCTCTGGAAAGTAAAAAGATAAATTTGGATTGAATATTCTTTACTGAAACGTTGATACTGAAGCTGATGATGCAGAACACAATAAATAATTTTACTCCATCATAATACATTATAGAAACTTACCATGCACTGGCTTGATGCCAAGGGTCTTTTCGTGGGCTCTGTGCTTCAGAATCAACTGTTCTAGGTAGTAGAATGTTCTTTTGTGGTCAGTTTTTTGTCTCACCTGCAATATACAACATAGTTGTCCCTCTTAAATCACACAAATACTTTCATAATCTGTATTTCAAGTTACAATCAATCTGATAGGAATTATTTTAATACCATGCATTGTTACTCAACCATTTTGAAGCTGCTTAAAACAAGTATGAGTTTATTGCTTCCTCTATCTTATTATAGCTGCAGCTGTTACAGTCAATGTTATTTTTATTGCTGTTACTGTTGTTCTGTTACTGTTGCTTACCTGGACCACTGCTTGCCAGTAATCCTTAGCTTCGACTCTGTGACAGTCATCACACATCTGGCCTGTTACCAAGAATTCTACAATGAAATCTTGTTGCAGAACAGCTCCTTCTTGAATTTCCTTCTGCACACTCAATTTGACCTGGTAAAAAAATAAAATAATAATTTCACTTACATGAGAAATCACGCCTGTATCATTATAAGATTTATACATTTTATAAGAGGAGAGGAGAGGGAAAGAGAATGAGCATTTCTATATATTTAACATCCCATAGACTTTTCTTTTATAGTTACTGTCACAATCTGTACTTTCATTCAATTGAGATCAAATGTTCAAAAGGTAAATATATTAGATACATGGATACCTATAATTATCCCTAAAATAATAAAAGCATAACAAAAGCCATTAGTACCAAGGATTTATAGTCACTTAAACAATAGCATTATTTGTAAATTGTATTTCTTCCTTACCTTTATCCTCTTTGAATGAGGTTCAGTCCACGCAAACCCTGCATCGACAAGACGCACTTTGTTGAGTCCTTTGAGCTTCTTAAGACAGAGGCGCAGCAGCTCTTTTGACTCAAGGGGAGCAAACACCCACGTAGACGGGGGTTCTAGGTATCGCTCGCACCCCTTGCAGAAGTGGAGGTTTCCCTGCTTGGGGATACCCTCTGAGATGTCATTGCGCGCTCGCAGGCAGGCAATGCATCTGTTGGTCGGGTTGGGCTGGATTGCCGCACCACAGTCACAACACAGGCTAAGGGACCAAGAGAATTTTTAGTAGGTACTTGTCGCTTAAAACTTTGATATGATTAATAAGATTAAAACAAATTACTACTTGACATCCCTCGATATTTCAACAACTGCAAATGTAACTACAAATCTTCCTGAACTATTAGCAAGATTTATAACTTATGGACATGGCAAAAGAAACTCCTATCTTGGTAAATTATGATAGTGCAATTATGGGTAAATAAAAAAATTAGAAAAGAAATGTCATACTTTATCGCCTAACATTATGCAACTTTCCACATTTCTTTCATTCCCTCCCATAACATCATATCTAATAAAAATCAACTTACATCACACCAACAGTCGGTGCTCCAGGCGTAATATAATCCATATTTCCTTCCTTGTAAACAACTGTAAGGAGAAAATAAGTAGAAATTTCACAGAGAGACACGTGTTGTGGGGACAACCTCGCCACGATGTTGTCCCGTTTGTTTTGGTTTTGATTTGACTATCGTACGCAGCGGAAAAGTTATCGTACTTTCTGTAAATAGTAAGAAAACAATGATATTATTCTTTTATTTGAATTTTGTTGGCCGTATGTTTTTTTTATTTTTCTGGTAATTGTTGTTGTTTAGGTGCATACACTTTCTAAAGGTAGATATGGTGTGTTTGGTAATTATGTACGATAATCTTAGTTTTCTGATCTACAGCTTTAAACAAAATTTGTTACCTTATATGTGTTACCATGTTTTTAACACGAAAAAAGATCAGTGGTAATTTCGAATGGTTTACTTTGAGAAAAGTACATTGAGTTTATCTGCTAAATTTACTTATGGAAAAATCAGATTGCCGTTCATCAGATACATCGCCCTGTAAGAAAGTAGGTTTACATTGAATAATATGGCTCGCTTTCCCTTGAAAATATTTATGTTAAAATTCTATTAAGACTTATTGATCCATAGTAGTGTTACAAGTTTACTATATATTTCCTTGATTTTCTTTTCTTATTAACGAAGACGTTCTTGACCAGTTGATGATTAATGACAAATTGACAAGGTAATCATGACACAAGGTGATTATGGGAAGATACAGTTTATGAGAATACAATATACCAGTAGATGTTAAATAGTTTTTAGTATGTTGCTCGTTAGTGAACACTGCATTTCTGAAATAATGCACTTCAGGAAATAAGAACAATTAAATATTGCAAAAGATATCATACTTCCATTAATGATGATTTCCTACACACACACACACACACACACACACACACACACACACACACACACACACACACACACACACACACACACACACACACACACACAACACACACACACACACACACACACACACACACACACACATGTTATATATATATATATATTATATTATATATTATATATTTATATATATTTATATACATATATATATATGTATATATATATATTATATATATATATATATATTATATATATATATATATATATATATATAATATTATATATATACATACATACATACATACATACATACATACATACATACATTACATATATATATATTATATATATATATATATATATATATATATATATATATATATATACATATATTATACACACACACACACATAACCATACACAAATGTGTGTGCGTAAGGGTAATAACTGTAGAAAAGGAAGACAAATAGTAATGTTTATAATAGGAAATATGTATTGTTATTCCAACGGTGTCTAATCCCTGAGGCAGAGGTCACGTGCTCACATGTAACGTCTCGGTTTCCTCCCTAACACTTCCCATTCCCTCTTTGCACGATCCATCAGCTGATTGGAGGTTGTTTCAATAGCCGTTTCTCAAACATTGGCAATATTCGGCCAAACATTTTTCGTCGGGTTTGAGCGACATCCCTCGCTTGGCCATCGAAGGAGCTCCACGAGGTGTTAGTCAGGGAACCACTTCGTAACTGCCCTGGACGTGTGTTTAGGGCAGTTATCCTCATTGTTTCTGGGAAGGGCCAAGGCATAACAACGTACTGATGGGAGGATTTTTTTTCTTCTAACAGTTCGATATATTTGTCTAAGAGGCTTTTTCCCCGTTTCGCCAACATCATGTAGGGATATCCACCCCCACATATCGCAGGTCACGCGGCCGCTCCTCGCCGTTTTATGGATAATTTGTCTGTCATATGTGAGATGTAAATAATGATATAGAATCTGAACATGAAATATGACGTCTAGGACACTGCTCTCTATAAACAAATATCTAAATAATTGACGTGAAATATTGAATAGGGCTAACATTTACACCTTTAATTCCCTTCAGCAATGGAGCTTTCCGTGTATTTCCGGTGTATTTTTGTCGTCCTGGGCGCCCTCCTCTTCCCACCCTATCTGCCTGTACACCATCGTCCGGGAGATGGCCAGCTCTCCGAATATCACCGTTGGAGAAGCTACTTTCCCTCACCCCGCTGTAGCAGCCTCTGCTTCCGATTGCATCTTGCTTTGCTTCCATCCCGAAAAAGGTGTCAGCTTGGCAGCCTCGTTTTGACCTCGGATTTCCTATGTTATTTTGACGTCTAAGACCATCGGACATGTATTTCTTCAGTGTATGTTGTGTTTAGCCGCGAAATAGATATTCAGGAGCTGCTGTATATTCCCTGGCTTAAAAGAGATGAAATATACGACTTTGTGCTATTCTCTACATTGTTCCTCTTTCTGTAAACTAGTCAAGTTCCAGATGAACAAATAAGCTTTTCACACGCCGGGAAATTATTACTTTTAGGATAATGTTT
>NW_020870469.1:144044-159044 GCF_003789085.1 Penaeus vannamei | reverse complement strand
GAAAAGAAAAATCTCGATGATTATATTATTCAGCATTCCATATTCCTATCTTTCAGCCATTTATTCACCTCGACAAAAGTAGAATGGAGATCTCACTTAATAATTATGGTTTAGACAGAACAGTGTTGCTCCTAATTCTAAAAGGAGTATATTAACCTAACCTAACCTGGCCAAGGGGGATATAGCTTACATTAGCCTATTTCATACCCGGAGGTAAACAATAGGTTAGGTCCAATTATAGCTCGGTGTTTGTTCTGGATTCTACTAACCCATCTCTAGGCTGGTCTGATGGGATCTGGATGGGTCCCTCTTTTTCTTTCTCTCTCTCTCTCTCTCTCTCTGTCTCTTCTCTCTCTCTCTCTCTCTCTCTCTCTCTCTCTCTCTCTCTCTCTCTCTCTCTCTTTCTCTCTCTCTCTCTATTCTCTCTCTCTCTTGTTTCTCTCTCTCTCTCTCTCTCTCGTCTGATCTAGAGATTGGCAACAAGGTTGTCTTAAGTGATTGTTAAATCATAGCCATTCCATAAACGAGAGTTATCACCACTTTCGATCACTGAGAATGGTTAAAAGTAAATAAAATCAGCTGATTATAAACACAAAGTTTAAAACTTATACCTTGGCACAGAACATGATAGTTAGGGGGGGCGGCTGTCATCAGTAAGATACCATTAAGATTTGAAAAATTACTTGCGCTTATCTCTCGCTTGTCTGTTTGTTTATTACTATCTTAAGTTTTTTGTTTTCTATCCGGAGACCTTAAAACTTATCCATTCGGTTTTTATAATTTTTTTATACTAATTCTTTTTTGAAATGGATGCAAGATGAATGGTAAATATCTGAGAATTATATATAAACACAGGTCTTGCAATATGATGGTAATATTTGTATATAGTTTATGTATATTGAGAGTAAATGTTTGTTCTTTGCTTCTACTACAACTTCATATCCTACATTTCAAAAAATAAAAAAAATAAAAATAATAATAATACTCTCGGTCTTTCGATGTGAGACAAAGTTGAGACATAATACTTACTCTGAAACTTTTTGTGATTCGTATTAAAGTAAATGTCCAATTTACTGAAAATCATTGATTTGTGTATTTTAAAGTCTTGCAATAAACCTGGCATTAGTTTAGTCTCATGAAGGTTTTATCCCATTTGAGAAAAGTGAAAATGAAGCCATTTATTTACATAATTGATATGCAGTAGGTGGTCAAGTTATTTTCTCACTTATCTATTGTTTCTTCTTTGGGCTAAATGTTACAAATAAAGATATTTTCACTTTATGGTAAGGAATAACATGTTTAATTACAAAGTACTGCCAAATTATTCCACGGTATGACTTTCACATGCGTGGTGTATCGTCTTTACAGCGAAAAATATGCCCCTAGCTTTTTACATTTCATTATAAGGAGTAAACCATACACTTATGTAACTTTAATATAATGAGTAATTCAGTAAGACAAAAAATCAACCGATTTCGGCAAATATCTCAATTTATGTGAATATAATGCCCCTGTCCATGGTTACTGTTATAATCTGAATTGCTTAAAAAAGTTAAACCTGTCGCCATATTGTTTGTTGACATTTTTCCCGCCAAGATTTCCCATCCTTTTCTATCTAATCAAAGTATGTCACTTACATGACCTTCGACAATATAAAAAAAAAAAAATGAGTTGTTCTAGTACACTAGTTATCACGACACTGACATCCATCCCCGTTGCTAAGGTTTATAAAAACGTGCATAAGAAAATGTCCCGGAATTCCGCACTAGGCAACCCAGGGCACCGCGGGAGGCATAGGTGATGTTCCAAAGCCACGGGGTCAGTTGGCTTTAACTGTTGAAGGAGAAAGTCAGTTCCTCGCGGCTCCGGACTCCCTTGTATTAAACATGCTGTAAGTACATTAATTCTAAAAATCTGTATATTGTATGGGGAGTGGTATTGTATCCTTCCATTTTCTTGATTGTATTTTGTGGTGGTATGTTGGTAAGAGTTGATTTAGGGCATGTGGTATTCACAA
Source organism: Penaeus vannamei (assembly GCF_003789085.1). Lineage (NCBI taxonomy): Eukaryota > Metazoa > Arthropoda > Malacostraca > Decapoda > Penaeidae > Penaeus > Penaeus vannamei. The sequence goes on along the minus strand of NW_020870469.1, from coordinate 157,027 downwards.
GGAAGAGATTAGGGAGATTGGAAGGAGACACCTGATCAGAATGAAATGGAATGTTCTGCTCCACCGTTTCCTTTCGCCTGCATTTCCATATTTTATTTCTCGAGGAAGACGAACTCGGAATCGAAGACAATCTAATGATATTTAAATGTATCATGTCTCTCTCTCTCTCTCTCTCTCTCTCTCTCTCTCTCTCTCTCTCTCTCTCTCTCTCTCTCTCTCTCTCTCTCTCTCTCTCTCTCTCTCTCTCTTTTCTCTTCTCTTCTCTTTCTTTCACATACACACACACACACACACACACACACACCACACACACACACACACACACACACACACACACACACACACACACACACACACACACACACACACATGTGAGTACACGTAACCAGAAACAAAGGAACGAAAAACATACATAAGATAACCAGAGATAAGAAAAAAGAAGATAATCCGAGAGATAAGACATATAAGAAACATCTATTCTAATCCGTTCGCGAAGTCATCGTTACCGGCCAACCACACTTAACCTAACTTAACTTAACTTAACTTAACTTCACTTAACTTAACTGGTTTGTAGTTACGTTATGCAAAGTAGATTTCGCGATCTGTTTAATAATAATGAGATGTTTTATTTTTTTTTTTGGTGATAAAAGACACTTTTGTTTTTGTTTGTTTGATAATAAGGAAGATGTGTTTTACTTCGTTTGATAATGAGGATGGTTTGTCTTATTTCGTTTAGTAATTAGGGTGATTTTTTTTTTTTCCTTTAGTAATGAGGATGATATGCCTTATGTCGTTTAGTAAAAGGGCGATTTTTTATTTCCTTTAGTAGTGAGGATGATATGCTTATGTCGTTTAGTAATAAGGGCGATTTTTGTTATTTCCCTTTAGTAATGAGGATGTATTATTTCGTTAAGTAATAAGGGTGATTTCTGATATTTCCGTAAGTAATAAGGATGATATGCCTTATTTCGTTTAGGAATAAGGGTGTTTTTTGTTATTTCCTTTAGTAATGAGGATGATATGTCTTATGTCGTTTAGTAATAAGGACGATTTCTTTTATATCCTTTAGTAATGAGGATAATATGTCTTGTGTCGTTTAGTAATAAGGACGATTTCTTTTATTTCCTTTAGTGATGAGGATAATATGCCTTATTTCGTTAAGTAATAAGGACGATTAAAAAATTGATAATTTCTTTTATTTCGTTTAATAATAAGGATGATTTTACTCCATTTTGTTTGACTCTTAGGCATCTCCTTAACGAAGAAAATAACGGCATTGAAGTCGAGGTGGAGAATCGTAGTCAGTAATGTAGAAGCGATAAACCTAACTGTTTTTTTGATTGTGTTCATCCTGTCGATGTGTTCAGTTGTTCATTGCTATTCGAGAGAAGCAGGTCGAGGGGGAGGGATGGGGGAAGGGGGGGAGGGATGGGAGGGAAAGGAGGGAAGGAGGGAGGGAGAGGGAAGGGAGGGGGATGGAAGGAGAGAGATGAAGGAGGGAGGGAGGGAGGAGATAGGGCGAGGGAAGGGATGAAGGAGGGAGGGAGAGGGAAGGGATGGGGGAGGGAGGGAAGGAGGGAGAGGGAAGGGATAGAGGAGGAGGGAGAGAGAAGGGGATGAAGGAAGGAGGGAGGGAGAGGGAAGGGATGAAAGGAAGGAGGGAGAGGAAGGAATGAAGGGAGGGAAGGGTGAGGAAAGGACTGAGGGAGATAGAGAGAGAATGAATAAAAGAGGAAGAGAGGTAGAAGAATTAGATGAGGGAGTGGAGGGAGAGGGAGAATGATAAAGGGAATGATCAAATAGAAGATAGTGAGTGAGAGAAAAGGAAAGGGAGAGAGAGAGAGAGAGACGAGAGAGCAAGCGCGATATATATATATATATATATATATATATATATATAATATATATATATATATATAGGAGAGAGAGAGAGAGAGAGAGAGAGAGAGAGAGAGAGAGAGAGAGAGAGAGAGAGAGAGAGAGCAAGCGAAAGCGAGAGAGCAAGCGAGGAGAGAGAGAGAGAGAGAGAGAGAGAGAGAGAGAGAGAGAGAGAGAGAGAGACTCAGAAACAGCCAACTCATCACAGAAGTGCAGTGACTAATTCGAAATGCAGGACACGAGTGAGAGAGGGATGGGGGTAAGTTACAAGGTCTCCCTCGCCCTCCCTCCTCTCTCACAAGCGTCTCCCTCCCTGACAAGTCCTCTCCCTCAGAACCCCCTGCCTCCCCCAACAACTCTCCCCCACAACCCTCTGTTCTCTTTACCATGTCCTGCCCTTTCACAAACCCCCCCTCCCTCCCTCACAACCTCACGCAGGATTTCCTCCTCCCTCTCCAACAATTCCTTCCCTCATAACCCCCTCTCTCCCTCACAACCTCACTCATTAACTCCTCCCTCTCCAACAATTCCATCCCTCACAACCTCACTCATTAACTCCTCACAATTTCATCCCTCACAACCTCACTCACTAACTCCTCCTCCCTCCCCAACAATTTTCTTTTCCTCACAACTTTCTCACCCTCACAACCTCATGTCCCTCATACTTTCTCCTTCCACCTAGGAACCTGTTTATGAATTTGACCCAGAAGCCCAGTTCGATAGCTAAAACAAAAAAGCAAAAATCACACACAAATTAGAAAAAAAAAATACATAAGTGCTCCCTGGAGATCTAACAACCCCCTCACAGCCTCCTCTCACCTCATGTCCCTCCTATTTTCTCCTTCCTCATTCTAACAGCCAACTTATTTATGAAACCTTGAAGCCCAGTTCGATATCTTTAAAAAAACGCAAATTAGAAGGGAAAAAATTTACATAAGCGCTCCCTGAAGATTTAATGTTATGGCTAACACAAGATATTTTGTTGGAAAACCGGCGTTCGTAATCTCTGGAAAAAAAACAACTTTACCCATGTCACCATCTTTAATGATCAAAACGTTTACTTATCTTGTATATTATGATGTAAAATTTAGAAAATAACAATGGGAGGAATAGTTTTGTAAACATTAAACCGAATTGCAGAAATTGTGGGAATTAATGAAGGTACGGACATTTTAATCCGAAGTCAAGGCTGAACCATCGCATCCGGACACTTTCTCGTTAATGGCGGGAAATCTAACCTTTCATATATCTTCGTGGCCTATTTTGGTAAACATACTATCGAATGTGAGGATCAGAAATAGGGAAGGAGAGGTAAAGGAGGGAACAGAAAGATAACATCTGATCGGTACAGAGAGAAAGTAGACAGTTGCCAAGTTAGAATAGGAGACAGAGAGACAGATTGGCAAGACGGACAGAGGCAGATACAACCCCCCACGTCTCACCATATCGCTATTATTTGATTACGCTGCTAATGACCTTAGACGTTGTTGACGCGGCGGATTTCCATTAAATAAATAAAAGACAGACAGTGAGAAAGTGAAAATTCATGATGACCGACGTGGGAGTGTGAGAGAAAAAGAGAGATGGGAGGGGAGGGAAAGAGATGAAAGGAAAAGAGGTCATGATGACTGGCATGGGAGGAAAGTAAATATCTTTGATATGAAGGAGAGAGAGAGAAAAAGGGAGAGAGAGAAAAAGATCGAACAGAGGGAAAGCCAAAAGAATGAAAAAGAATCGCTCATGATATCTGTCCTGAGAGAGAGAGAGAGAGAGAGAAGAAGAGAGGAAGAGAGAGAAAGGTGAGAGAGAGAGGGAGAGAGAGAGAGAGAGAGAGGGGAGAGAGGAGAGAGAGGAGAGAGAGAGCTCAGAGAGAGAGAGAGAGAGAGGAGAGGAGAGAGAAAGAGAGAGAGAGGGAAGAGGGAGAGAGAGAGGAGAGAAGAGGAGAGAAGAGAGAGAGAGCAGAGGAGAGAGGGAAGAGAGAGAGAGAGAAGGAGAGGAGAGAGAGAGAGAGAGAGGGAGAGGGAAGAGGAAGAGAGAGGAGGAGGAGGAAGGAAGGAGAGAGAGAGAGAGGAGAGGGAGAGAAGAGGAGAGAGAGAGAGAGAGAGAGAGAGAGAGAGAGAGAGAGAGACTGGAGGAGGAGAGAGAGAGAGAGAGAGAAGGAGGAGAGGGAAGAGGGAGAGGGGAGAGAGAGAGAGACTGAGGCCACGAGAAAGCCAGCTGCTGTGGACCTTTCCTTACAAACCAGCTTCCTACCAAAACAAACAAGAAAACCGCCACCTTTACCGCACATCCATACGCCATTTTTAAACCCTAGAACCAATATTTACACGCCATCAAACAGAAGAACAAACCCATTTAATTGCTTTTAGTTATTAACAAGCAAAAAAGAAAAGAAAAAAGGATTAACTCTAGTATTAAAGCCTTCAATGGTCACGGAGTTGGATCTTCATGAGGATCAATCTTAGGCTGTTAAGAGAGATCCTAAGGATGTGTCTGTGTGTTTATGTGGTTGTGTGTATTGATGATTGTGTGTGTGTGTGTGTGTGTGTGTTTATGTGGTGTGTGTATTGATTGTGTGTGTGTGTGTGTGTGTGTGTGTGTGCGTGTGTGTGGTGTGTGTGTTATGTAGTTGTGTGTATTAATGATTGTGTGTGTGTGTGTGCGTGTGTGTGTGTGTTTGTTTATGTGGTTGTGTGTATTAATGATTGTGTGTGTGTGTTTATGTGGTTGTGTGTATTAATGACTGTGTGTGTGTGTGTTTATGTGTTTGTGTGTATTAATGATTGTGTTTGTGTTTATGTGTTTGTGTATTAATGATTGTGTGTGTGTGTGTGTAGAGATATATAGGAGATAGATAGAAAGAAAGATCGAGATGGGTATAGTCAGAGAAAAGGAAAAAGAAACTAAAAGAAACATTAAGAAAAAAAATACATTGTGAGCTGTATTTTGTCCGAGTAAACAACAACAACAAAATTATACAAGACTTATTTTCACATTGTACAAAAGATATGAATGGGAATGAACGTCAAACTACAAGAGATGTATTTGACCGGATTTGAATACATCTTCACCAGAAAGAAAGATTTTTTCATCTATTTCTGACGAAGATATTAATTGAAACCGTTTAAATACATCTCTTGTATTGTGAATATAATCATACTCATTCACACCTTTTCTACATTTGTCAACATGAATACACTTCTTTATTTTCTCTATCCTACCACAGAGCTCATTAATATACACAAAAAATACTGTATATAGCCCTAGTGATGTTATCTTTATGATTGTAATATTAGTAGTTCAAGGCGTTAAAAATAAAACATTGGACTTTGAATTGCAATTATCAAATAAACATTCCGAAAACATCTCTAATTAAGTCAGTATTCATACAGCATTATGAATCCAAAGAGTCAAAACAACAATATTCATTATCTCTAATTAAGTCAGTATTCATACAGCATTATTGATCCAGAGAGTAAAGACAACAATATTCATTACGGTAATCATGCCAAAGAAAGGTTTTCCTAATAATATTCGTACATGCGACTCGAACATGCACATTCATGGAAGTGAAAACAGGAAATGATAAAGTAGAGAAATAGGACATTTATGTGTGTGTGTGTGTGTGTGTGTGCCTGTCCCTGTGCAAGTGTGCATGCCTGTATGTGTGTGGTTGTCTCTATATATGTGTGTTTGTGTCTCTATGTATGTGTTTGTGTCTCTATGTATGTGTGTTTGTGTCTCTATGTATGTATGTATGTGTGTTTGTGATGTATGTGTGTTTGTGCCTCTGTGTATGTGTGAGTGAATGTGTGCGCATGCGTGTATGTGCGTGTCTGTGTGCTTGTGGCTTCTGAACTTACAGGACTTTCATTCAATGAAAAAAATATAAAGTTAATCTAAATATATCTGAAAACCGGACCTTCTTATTCTAGTTTTTAATTCCATTTATCTAGTTTTTAATTCCATTTATCTACTTCTATTTTTTTTCTTTGCTTCACGGACCTTTGAAAAAGTTGTTATCACTTTATCAGTATATATCGGGTAGAAGGCGGGGGTGGGTGTCTGGCGATCACGTGATACAGCCGGGACTGTCCTTCGTGGGTATTTCTAAGCTGGAGTCCCGGTTACTACGAGCGCGCTAAGGGGACGGCACACTTTCGCTCGCCTTTCTCCGACTCAGTCATTCGGTCATCTCTTTACTCACGTGTTCATTCACTCACTCACTTATTCATTCAGTCATCTTTTCACTCACTTATTCACGCACTCACACGCGCATGCAGACAATCTCACTCACTCACACGCACGTACACACAATGTCACTCACTCACACGCACGTACACACAATCTCACTCACTCACACGCACATACACACAATCTCACTCACACGCACATACACACCAATCTCACTCACCACACACAATACACACAATCTCACTCACTCACACGCACATACACACAATCTCACTCACTCACACGCACATACACACAATCTCACTCACTCACTACACACAATCTCACTCACTCACACGCACATACACACAATCTCACTCACTCACACGCACATACACACAATCTCACTCACTCACACGCACGTACACACAATCGCACTCACTCACACGCACATACACACAATCTCACTCACTCACTCACACGCACACAAACCCAAACATTAACACATACACTCATTCACTCACGTACATACACACATACGTACACAGGCGCTCACTAACAATTCCATGAACAAAAAAGGCGCACATTCATACTCAAATACACACCTATACACATACACACGTGCGCTAGAATAAAGAGAAATAATAATGATAAAAAAATAAAAATAAAAACACCTACGCCAAAACAAACACATCAGCTGATTTGCGTCTTGTGAATGACGTCATCGAGAACATTGTTTGAAATGATGCCAAGTCAGTGTAAATAAACAGATTAGTTAAGAATATGCTTGATTAAAGAACGGTAAGCAGATTATGGGGATGTATAAGAGGAGGGAGAAATCGGTGTGGATTTTAAGGTGTTAGATCCCCTTGTGTGGAATCCAGTGGCATGGAGAGTCCTTGAGGAGAGTTCGATCCCTTTCCGCAAGTCATTATTAACAGTGCGTATGGAAGGCGACTTTCTGATCCTTATGTTTCGGGTCTTGGATGTTTGTTTGTTTGTTTTTTTTCGTCGTCTGGTCTTCTTTTCCTTTTTATTCGCTGTTTTTTGTCTCTTTTTATCATTCTTAATTTCTTTCTTAATTTCTCTCTTTCTCTCTCTCTTTCTCTCTCTCTCTCTCTCTCTCTCTCTCTCTCTCTCTCTCCTCTCTCTCTCTCTCTCTCTCTCTCTCTCTCTCTCTCTCTCTCTCTTCTCTCTCTCTCTCTCTCTCCCTCCTCTCTCACTCTCTCTCTCTCATCTCCCTACTCTCTCTCTCTCTCACTCTCTCTCTCTCATCTCCCTACCTCTCCATCTCTCTCTCATCTCTAATCCATCTCTCTTATCTCCCTACCTCTCCATCTCTCTCTCATCTCCCTCCTCCCATCTCTCTCTCATCTCCCTACTCTCCATCTCTCTCTCATTCTCCTACTCTCCCTCTCTCTCTCTCCATCTCTCTTATCTCCCTACCTCTCTCATCTCCCTATCTCCATCTCTCTCTCTCTCCCTACCTCTCCACTCTCTCTCATCTCCCTACCTCTCCCTCTCTCTCTCCATCTCTCTCTATCTCCTACCTCTCCATCTCTCTCTCATCTCCCTACCTCTCCATCTCTCTCTCATCTCCCTACCTCTCCATCTCTCTATCTCCCTACCTCTCCATCTCTCTTCTCTACCTCTCCATCTCTCATCTCTCCTACCTCTCCATCTCTCTATCATCTTCCATCTCTCTCTCATCTCTACCTCTCTCTCTCTCTCATCTCCCGCTGCTCTCATCATCTCTTCTCCATCTAACTCTCCATCTCTCTCTTCTCACCTCTCCATCTCTCTCTCATCCTCCTACCTCTCCATCTCTCTCTCATCTCCCTACCTCTCCATCTCTCTCTCATCTCTCCTTCTCATCTCTCTCTCATCTCCCTACCTCTCCATCTCTCTCTCTACCTCTCCATCTCTCTCATCTCTCCTACCTCTCCATCTCTCTCATCTCCCTACCTCTCCATCTCTCTCTCATCTCCCTACCTCACCATCTCCCTCATCTCCCTACCTCTCCATCTCTCTCATCTCCCTACCTCTCTCTCTCTCATCTCCCTACCTCTCCATCTCTCTCTCATCTCCCTACCTCTCCATCTCTCTCATCTCCCTACCTCTCCATCTCTCTCATCTCCCTCTCTTTTCCTCCACCTTGTTCTCCATACTAATATCCGATAGAAGCTTCATCGACAGTCAGGAAACTGAGTGTCTCTTGGACGGGATAGAAACAGATCTAAAACATATTGGTATAAGGCTTTAAAAAAAGAAAAAAAAACACGGCAAACTACCAATACTTGGGCGAATATGAAATAGGCCGATAAATTTGCCATAAAAGAATAAAGCGGTTACTAACGGAAGAAGAGCATACAAACAAGGTCACAGGACTCCGCAAACAACTCGAGGAGGGCAATTTAAGCGTCGCGAACATGCCTGAACCTTAATAAACACATCAAGTAATGGATTCCTCATTGAATTACACAGATACACATGGCCCACCATACACTACACTCACGCCTCACCTCCAGACAACACAATGCACTTCCCTGGACAACACGAAAAAGAGCGTTATCCGAGGAGACAGCTCTCGGTCTCGTCAACAAGCACCAGACCAACGCCATACTACGAGACTTCAACAAGGTCTAGCATGACGGTCTCAAATACAAACGAACACAACTACACCTCCCACACTTACTCCACATGCCTTCTCTGCAGCCTGCCACAATACCCCCTGGAAACCCACCTAGGCGCCCCCAGCCACCTTGGAAGTGGAGTACCACAAGGAAGTGTCTTTTCGCCAGCCCTTAATTTCCTGCATACAACCAGAACCAACGCTGTTTCCTATGCAGACGATGTTCACACAGAGGATCACATACTCCTCTAAATCACAACAATTTATGAAGCGAAGAACAGAGAGAGCTACACAGAATATCAACACCTTTGAGCATGTTAACACTATAACACTGTAATGATCCCAACACATCCCCCACAATCCTTAAAACAAGCAAACTGGGAGGGTCCCAACGAACACTTGAAAATACACATGTAACTGATTTTGGAAGATGCAGACAGATGTAAACAAGTTCAAAATCGTACCCATAGCACGTAGAAACCCAAAACCAGGGGTGCACTTTTATTTTTTAAGGGGTAAGAAGAGTCTTGACCGACTATGAAGAGACGGATATATATATATATATAATATATATATATATATATATATATATATATATATATATATATATATATATATATATATATATATATATTTTTTTTTTTTTTTTTTTTTTTTTTTTTTTTTTTTTTTGGGGGGGGGGGGTGACATATTGCAAACAAAGTTTCGTGAGTATTATAACCTTAATGAACGAAAGTACTATTACTCAACAGAACAAAACTTTTAAAAAATTTGAACTTAAACAATACCAACACTCAGCTTCGGATTTTTTTAAATATTAAAGGGACGGGATTGTGCTTCCGCCCGTTAACATGGCGCATCACTCGCGACCTTTTTATCCGAATTTCACACGATTCTTTTCGAACTTTTCCATTTTCTTATATCCTTTCAGCTAGTTTGAAAAGCCCCAACCCCTCAGGACCTAATAAACCTTTTCCCTTCAGGACCGAAATATTCAAAATGTCCGTTTTCAAAATATGGATTGCTTGCTAATCGAATCAGCATCGGCGAATCGACTTCTCTTTTTTTTTTTTTTTTTTTTTTTTTTTTTGACCAACTAAAAATATTTTGAGGGAGTCACCCCCATCCCCAATGTACCCCCCCCCTACTGCCCACAACCCATCACAATAACATCGACATACCACACACTCACAGAAGAAATATTCCTAGATTTCAATACCCAAGCACAGGCTTCACAACACACAACAAGCAGAGAAGAACACAAGCACAAATGACACATCAAACTAAGACGCTTTTCATGCTGCAAACCACAAGCAAAACAGACTTTGCTAGAACATGAAACACCGAGACGCTACACAGACACACACGCATAAACAGACGAAAGAAAACACCTAGGCACGACTACGTGAAAGAGAAGACGACCAATCCACCTTCGAGAAACGCTAAATACACACAAACCACACACAAAATACGCACACACACAAACTACACACAAACGCAATAACAACACAAACACACAAAACCACACATATACACACAAACCAACACATACAAACAATACCACACAAAAATACACACATACACAAAAACACACAAAATACACACAAACCACACACAAAATACCCACAAACCACAACAAAATACACACAAACACGCACAAAATACACACAAAACCACACACCAAAATACACGAACCACACACAAAATACACACAAAATACACACAAACCACACACAAAATACACACAAACCACACACAAAATACACACAAACCACACACAAAATACACACAAACCACACACAAAATACACACCAATACACACAAACCACACACAAAATACACACAAACCACACAAAATACACACAAACCACACACAAAATACACACAAACCACACACAAAACACACACAAAACCACACACAAAAACACACAAACCACACACAAAATAACACAAAACACACAAAATACACACCACAACAATACACCACAAACCACACACAAAATACACACCAAACCACCACAAAATACACACAAACCACACACAAATACACACAAACCACACACAAAATACACACAAACCCACAAACACACAAACCACACACAAAATACACACAAACCACACACAAAATACACACAAACCACGCACAAAATACACACAAACCACACACAAAATACGCACAAACCACACACAAAATACACACAAACCACCACACAAAACACACAAACCACACACAAAATACACACCAAACCACACAAAATACACACAAACCACACACAAATACACACAAACCACACACAAATACACACAAACCACACACACACAAACAACACACAAAATACACACAAACCACACACAAAATACATACAAACCACACACAAAATACACACAAACCACACACAAAATACACACAAACCACACACAAAAATACACACAAACCACACAACACAATAACACAAACCACACACAAAATACACACAAACCACGCACCAACAATACACACAAACCACACACAAAATACACACACAAACCAACCACAAAAATACACACAAACCACACACACAAATACGCACAACACACACACACAAATACACCACAAACACAACACAAAATACACACAAACCACACACAAAATACACAAAAACCCACACACAAAATACACAAAACCACACAAAAAACACACCAAACCACACACAAAATACGCACAAACCACACACAACAAACCACACACATACGCACAAACCACACACAAAATATCACACCACACAAAATACACACAAACACACACAAAATACGCACACAAACACACACCAAATACACACAAACCACACACAAAATACGCACAAACCACACACAAATACAACAAACCACACACACAAAAATACACACAAACCACACACAAAATACACACAACACGCACAAAATACACACAAACCACACAAAAATACGCACACAAACCACACCACAAAATACACACAAACCACACACAAATACACACAAACCACACACAAAATACACACAAACCACACAGAACAATACACACAAAAAACACACAAAATACACACCAAACCACACACAAATACACACAAACCACACACAAAATACTACATACAAATACACACAAACCACACACAAAAATACGCACAAAACCACACACAAAATACACACAAACCACACACAAAATACACACAAACACACACAAAATACACACAACCACACACAAAATACACACAAACCACACACAAATACGCAGCACAAAATACAACACACAAACCACACACAAATACACACAAAACCACACACAAAATACGCACCAAACCACACACAAACACACACAAACCACACACAAAAATACACACAAACCACACACAAAATACACACAAACCACACACAAAATACGCACAAACCACACACAAAATACACACAAACCACACACAAAATACACACAAACCACACACACAATACGCACAAACCACACACAAAATACACACAAACCACACACAAAATACGCACAAACCACACACAAAATACACACAAACCACACAAAAATACACACAATACACACAAACCACACACAAAATACACACAAAACCACACACAAAAATACACCACAAACCACACAAAATACACAAAACCACACACAACAACAAACCACACACAAAATACACACAAAACCGCCACACAAAATACACACAAACCACACACAAAATACATACAAACCACACACAAAATACACACAAACCACACACAAAATACACACAAACCACACACAAAAATACACACAAACCACACACAAAATACACACAAACCACACACAAAAACACGCACAAAATACACACAAACCACACACAAAATACATACACCACACACAAAAGCACAAACCACACACCACACAAACCACACACAAAATACGCACAAACCACACACAAAATACACACAAACCACACACAAAATACACACAAACATACATACACACCCACAAAATAACACCACACACAAACCACACAAATACACAAACCACAACAAAACACACAAAATACACACAAACCACACACAAAATACAAACCACACACAAAATACGCACAAACCACACACAAAATACACACAAACCACACACAAAATACACACAAACCACACATAAAATACACACAAACCACACACACACAAACCACACACAAAATACATACAAACCACACACACCAAAACACCCAAAGGACACACAAACCACACACAAACCACGACAAAATACACACAAACACACACAAAATACACAAACCACACACAAAATACACACAAACCACAC
>NW_020870469.1:129044-131544 GCF_003789085.1 Penaeus vannamei | reverse complement strand
TGTGTGTGTGTGTGCGTGGTGCGTGCGTGTATGTGTGTGTGTGTGTGTGTGTGTGTGTGTGATGTGTGCGTGTGTGTGAAAATTAGTTCAAAAGTTATTCCAATGCTATTATACGACACTCTCAAAAGATACCTGTACTGTTGATAATAGTTAATAATGATAATGGTAACTATAAAATAAGACTGGGAATAATCGTAAAAATTACCCTTTTAATAACAACGATGACGAAACATTTATGTGTGTGTTTCATATTACACAATCCTATTAAAACACTAATACGAGCTCACAGTCTATAGATTATCAAATTCTTTTTGATCACTTAAGAATTCTGAGTTAATATGGTACTACGACTGAGGACCTTCAACTAGAAATTAATAAAAGAAAAGTGAAAGACCTTCAATTGTATCCACGGAGATCTGCATCATATACTTTTTTCCTACTGTAAACATCACTAAATAAGCTTTTAACACCGAGGATCATTTGGGGATATAATACATGTTGTTTTCGTACTATAAAAGTGGATTATTTTGCTTATAGAGGCAACAGATGAGTAAAACAGTCGCAATCGAAAGTTTTTTTTTTTTTTTTTTGGGGGGGGTGATATTGTTGAATTATTAAGAAATAAAGATACTAATAAGGATTATGATTTGTATCACACACATATATGTGTGTATGTACGTATGGGTGTGTGTATTTGTACACGTATGTGTGCGTATGTATATATATGTGTGTGTGTGTGTGTGTGTGTATGTGTGTGTGTGTGTGTGTGTGTGGTGTGTGTGTGTGTGTGTGTGTGTGTGTGTGCGTGTGTGTGTGTGTGTGTGTGTGTGTGTGTATACAATGTTTCTTATCAACATTACCACATCAAAGAGATTGGAAATCCCGCTAATATGAAAGGTTTTAATACCCCAACTAGCGGTGACGCAGCTTTTATTGAAATTCGAGAATGATGATCTTGATAGCGTTTATCGGGGACAAAGTCTTCTTCCTCTTACATAAGCGTTCTGGAAGTTTCGGGTCGCGTCGCTTTGGTGTCCGAAGTGTCGAGATAAAGTGTCGGGGATTTTTAAGTGTATTTGAAGACACGGGGAGACGCAGGAGTGGGAATGAGGGAGTGAGAGAGGGAAGGAGAGAGAGAGAGAGAGAGAGAGAGAGAGAGAGAGAGAGAGAGAGAGAGAGAGGAGAGAGAGAGAGAGAGAGAGAGAGAGAGAGACGAGAGAGTGGGGTGGGGGAAGAGAGAGAGAGAGGAGAGAGAGAGGGAGAGGGAGAAGAGAGAGAGGGAGGGAGGAGAGAGAGATGGAGGGAGAGAGAGAGAGAGAGGAGGGAGAGGGAGAGGGAGAGAGAGAGAGAGAGAAGAGAGAGAGAGAGAGAGAGAGAGAGAGAGAGAGAGAGAGAGAGAGAGAGAGAAGAGAGAGAGAGAGAGAGAGAGAGGGGAAGAGAGAGAAAAAAGAGAGAGTGAGAGGGAGAGAAAGAAAGAGAAGTGGTCTTATAATATTCGTCTGCATAATTACGAAGCACAGCGCTTAACGCAATGAAATGATTATACAAAAAAAAAAAAAAAAAAAAACATTATGCAGATACTTACATGTGCCTTTTAAGATATCAGTATTAATAATAGTAAAAAACAACAACTAAACATGGAACGTTTGTTGCTTAAAATGTTAAAGAATCTGATTAAAAGATATAAACGTTTTACAATGAAAGGTTATGAAATATTATCATTTTTTGCGCTTCATCTTGCAACAAAATGATTATGACATTCGAGGTAATGTTAGAAATTATGTTAATACCATTACTTAAATTAGTAGTTAATGACAATCATTAAACTTTTGATATTAAATTAAATGGAACAGCAGAGTAAGAAAGGGAGAGAGAGAGAGAGAGAGAGAGAGAGAGAGAGAGAGAGAGAGAGAGAGAGAGAGAGAGAGAGAGAGAGAGAGAGAGAGAGAGAAGAAAGAGAGAGAGAAGAGAGAGAGAAAGAGAGAGAGAGGAAAGGAGAAAGAGAGAGAGAGAGAGAAAATACTTATCTTTTTAATATTTCAAGA
Organism: Penaeus vannamei; assembly: GCF_003789085.1. Taxonomy (NCBI): domain Eukaryota; kingdom Metazoa; phylum Arthropoda; class Malacostraca; order Decapoda; family Penaeidae; genus Penaeus; species Penaeus vannamei. Next base: position 129,499 of record NW_020870469.1, on the reverse strand, counting down.
ATCACTCTGTGGGATTCTCCATAATAAGCCTCCGCTAGAAACTTCAATAACCAACACAGTTACGAAGATAACATTCATTTTCTCTTATTTCGAAAATTATATTCAGAAAAAAAAAAAAACTGAAAATAAAGAGTGGAAAAAATGGAAATAAAGTGTAAAAAAAAAAAGAATGGAAAGGAAAATGGAAAAAAAATGAAAAAAAGAAAATAAATAGTGAAGAAAGAATGGAAATAAAGTGATAAAAATGGAAATAAGAAGTGAAAAAAGAAAGAAAATAAAAAATGAAAAAGGAATGGAAATGAAAAGTGAAAAATGGAAATAAAAATGAAAAAAAAATAAAAGAAAAAAGAAATGGATATAAAAGTGAAAAAATGCAAATAAAGAGTGATAAAGGAAGAAAATAAAAATTGAAAAAAAAAAAAAAAGTAAAAAAAAAAAAAAAAAAAAAAAAAAAA
>NW_020870469.1:119993-128944 GCF_003789085.1 Penaeus vannamei | reverse complement strand
TTCTCTCCTCTATATATATATATATATATATATATATATATACATATATATATATCTATATATATACATATATATATATATATATATATATATATATATATATATTATATGTGTGTGTGTGTGTGTGTGTGTGTGTGTGTGTGTGTGTGTGTGTGTGTGTGAGTGTGTGTGTGTGTAAACGGATATATGCTTAAATTAATATATATTCATAAACGCCCACACACACACACACACTTACACACACACACACACACACACACACACACACACACACACACACAGTTTCGGATGGTATGACACAGTTTTTCAAAGCAAAGAAAAAAAATGTGTGTGGTTAATGGTGTTAGGTGGCATACAATAATCCATACCTAAAGAGAGTAGATCTTTTTGATCATTTGATAATATCTTATCAGAAAAGTTGAAGATGATTTTGTTTTTGTCAACCTTTTTACTCAGATCAATGCCTAATTTTAGTAACTTTCTGCAGTGTCTGAAGTCAACATTGCTTAATTTGTTGTTAACATTTTTATCAATGATAGACAGTAAACAATTTGCATCAAAGGGAGATACAATGGATTTAAAGAGAGAGATGTCATCCTCCAGTTTTTTTGTAGCTGGCAGGAACCTTTTTCTTTAGTTCTTTTTTTTTCTTTGCTTTGAAAAACTGTGTCATACCATCCGAAACTGTAATATTTATAAAGAAAGGTGGAACCATATCACAAGTACCATCTCTATTGTGGCTAACAACACATTCAAGAAATTTAAACATTATATCAAGAACAACCATGAACATCATTCGTTCTTTACTTCACTGAAATCTTTAAAGGACGATGATAATATCATCATTACCAGACCAGATAATGGTCGGGGAATCATTATCCTTAACAAAGACGATTACCAAAACAAACTACAGTCCATACTGGATGATAGCTCTAAATTTAAACGAATTAGCTGTGATACTGCTAGTTATCTTTTAAAGCTAGAAGACAAATTGAATAGGTTGTTACGCCCTATAAAAACATATATTGGGGAAGCCACTTATAACCTTCTCACTACTTCTGGCTCAAAACCTGGTTTCTTATATGGCTTGCCTAAAATACACAAACTTGGTCATCCCCTTCGGCCCATCATTTCAGCAGTTGGTACTTTCAACTACAACATTGCCAAATTCTTAGCGAAGATAATCTCCCCACTAACGATCAGTCAGTATACGATAGACAACTCCTTTGCTTTTGTCAAAGAAATTTGCTCACTAAAACCCTTACGCCCTGTTACTATGGCCAGTTTTGACATAGAATCACTATTTACAAATGTCCCACTAAGAGAAACAACAGAAATAATAGTTAACAAAACTACCACTTTGACTCTAAATGAGTTTGGTCTGGACAAAACAACCTATGGAAAACTTTTAGACATCGCTGCTCACCATTCAGTATTTATTTTTAATGAATCCCTTTACACTCAAGTTGACGGCGTAGCAATGGGATCACCACTTGGCCCTTGTTATGCTAATACTTTCCTTTGTTATCATGAACAAGCTTGGCTCAATAACTGCCCTTCGAGCTTCAAACCAATTTATTACCGTCGATACATGGACGACACTTTCCTGCTTTTCAGTGACCCCTCTCACATTAATCCTTTTATGTCTTATCTTAATTCACAACACCCCAACATTAGATTTACCTGTGAAGCTGAACAAAACAATAAACTATCATTCTTAGACACTACCGTTACATTTCATAATGGTTGTTTTTCTGTAAACACCTATAGGAAACCAACATTCACTGGCCTCGGACTTCATTTTCTAAGCTACTTACCTCGCATTTATAAGCTTAATAGCCTGAAAACACTAATTAACCGAGCTTACAGCATTTGTTCCACGTGGGCCAATTTCCACACAGAAGCTATGTATTTAAAGGATTATTTTATCTCGAATGGGTACCCATCCAACCTATTTTATCGAGTCTTTGATAACTTATTTAGCCAGAAGCTTTCACACAAACCTGTACTTACCACGGTTAACAAAGATGTCAAATACATCAAATTGCCATATATGGGCAGTCTTAGTTTTGAAATCAGAAATTCGTTAAACAAGATCTTCAAACAGTGCTATCCTCAAGTTAGTTTCCGGTTTTTTTTTTTTATAATAGCAATTCAATTGGCAATTTTTTAAAACAAAGGAAAAAGTGCAACTCTGAATTATGTTCAAATGTGGTCTACCTTTTTACTTGCCCTAGCTGTTAGGCTAGGTACGTGGGTTCAACCTCACGTTGGCTGCAACACCACATTCTCGAACATAAAGGCAAGTCTATCAGGACTGGCCTACCACTGAGCAAACCATCTTCCTCAGCAATCAGAGAGCACTCTCACTTTTACAACCACCCGTTGAACGCTACTGATTTCAAAATCTTGACCTCCCACCCTAACAGATTTGACTTGATCATAGCTGAATCTCTCCACATCATTACCATGAACCCAGAACTTAATGGCACAACCACTGCAACCACCCTGTTCACCATGTAATAACCATCAATACTGTCGAATGGTTAGTTTGCCTCTTTTGCATGTTACTATTGTTTTGTACCTTGTTTTTTCAAATGTTTTTGCATTATTTATATATATATATATATATATATATATATATATATATATATATATATATATATATATATATATATATATATATATATATATATGTATATATATATATATATATATGTATATATATACATATATACATAAATGAATATGCATACAAATATCGATATCTATATCTATATCTATATCTATCCATCTCTATCTGTCTATCTATCTATCTATCTATCTTTCCATCTATCTATTTATCTATCTATCTATCTATCTATCTATCTATGTTTGTATATAATATATATGTATAAGACACACACACGCACAAACAGACAGACACACACACACACATGTATATATATATATATATATATTATATATATATATATATTATATATATATATATATATGTATATATATGTATATATATATATATTATATATATAATATATATATATATATATGTGTGTGTGTGTGTGTGTGTGTGTGTGTGTGTGTGTGTGTGTGTGTGTGTGTGTACTGCGCAATTTTAACTATTTGATTTCTTAAAACGAAAGAAAATCCGATTTAGTTGGTAAGTATCCAAGGAAAGTCGTTCAAACCGCGCGCCACTACCCATACTCCTTTGCGTGCGATATCGCTGCGTCAACTCTTGCAGTTTTCCGCCAAAAGATAAACCAAGGCAACTGCTGTCTGTACTGGGTGGGCCAAATGCCTTTTTCCATCGTTTTATTTTGAGTGACAACGACCGCGGAGTGGATTTTATGAAGAAGTCTTTATTGGGATACAAAGTGAGTGTTAACAGTGTGTATATTTAGGGTTATTATACTTTGTTGTTCAGCGCCGCGGCCCCCCAACGGTAGTGTTTTGTGACATGTTCAGTGGCAGTTGTTCCACAGCCAACCCCTTTTATTTTCTGATGTTTTGCTTTAAATGGGAATGCCTTGTGAAGATTTTATTTCTTTCATTAATAGGATAATGTTTGTCAAATTCTGATTTTCATATTTCGCAATGTGCTGATGCTCTTCTTATATAGATTTTGCATCTCCTGTATTTTCTTTTGTTTTATATTCAAAATCATGTTCATCTCTATTGTGCGTTATTGGTTTCTTATACGGGCTTGTTGTTTTCAGTTCGAATGCTTCTTGTGACGAGGCTGTAACGAAAATAAATGTGGAACTACAACGAAGTTATTCTGATACCCTTGGATTAAGACTGTACCAACATACTGTATCTAACATATATATATATATATATATATATATATATATATATATATGTATATATATGTATATATATATATATATATGTGTGTGTGTGTGTGTGTGTGTGTGTGTGTGTGTGTGTGTGTGTGTGTGTGTGTGTGTGTGTGTGTATGTGTGTATGTGTGTGTGAGAGAGAAAGAGAGAGAGAGAGAGAGAGAGAGAGATAAAGAGATGGGTATAGCCTTAGCTATATACATATATAGGTATCAGAATTCATAAGACTATTCATAAAGGTGGTAATGATCAATAAAAGGTGATATAGAAACTATTTTAAGTAAAACTAATTAGTGTTGCGTCAGTCCAGCGGATAACGCTCTGTGATTGGTCGATTTTTACCCAGGCTAACGCTGATTGGTCGATCGAGCCGTTCTTTTAGGAAATAAAGCCCTACGACACCGAGCGATAGAAAATTCGGTCGTGACGGTTACGAGACCCCTGCGCTCTCGTTGTTTGGCGTTTGAAAATGGGTAGTAACGTCGCTAGTTGGGAAATCGTTGATAGTTCTCGTAACTGTTACGAGAGACAGCGTTTACGAGAGAGTTTAGTAAATCCGGCCCCGTTGCGACAGTATTTTCTATCGTTACGCATCGTAGGCCTTTATTTCCTATAAGAACGACTCAAGCGACCAATCAGCGTAAACCTCGGAATTTTCGACCAATCACAGCAGTTCTCCCTCAAAACATAAACAATGGAGGCCTCACAAGATCCGGGGAAAAACGTCGCCCTAATTTTTCTAACGAAGAGCTGCACGCTATGGTGAAGTACAGAAGAGGCAGAGGGTTAAAGAGGGCTCATTTTCATCGACGGTGACTAGTAAGGTGAAGAAGGCGGCCTGGAACACCGTAGCAGAAAGGGTTGACGCTGTCAGCACCTCGCAAAGGACTGCCGGTGAAGTCAAGCAAGTTGACCGTCTTCAAGTCTGCCACGAAGAAAAAACTGGCAAAGAGGAATGAAGAACGAACGAAAACTGGTGAGTATGAGTTGTACATTAGTTTAGCAGACATTAAAGCGCCGGGCAAATATGTTGGAAGTGTCTTTAAAAAAATATATATATTTTTTAATTTAGGTATTTGGCTTGTTTCCCTTTTGAAATAATTTGAAACTTGCCTTAACTTAAATTATTTTTGCAATGCTTGCTAATCCAACCACAATGACACCTTGTCCTTCAGTTAAATTGCCAGTAAGATTTATAGGCTATTTGAATCCACATGTATATATTATTTGTATTGACACACATAATGTTTGCATGATATAAGGCAACTGTATAATCATATATGTGCACATTATTTCTATTGCTCCAGCAATTGTCTTACAATTGATATAATGGTGCATAAAGATTTATATTTGAAAACAACAACAGCATATTTTGGTTAACTTAATATTCTTTTTTATTATTATGTTATTACTTAGGAAAAAAAAATAATGTTGTTATATTTTTTTTAGGTGGTGGACACTATAAACAGCCAGAGCTTACAACAGCTGAAGAGCTCATGTCCTCTTTGATTCACCCAGTTATGGTAGAGGGCCTAGGACAGCTACTTGAAGGAGAAATGGTATCAGATGGTAAGTCGTGAATTAACAGTGTCCCATTATTTTCACAACATTGTTATTGACTGACTCTCTCTCTCTCTCTCAATTTTTTTTGTATATAATATAAATATATATATATATATATATATATTATATATATATATATATATATATATATATATATGTATATATGTATGTATATGTATGTATATATTATATATTATATATATATATATATATATATATATATATATATATATATATATATATATATATATATATTCCGTAATGGGTTTGCCAGTAAGGCGGCGAATCGTTAGTATGAAGAGGTAGATAAATACGGCCGTGAAGAATCTCATCTTTATTGATTTAGCAGACGTTTCGAAGGATTACATGCCTTCATTATCAATGCTGTAATTAACCAGATAGAAGGGTCATTAGACTATGTAAAAATATGAAGGCGTTCTGGTTTTACAAAAATGTAACAGAATAAACAATATTAACGGAAAAATATATACAAAAAATATATGAACACAATAGAAAAATATATAAAACATATTTAGAGACGTAAAATCAATGTTAAACTAACCAAAAAAAGAGGTGTTTATGGAGATGAGCAGTCTAGTGGGTAAACAAGGGGGTCGCTTTGGTTAAGTTGTTTAGCTCTGGTTGCATCTTTTGTATCAGGAGGGATTCTGAGGTGATGAGTTCTAGGCGGGAGGAGTGAGATGACAAAATACTAAAATCTGTGGTAGAAAAAGGGTGTGAGTGTAACTGGGAATGCTCTCTTATTGCCGAGAAGGATGGTTTGCTCAGCGGGAGGCCAGTCCTGAAAGACTTGCCTTTATGTTCGGAGATGCGGTGACATAGCCATCGTGAGGTGGATCCCACGTACCTAGCTTGACAGCTAGGACAGTTAAATAAGTATACCACATTAGAACATAAGTCAGAGCTGTGATTTAAAGGATGTTTTAAGAACTTAGCTATTGTGTTGTTGTTACTAAAGACAAAGGTAAATTTAATCTGGGGGTAATTATTTTGCAAGAGCGTTTTTAACCGTTTTCTGATTTCAAAGCTTAGATCACCCATGTAGGGTAGTTTAACATATCTATGGTCTCTTTTAACCGTGGAGACAATTTGTTGATTGGTGAATTTCTTACACAGAAAGGTTTTAGTAATTTTATCACACAACTGTAATGGGTACCCATTAGTAATAAAAAAGTTTTTCAGAAATAACAGTTCATTATGGAAGGCATTCCAGGTGCTACATAGATTGTAGGCTCTAGTTATTAGAGTTTTCACACTATTGATTTTGTAAATATACGGGATGTAACTGAGAAAATGTAGGCCGAGGCCAGTGAAAGTGGGTTTACGGTAAATGCTAGTTTGGAAGATACCATTGTTGTTAGTGATCATAGTATCTAAAAATGGCAATTGGTTGTCCATTTGCAATTCACAGGTAAATTTGATGCTGGGGGGTTTGGCATTTAGGTAATCTACAAAAGGATTAATGTGTGAAGGGTGCTTAAAGAGCAGGAAAGTGTCGTCGATGTACCGACGATAATGTAGGGGTTTGAATTCAGGCGGGCAGTTATCTAGCCAGCTTTTCTCATGGTGACATAGAAATGCATTAGCATAGGAGGGGCCAAGTGGAGAGCCCATAGCTACGCCATCTGTTTGTGCATATAGGCAATCGTTAAACGTAAAAACTGAATGATGGGCAGTGATTTCCAATAACTTCATATTTTTACATAGTCTAATGACCCTTCTATCTGGTTAATTACAGCATTGATAATGAAGGCATGTAATCCTTCGAAACGTCTGCTAAATCAAGAAAGATGAGATTCTTCACGGCCGTATTTATCTACCTCGGTGACCTTTGGCAAGCCCTCCCCCCCCCCCCCCCACGAGGGCCTGGAGGACATCCACAGGGACCCCTCGGTGACCTTTGGCAAGCCCTCCCCCCCCCCACGAGGGCCTGGAGGACATCCACAGGGACCCCTCGGTGACCTTTGGCATCGAGCAGGAGACGGCACTGGATGGCATCTTTCAGGTCTGGTGGATGGGTTGAGGGCGGGTGTTTGGGGGGGGGGGGGTGGACGTCACTTTGGTTGGTGTTGGTATTGGTATTATTATGATCATCACCATTATCATCATATCTCTCATTGTTATCATTATTCTCCTCATTATTTATTAGCATGATCATCACCATTATCATTTCTTTCATTGTTATCATCGTTCTCTTCATTATTCTCCTCCTCCTCCTCATTATCCACATCCACATCATCATCATCACCACCACCACTATCATTATCATCATCATCATCACCATTACCCTGATCTTCATCACCACCACCTCCTCCTTCTCCTCCGCCTCCCCCCCCCTTCTCTTCCTCCTCCTCACCACCACCACCACCACTACTACCCCCCCCTCCTCCTCCAGAGCTCGACCACGCCCCTCTACCGGTCGATCTACCAAAGCCTCAAAGCCGAGGACACCGTCGGTTCAACAGAAGAAGGGATGCGACGAATCTACCGCGAGAGATATGCCTTTCTTGTGTGGGAACTTTTCCACACGTTGAACTACCAGGGGGACTGCGAGAGCTACCTTCTCCCTCAGAAGTACTTCACTGATCGCGCCTCCTTCGTGTTGGCGAAGGGTTCTCCCCTCGCGCCCCTCTTCAACAATGTGTGAGTTGGTCTGTGTGTGGTGTTTGGGTGTTTGCTGTGGGTTTTATTCTAATTTTTTCTCCTTTTTCTTTTTTTTCTCTCTCCCTCTCCTCTTTCCTTCTCCTTCCTCTCTCCCTCTCCCTCTTTCCTTCTCCTTCCCTCTCTCCCTCTTTCCTTCTCCTTCCCTCTCTCCCTCTCCTCTTTCCATCTCCTTCCCTCCTTCCTCTCCCTCCGTCCCTTTCTCCTTCTCCCATCTTCCCTCTCTCTCCTTTCTCCCTCTTTCCTTCTCCTTCCCTCTCCTTCTTTCCTTCCTCTTCCCTCCTTCCCTCTCTCCCTCTCCCTTCTTCCCTCTCCTTCCCTGTCTCCTCTTTCCTTCTCCTTCCCTCCTTCCCCCTCTCCCTCTCCCTCTTTCCTTCTTCTTCCCTCTCTCCCTCTTCCTTCTCCTTCCTCTCTCCTTCTCCTTCTTCCGTCTCCTCTTCACTCACCCTTTTTCCCTCTCCTTCCCTCCTTCCCTCTCTCCCTCTCCCTCCTTCCGTCTCCTCTTCACTCACCCTCTTTCCTTCTCCTTCCCTCCATCCCTCCTTCCCTCTCTCCCTCCTTCCGTCTCCTCTTCACTCATCCCCATCTTCTTCCACAGCATCCTTGACCTCGGTTCGTCTGGCCTCCTCTCCAAGTTCTGGCTGGAGGTAAAAGTGACCACCAACGACTGCGGCGCCCTGGAGACCGCGTCCTTGGTGTTCCTGACGGTGGTGACGTCCTTCCTGGTGCTCGTCGTGGGGGCTGTGGTGTCCTTCGGTCTCCTGGGGGCGGAGTGGCTCCTTTCGCGAAGAATCTGGGGGAGGTCCTGGGGGATGTGAGAGGAGGTGGAGGTCTTGTTCGATGGGGGTGGGTAGTGGGTGT
>NW_020870469.1:102493-114993 GCF_003789085.1 Penaeus vannamei | reverse complement strand
TAACAATACCAACAACAACCTGAGCTAAAGAGAAACTAATTTTCTCTCTTACCAAGATTATCCTGCTGGGTCACCGCCGCCCCGCGCTCCAGCAGGAGTTTCACGATGTCAAGGTGCTTCATTTTCGAGGCTAGAACCAGTGGTGTGTTCCCTGTGGATGAGACGATATTTGAGTATATTCGCTTTATTTTTTTTAATCTTATTTATTTATTTGCTTGTTTAATTAGTTTTTTTTTTCTTTGCATTCTGGTGTATGGTATGGTTGTGTTGTTGTTGTGGGATCTGTTGTAGGTTCGTTGTTAGGTTGTGGTTATGTTTGTTTGAGTTATAGGGTACTGGTGAGCAAAGGAAGGGTTGATGGTTTGTTTGGAATGTTGTGGTCAGGAATGAGGTTGTAAAATGTTGTGGAAATCAAGAGGTAGACAAGAATTCATTAAATTATTATTATTATTATTATTATCATTATTATTATTATTACAGTCTGACCCTCTCTCTCTCTCTCTCTTTATTATCCTTTTTCTTTTATTTCTCCCTTCTCATTCTCATTATCCCTTCTCCCTTCTATCTTCTCCGTCACTTCTCCCTCCCAATCTCTCATCCTTTTCTCATCCCCGTCCTTCCTCCCACCCTCCTCTTTCCTTCTCTTCCTCTCCATCCCCTCTCCCTCTCCATCCTCCTCTCTCCCTCTCTCTCCTCTCTCTCCATCCTCCTCTCTCCTCTCCATCCTCCTCTCTCCCTCTCCATCCTCCTCTCTCCTCTCCTCCTCCTCTCTCTCTCCATCCTCCTCTCTCTCTCTCCATCCTCCTCTCTCTCTCTCCCTCCCTCCTCTCCCCTCTCTCTCTCCCCTTCTCTCCTCTCCATCTCCTCCTCTCTCTCTCTCCATCCTCTCTCTCCTCTCCCCTTCCATCTCCTCTCCTCTCTCCTCTCTCCTCTCTCATCCTCCCTCTCCCTTCTCCCCTCTCTCCCTCTCTGCTTCTCTCCCTCTCCATCCTCCTCTCTCCCTCTCCATCCTCCTCTCTCCTCTCCATCCTCTCTCTCCTCTCCATCCTCCCTCTCCCTCTCCTCCCTTCTCTTCTCTCCTCCTCTCTCTCTCCCTCTCCCTCTCCATCCTCCTCTCTCTCTCTCTCCTCTCTCTCTCTCCTCTCCCCTCTCGCTTCTCTCCCCCTCTCTTCCTCTCCATCCCCTTCTCTCCCTCTCCCTTTCTCCATCCTCCTCTCTCGCTCTCTGCTTCTCTCCCTCCCCCTCTCTCCCTCTCCCCATTCTCTCCCTCTCCCATCCCCTCTCTCCCTCTCCCCTCCATCTCCTCTCTCCCTCTCTCTTCTCTCTCCCTCTCCCTCTCCATCTCCAAATACACACCATGGTTATTTGTGATGTTGATTCTCGCACCGGTGTTCAACAGGTCCTCAATAATAACATGGTTTCCGTTGAAGGCAGCCCAGGCCAGAGCAGAATTTCCTGGTATGAAGAGAAGAAGAAGAAAAAAAAATTATTTCCTGGTATGGAGAGAAGAAGAAGAAAGAGATTATTTTCTGGTATGGAGAGAAGAAGAAGAAAAAGATTATTTCCTGGTATGGAGAGAAGAAGAAAAGAGATTATTTTCTGGTATGGAGAGAAGAAGAAAAAAATTATTTTCTGGTATGGAGAAAAGAAGAAAATGATAATTTACTGGTATGGAGAGGAGAAGAAAATGATGATTTCCTGGTATAGAGAGGAGAAAATGATAATTCATTGGTATGGAAAGAAGAAGAAAATCATAATTTCCTGGTATGGAGAGAAGAAGAAAAAGATTATTTCCTGGTATGGAGAGGAGAAGAAAATGATAATTTCCTGGTATAGAGAGGAGAAAATCATAATTCATTGGTATGGAAAGAAGAAGAAAATTATAATTTCCTGGTATGGAGAGAAGAAGAAAAAGATTATTTCCTGGTTTGGAGAAAAGAAGAAAATTATAATTTCCTGGTATAGAGAGGAAAAAATCCTAATTCATTGGTATGGAAAGAAGAAGAAGAAAATTATAATTTCCTGGTATGGAGAGAAGAAGAAGAAAAATATTATTTTCTGGTATGGAGAGAAAGAGAAATATATAATTCATTGGTATGGAGAGGAGAAAATGATAATTACGTAAATAAACAAAATGAATAATTGTTTGGTCGGTCCATCAGTTAAGAGGATTTAAACGATGAAAGACGATAATTTGAGGCATAAACAGATGAATAAATTAATTAAATAAGACAAAGGATTAAAGGACAAACAAAGGAATTTGTTAATTTATAGTGATGTTGTAAAAAAGTGATAATTATCAAATTGAAATTAAAAATTATCATAGTTTGTTTCATTCCAGTTATAACGATGATATCAGCTGTGGAGATAAAGAATTACCATTTCAACTATGATAACTGATAATAATAAATAGCTATCGACATCTATGATAATAACTTCTAATAACTATAATACACATTTGATAATAAGTAATGATAATAATAACTATAACCCTAGGCAATGATAAAAATAATAACTTTAATCACAATGACAATAACAATAACTATAATTATAAGTAATGATAAGAAAATCTATAACAATAACCCAAGATAACAAAACCCAAAAAATGAAAAGCAATAATAATACCCACAGTAAAAAAAAGAAAGGAAGAAGAAGAAGAAGAAGAAGAAGAAGAAAGAAGAAGAAGAAGAAGAAGAAGAAAAGAAGAAAAAATAAATGAAAAAAAGAAAAACATGAAAAAAGAAAAAAAGAAGAAAAAGACGATAACCCCACAACACAGCGATAACACAAAGATAAGAGCCCTCGCCAAGAAAGGGCCTGTCTCAGCGTCATTATTCTGGTGGTCGACGTCGACTCCCTGGGCGAGCAGGACCTCCACCACTCGAGGGCGGCTTCCCTGGGCTGCCTGCACGAGGGGCGTGTTGCCTGCGGGGGGGATGACGTCACAGTGAGTCTTGGTTGATGACAATGACAATGACAATAGCAATGACAACAATAATGACAGTAGCAATAACAATAACAATGACAGCAATAACAACAATAACAATGACAGCAATAACAATAACGACAGTAACATAATAACAATAACGACAGTAACAATAACAATAACGACAGTAACAATAACAACAACAACAATAACGACAATAACAATAACAATAACGACAATAACAACAACAACAATAACGACAATAACAATAACAACAACAATAACGACAATAACAATAACAACAACAACAATAACAATAACAACAACAATATAGAAGTACAGAAGATTTAGTGATAATAACTTACTCAATTTGGAAACAAGAAACATATCATAGTACTTTCTATAACGAAAATCAGAGAAGAAAAATGTCAATTCTATTACATGGAGAAGGTTCACAATTTCATAAGGACAATGATGATAATGATAATAGCAACAAAAACACCAAAAACAAAAACATGATAACATCTACATCAACAAAAACATCTACAACAGCAACATTCACAACAAAATTCACTACGAAATATTCACAACAATGCAACTTTCACAACAAAACAACATTCACAACATCATTAACAACAAAAACGGCAACGAAAACCTCACCGCCTCCCTCACCTTCATCACAACCACCAACACAATAACCACAACACCACAACCACCAACAACAGCACAGCCATCACCACCTCCATTACAACCACCACCAACACCACAACCTCCATCACAACCACCAATAACACCACAACCACCACCTCCATCACAACCAACAACCACCACACAAACACACAACCACAACACCACAACCACCACCACCACAACCTTTATCAAAACCACACCACAACACCACAACCACAATCTTTATCACAACCACCAAAACCACAACCAAAACCTCCAACACACCTCCACCCCCCCTCCATCACAACCACCAACACAATAACCACAACAACCACAACCACCAACAACAGCACAGCCATCACCACCTCCATAACAACCACCACCAACACCACAACCTCCATCACAACCACCAACAACACCACAACCACCACCTCCATCACAACCAACACCACCATCACAAACACCACAACCACCACCACCACAACCTTTATCAAAACCACCACAACAACACCACAACCACAACCTTTATCACAACCACCAACACCACAACCAAAACCTCCACCAACACCACAACCTCCATCACAACCACCAACAACACAACCACAACCACCACCAACAACACCACAACCACCAACACCATCTCCATCACAACCAACAACACCACCACAACCAATAACAACACCATAACCAACACCACCTCCATCACAACCACCAACAACACCACAACCACCACCTCCACCAACAACACCACAACCACCACCTCCACCACCAACACCACAACCACCACCTCCACCACCACCACAACCACCACCTCCACCACCAACCAACCACCACCAACACCACAACCACAACCACAACACCACAACCACCACCACCTCCATCACAACCACCAACACCACCTCCATCACAACCACAACCACCAGCATCATCACAACCACCACTAACAACACCACAACCACCACCACCACAACCACCAACACCACCTCCATCACAACCACCAACACCACCTCCACCACCAACAACACAACCACCACCACCACCACTGCAACCACCAACAACACCACAACCACCAACAACCACAACCACAACCACCTCCACCACCAACACCACAACCACCTCCACCAACAACACTGCAGCCACCACCTCCACCACAACCACCAACAACACACAACCTCCACCACCACCACAACCACCACTAACAACCACCTGCACCACCAACAACACCACAGCCACCACCACCTCCACCAACACCACAGCCATCACCACCTCCATCACAACCACAACCACCACCAAAGACAGCTTACCCGCCAGATCAGTGACATTGGGCGCGGCTCCTGCCTTCAGTAAATCTTGGACCATGAAGACGTTCCCTAAGAAGGCGGCCCAGTCGAGAGCCGTGTCTCCTGGTGGGGGAAGAAAGGATGTAGATAGATAGATGATAGATAGAGAGGGAGAGGGAGGTAGGGGGGAGGGAGAGGGAGGTAGGGGAGGGAGAGGGAAGAGAGGAGGAGAGAGAGAGGGAAGGAGGGAGGGAGAGTGAGAGGGAAAGGAAGAGATAGATAGGTAGATATATAGATAGATAGAGATAGATAAATTGATGGATGAAAGATAGCTAGATCGAGAGATGGATGAAGGATAAATAGATAGATGGAGAGATAGAAAGATAGATAGATCGAAGACAGACAGATAGATAGAACTATATGTGTAAAAAATAAGCACCATCATCATTCTAAGAACAAAGAATAACGTATTTTGAGTTTGATTTTGAAAGACTAAGAAATAATAATTGTCGAGATAAATGGTCAAAAACGAGAATAGAAAATAAAGCAAATCACAAAAAATGTTAAAAAAGAAAAGAAAAGAAAGAGAGAAAAACAAATCAGAATAGAAAGAATATTGAAACCTCTACGTTTCGAGTCAAACTGAATTCCTCCTCAAGTAGGCATTCTTAATCCCTCCTGTAGTATGGATTTCACTTTCATCAGCATCAGCCAGTATTCACTTTCATTACCATCAATCACTCATTTTCATTTTCCACAGGACAGTTGTTTTCAAGTCCACAGACTGTCATTTTTATCTTCCACATAAAACAGTTGCAGTTCCACATCTAATCATTTTAAATCTCGTATCACATCGGCACCACTTTCACATCCAACCGTTTTTACCTCAACATCAAGTCACTTCCACCTTCACATCCAATCATTTCACTTCCCACATAAAACATTTCTCACCTCCACATCAAGTCACTTTCACACCTCCACAGTCCACAACATCCAGGTCACTCACATCCCACAAAAAAACATTTTCTCACCTTCCACATCAAGTCCACTTCCCTCACATCCTCATTTCATACTCCACATAAAAGATCTTCAACTCCACAATCCAATTTCATTTCATTATCCCAAATAAACCACTTTCCACCTCCACATCAAATCACTTTCGCACCTCCACATTCCAGTCCACTTCACATCCCATATCAACAATTTCCACCTTCACATCAAGTCACTTCACACCTCCACATCCATCCACATCCAGTCACTTCATATCCCACATAAAATATCTCACCTCCACATCCAGTCCCTTTCATATCCACATAAAACAATTCTTCAACCTCCACATCAAGTCACCTCACACCTCCAAATCCAGTCCCTTCATATTCCACATAAACCATTTCTCACCTCCACATCAAGTCACTTCGCAACTCCACATCCAGTCACTTCCACAACTCCACATAAAAAAAACCATTTTCTCACCCTTCACATCAAGTCACGTCCACACCTCCACATTCCACCCACATCCATTTCACTCATATTCACATTAAACCATTTTCCCTACCTCCAACATCAAGTTACTTTGCAAACTCCCACATCCAGTCACTTTCACGATCCCACCTAAACCACTTTCTCCACCTCCTCATCCACCACATCCAGTCACTTCAACATCCCACCCTAAAACACTTTCCACCTCCACACCCCATCCCCACATCAGTCACTTCACATCCCACCTAAACCACTTTCCACCTCCACATCCACCCACATCCAGTCACTTCACATCCCACCTAAACCACTTTTCAAAACCTCTTTACATCCAAACCCTCATCCAGTCACTTCACATCCCACACTAAACAATTTTCCACCTCCACATCCACCCACAACCAGTCACTTCACATCCCACCTAAACCACTTTCCACCTCCACATCCACCCACATCCAGTCACTTCACATCCCACCGAACCCACTTTCTCACCTCCACATCATTCCACATCCAGTCACTTCACATCGCACCTAAACCCCTTTTCTCAACCTCCACATCCCACCCACATTTCCAGTGACTTCACAATCCCACCTAAAACACCACTTTCTCACTCTCCTCATCCACCCTTCATCCAGTCACTTCACATCCCACCTAAACCACTTTCCACCTCCACATCCACCAACATCCCAGTCACTTCACATCCACATCTTCTAAAACCACTTTCCACCTCCCACATCCACCCACATCCAGTCCACGTTCACATCCCACCTAAACCACTTTCTCACCTCCACATCCACCCTCATTCCCACACTTCACATCCACCTTAAACCACTTTCCACCTCCACTCCTCCCACATCAACATCCCACCTAAACCACTTTCCACCTCCACATCCACCCACATCCAGTCACTTCACATCCCACCTAAACCACTTTCTCACTCCACATTCCACCCACATCCCAGGGTCACTTCAAAACATTCCCATCCTAAAACACTTTCCACCTCCACATCCACCAACATCCAGTCACTTCACCATTTCCCACCTAAACCACTTTCTCACCTCCACATCCACCCTCATCCAGTCACTTCACATCCCACCTAAACCACTTTCCACCTCCACATCCTCCCACATCCGGTCACTTCACATCCCACCTAAACCACTTTCCACCTCCACATCCACCCACATCCAGTCACTTCACATCCCACCTTTCCACCTCCACCACTTCACTTCACATCCCACCTAAACCACTTTCTCACCTCCACATCCACCTACATCCAGTCACTTCACATCCTACCTAAACCACTTTACACCTCCACATCCACCTACATCCGGTCACTTCATATCCCACCTAAACCACTTTCTCACCTCCACATCCACCCACATCCAGTTACTTCACATCCCACCTAAACCACTTTCCACCTCCACATCCACCCACATCCAGTCACTTCACATCCCACCTAAACCACTTTCCACCTCCACATCCACCCACATCCAGTCACTTCACATCCCACCTAAACCACTTTCTCACCTCCACATCCACCCACATCCAGTCACTTCACATCCCACCTAAACACTTTCCACCTCCACATCCACCCCTCATCCAGTCACTTCACATCCCACCTAAACCACTTTCCACTCCACATCCACCACATCCAGTCACTTCACATCCCACCTAAACCACTTTCCACCTCCACATCCATCCACATCCAGTCACTTCACATCCCACCTAACCACTTTCCACCTCCACATCCAGTCACTTCACATCCCACCTAAACCACTTTCTCACCTCCACATCCATCCACATCCAGTCACTTCACATCCCACCTAAACCACTTCCACCTCCACATCCACCCACATCCAGTCACTTCACATCCCACCTAAAACCACTTTCTCACCTCCACATCCACCCACATCCAGTCACTTCACATCCACCTAAAACCACTTTCCACCTCCACATCCACCCACATCCAGTCACTTCACATCCCTAAACCACTTTCCACCTCCACATCCACCACATCCAGTCACTTCACATCCCACCTAAACACCTCCATCCACCCACATCCAGTCACTTCACATCCCACCTAAACCACTTTCCACCTCCACATCCACCCACATCCAGTCACTTCACATCCCACCTAAACCACTTTCTCACCTCCACATCCACCACATCCAGTCACTTCACATCCCACCTAACCCACTTTTCCACCTCCACATCCACCCTCATCCAGTCACTTCACATCCCACCTAAACCACTTTCTCACCTCCACATCCACCACATCCAGTCACTTCACATCCCACCTAAACCACTTTCCACCTCCACATCCACCCTCATCCAGTCACTTCACATCCCACCTAAACCACTTTCACCTCCACATCCACCCACATCCAGTCACTTCACATCCCACCTAAACCACTTTCCACCTCCAATCCATCCAGTCACTTCACATCCACCTAACCACTTTCACCTCCACATCCACCCACATCCAGTCACTTCACATCCCACCTAAACCACTTTCCACCTCCACATCCAGTCACTTCACATCCCACCTAAACCACTTTCCACCTCCACATCCACCCACATCCAGTCACTTCACATCCCACCTAAACCACTTCCACCTCCACATCCACCCACATCCAGTCACTTCACATCCCACCTAAACCACATCCACTCCGCCACACAGGTCAGTCACACTCAAACAGCCACATCCATCCACCACATCCAGTCACTTCACATCCCAGTCCCACCTCCAACCACCCCACCTAAACACTTTCCACATCACCTCCTCATTCACATCCAGT
Organism: Penaeus vannamei; assembly: GCF_003789085.1. NCBI lineage: Eukaryota > Metazoa > Arthropoda > Malacostraca > Decapoda > Penaeidae > Penaeus > Penaeus vannamei. The sequence goes on along the minus strand of NW_020870469.1, from coordinate 105,847 downwards.
TTCCAGTCACTTTCACATCCCACCTAAACCACTTTCCACCTCCACACAACATCCACACTCACATCCACTTTTCCACCTCCACATCCACCCACATCCAGTCACTTCACATCCCACCTTTCTCACCTCCACATCCACATTCACACATCCCACCTAAACCACTTTCCACCTCCACATCCACCCATCCAGTCACTTCACATCCCACCTAAACCACTTTCTCACCTCCACATCCACCACATCCAGTCACTTCACATCCCACCTAAACCACTTTCCACCTCCACATCCACCCACATCAGTCACTTCACATCCCACCTAAACCACTTTCCACCTCCACATCCACCCACATCCAGTCACTTCACATCCCACCTAAACCACTTTCCACCTCCACATCCACCCACATCAGTCACTTCACATCCCACCTAAACCACTTTCCACCTCCACATCCACCCACATCCAGTCACTTCACATCCCACCAAACCACTTTCACCTCCACATCCACCACATCCAGTCACTTCACATCCCACCTAAACCACTTTCCACCTCCACATCCAGTCACTTCACATCCCACCTAAACCACTTTCCACCTCCACATCCCACCCACATCCAGTCACTTCACATCCCACCTAAACCACTTTCTCACCTCCACATCCACCCACATCCAGTCACTTCACATCCCACCTAAACCACTTTCCACCTCCACATCCACCTCCAGTCACTTCACATCCCACCTAAACCACTTTCCACCTCCACATCCACCACATCCAGTCACTTCACATCCCACCTAAACCACTTTCCACCTCCACATCCACCCACATCCAGTCACTTCACATCCCACCTAAACCACTTTCCACCTCCACATCCACCACATCCAGTCACTTCACATCCACCTAAACCACTTTCCACCTCCACATCCACCCACATCCAGTCACTTCACATCCACCTAAACCACTTTCCACCTCCACATCCACCCACATCCAGTCACTTCACATCCCACCTAAACCACTTTCCACCTCCACATCCACCCACATCCAGTCACTTCACATCCCACCTAAACCACTTTCCACCTCCACATCCACCCACATCCAGTCACTTCACATCCCACCTAAACCACTTTCTCACCTCCACATCCACCCACATCCAGTCACTTCACATCCCACCTAAACCACTTCCACCTCCACATCCACCCACATCCAGTCACTTCACATCCCACCTAAACCACTTTCCACCTCCACATCCACCCACATCCAGTCACTTCACATCCCACCTAAACCACTTTCCACCTCCACATCCACCCACATCAGTCACTTCACATCCCACCTAAACCACTTTCCACTCCACATCCACCCACATCCAGTCACTTCACATCCCACCTAAACCACTTTCCACCTCCACATCATCCAGTCACTTCACATCCCACCTAAACCACTTTCCACCTCCACATCCACCCACATCCAGTCACTTCACATCCCACCTAAACCACTTTCCACCTCCACATCCACCCACATCCAGTCACTTCACATCCCACCTAAACCACTTTCCACCTCCACATCCACCACATCCAGTCACTTCACATCCACCTAAACCACTTTCACCTCCACATCCACCCACATCCAGTCACTTCACATCCCACCTAAACCACTTTCCACCTCCACATCCACCCACATCCAGTCACTTCACATCCCACCTAAACCACTTTCCACCTCCACATCCACCACACACACCTAAACCACTTTCCACTCCACATCCACCCACATCACTTCACATCCCACCTAAACCACTTTCACCTCCACATCCACATCCAGTCACTTCACATCCACCTAATTTCACCATCCACATCCCACCAACCACTTTCCACCTCCACATCCACCCACATCCAGTCACTTCACATCCCACCTAAACCACTTTCTCACCTCCACATCCACCCACATCCAGTCACTTCACATCCCACCTAAACCACTTTCCACCTCCACATCCACCCACATCCAGTCACTTCACATCCCACCTAAACCACTTTCCAATCCACCGTCACTTCACATCCACCTAAACCACTTCCACCTCCACATCCACCCACATCCAGTCACTTCACATCCCACCTAAACCACTTTCCACCTCCACATCCACCACCAGTCACTTCACATCCCACCTAAAACCACTTTCTCACCTCCACATCCACCCACATCCAGTCACTTCACATCCCACCTAAACCACTTTCTCACCTCCACATCCACCCATCCAGTCACTTCACATCCCACCTAAACCACTTTCCACCTCCACATCCACCCACATCCAGTCACTTCACATCCCACCTAACCACTTTCCACTCCATCCACCCACATCCAGTCACTTCACATCCACCTAAACCACTTTCACCTCCACATCCACCCACATCCAGTCACTTCACATCCCACCTAAACCACTTTCCACCTCCACATCCACCCACATCCAGTCACTTCACATCCCACCTAAACCTTTCCACCTCCACATCCACCCACATCCAGTCACTTCACATCCCACCTAAACCACTTTCCACCTCCACATCCACCACATCCAGTCACTTCACATCCCACCTAACCACTTTCCACCTCCACATCCACCACATCCCACCTAAACCACATCCAGTCACTTCACATCCACCTAAACCACTTTCCACCTCCACATCCACCCACATCCAGTCACTTCACATCCCACCTAAACCACTTTTCCACCTCCACATCCAGTCACTTCACATCCCACCTAAACCACTTTCTCACCTCCACATCCACCCACATCCAGTCACTTCACATCCCACCTAAACCACTTTCCACCTCCCCACCCACATCCAGTCACTTCACATCCCACCTAAACCACTTTCCACCTCCACATCCACCCACATCCAGTCACTTCACATCCCACCTAAACCACTTTCACCTCCACATCCACCCACATCCAGTCACTTCACATCCCACCTAAACACTTTCCACCTCCATCCACCCACATCAGTCACTTCACATCCCACCTAAACCACTTTCCACCTCCACATCCACCCACATCCAGTCACTTCACATCCCACCTAAACCACTTTCACCTCCACATCCCCACATCCAGTCACTTCACATCCCACCTAAACCACTTTCCACCTCCACATCCACCCACATCCAGTCACTTCACATCCCACCTAAACCACTTTCCACCTCCACATCCACCACATCCAGTCACTTCACATCCCACCTAAACCACTTTCCACCTCCACATCCACCACATCCAGTCACTTCACATCCCACCTAAACCACTTTCCACCTCCACATCCACCCACATCCAGTCACTTCACATCCCACCTAAACCACTTTCCACCTCACATCCATCCACATCCAGTCACTC
>NW_020870469.1:101208-102393 GCF_003789085.1 Penaeus vannamei | reverse complement strand
TAGTAGTAGTAGTAGTAGTAGTAGTAGTAGTATTATGGTTGTTATCATCATTATCATGATCATTATAATTACATTTATTATTATCATTATTATTATTATTATTATTGTTATTATTATTATTATCATTATCATTATTATGGTTATTATTATGTTATTATTATTATCATTATTACATATTATTAATACTATTATTATGATGTATATCAATAATGATAATAATTATCAATTATCAATATCAATATTATCATGTTAATATCAATTATATTATTATATTATTATTATTATATATATTGTTATTATCATCATTCATAATTATATTATCATTAATATCATTAAATATAATTATAATAATTCATTATCATTATCATTCATCATTATATCATCATAATTATTATATATTATATATTTATATTATTATATTATTATTATTATTTATTATCATTTTATATATTTTATTAATTATAATATATATTAATTAATATTAGTATTATATTTATTATTATTATCATTATCATTATTATTCATTCATTATTATTATTATTATTATTATTATTATTATCACTATTTCATTTAATCATCAATTATCGTCATTATTATTGTATTATTTATTAATATGGTTTTGTTATTATTTTTATCATTATTATCATCACTATTATTACTATTGTTGTTGTTATTATTATTATCACAATTATTATCATTGCTATCATTATTACTATTATTATTGTGATCATTATCATTATTATTATTACTATTCTCATTTTCATTTGTATAGTTATTTAATACCATTATTGTTATCATCATTATCCCCATTATCATAATTGCAATTATTGGTTTTGTTATTATTACTGTAATTGTTACATTTTTCTATTTTTATTGTATTACTATTACGATAATTGTAATATTATTATTATTATTGTTATTATTATTATTATTATTATTATTATTATTATTATTATTATTATTATCATTATCATTAGCATTGTTGATATTGTTATAAAAATTGCTATTATCATTATCCTTGTTGCTATTATTGTGATCATCATTATCATTCATATAACTATTGTTATTACAAATGTTATCATTAGCTTTATTATTAGCTTTATTAATATTTTCATTATCATTACTTATTGTTATTAATGTCATCTTTATAATTGGTAATATAATCATTATTGTCATTATTACTAT
>NW_020870469.1:86208-91208 GCF_003789085.1 Penaeus vannamei | reverse complement strand
CATCTTTATTGATTTAGCAGACGTTTCGAAGGAGTACATGCCTTCATTATCAATGCTGTAATTAACCAGATAGAAGGGTCATTAGACTATGTAAAATATGAAGGCGTTCTGGTTTTACAAACAAACAGAATAAACAATATTAAACGGAAAAATATATACAAAAAATATATGAACACAATAGAAAAATATATAAAACATATTAAGAGACGTAAAATCAATGTTAAACTAACCAAAAAAAAAGGAGGTGTTTATGGAGATGAGCAGTCTAGTGGGTAAACAAGGGGTCGCTGAGGTTAAGTTGTTTAGCTCTGGTTGCATCTTTTGTATCAGGAGGGATTCTGAGGTGATGAGGTCTAGGCGGGAGGAGTGAGATGACAAAATACTAAAATCTGTGATAGAAAAAGGGTGTGAGTGTAACTGGGAATGCTCTCTTATTGCCGAGAAGGATGGTTTGCTCAGCGGGAGGCCAGTCCTGAAAGACTTGCCTTTATGTTCGGAGATGCGGTGACATAGCCATCGTGAGGTGGATCCCACGTACCTAGCTTGACAGCTAGGACAGGTAAATAAGTATACCACATTAGAACATAAGTCAGAGCTGTGATTTAAAGGATGTTTTAAGAACTTAGCTATTGTGTTGTTGTTACTAAAGACAAAGGTAAATTTAATCTGGGGGTAATTAATTTCCAAGAGCGTTTTTAACCGTTTTCTGATTTCAAAGCTTAGATCACCCATGTAGGGTAGTTTAACATATCTATGGTCTCTTTTAACCGTGGAGACAATTTGTTGATTGGTGAATTTCTTACACAGAAAGGTTTTAGTAATTTTATCACACAACTGTAATGGGTACCCATTAGTAATAAAAAAGTTTTTCAGAAATAACAGTTCATTATGGAAGGCATTCCAGGTGCTACATAGATTGTAGGCTCTAGTTATAAGAGTTTTCCCACTATTGATTTTGTAAATATACGGGATGTAACTGAGAAAATGTAGGCCGAGGCCAGTGAAAGTGGGTTTACGGTAAATGCTAGTTTGGAAGATACCATTGTTGTTAGTGATCATAGTATCTAAAAATGGCAATTGGTTGTCCATTTGCAATTCACAGGTGAATTTGATGCTGGGGTGTTTGGCATTTAGGTAATCTAGAAAAAGAATAATGTGTGAAGGGTGCTTAAAGAGCAGGAAAGTGTCGTCGATGTACCGACGATAATGTAGGGGTTTGAATTCAGGCGGGCAGTTATCAAGCCAGCTTTTCTCATGGTGACATAGAAATGCATTAGCATAGGAGGGGCCAAGTGGAGAGCCCATAGCTACGCCATCTGTTTGTGCATATAGGCAGTCGTTAAACGTAAAAACTGAATGATTGGCAGTGATTTCCAATAACTTTTTGAAGGTAATCGTATCCAAACCATATTTGTCAAGATAAGTATTGTCCAGGTTGTTAGCTATCAACTCCGTGGTCTCTTGTAGAGGCACGTTTGTGAATAACGACTCGACATCAAAACTCGCCATAGTGACGGGTTGTTGGAAGTTCAGAGACGTGATTTCTTTAACAAAGGATGTGGAATTATCAATAGTATATTGATTGGATGTTAAAGGGGAGATGATGGGAACAAGAAATTTTGCGGTGTTGTAATTGAAAGTGCCAATCGAGGAAATGATAGGCCTTAAAGGGATATTAGGTTTATGAACTTTGGGTAGTCCATAAAGAACACCAGGTCTGGATCCAGAAGTCATAAGAGAGTTGTAGGGGTTTATGTTAATGGATGCTTTGATAGTATGAAGAAGTCTATTTAGTTTGTCTTCTAAATATAACAGATGGGTGGAAATTTTTGTCGTGATTTGTTTGAATTTTGTTTTGTCACTGAGAATATCCATTAACTTTTGTTCATAATCACATTTGTTTAAAATAACAACTCCTCGTCCCTTGTCTGGTTTAGTAATTACAATGGTATTGTCATTCTTAAGGGTTTGAAGTGGTGACAGGAGAACATCGGAGTCAAAACCTTGTCTCCTCTGTTGAGATAATTTTCTAAAGGAGTTGTTGGCTATAGTTGTGATTTTAGTAACAATCTATGTAGCACCTGGAATGCCTTCCATAATGAACTGTTATTTCTGAAAAACTTTTTTATTACTAATGAGTACCCATTACAGTTGTGTGATAAAATTACTAAAACCTTTCTGCGTAAGAAATTCACCAATCAACAAATTGTCTCCACGGTTAAAAGAGACCATAGATATGTTAAACTACCCTACATGGGTGATCTAAGCTTTGAAATCAGAAAACGGTTAAAAACGCTCTTGCAAATTAATTACCCCCAGATTAAATTTACCTTTGTCTTTAGTAACAACAACACAATAGCTAAGTTCTTAAAACATCCTTTAAATCACAGCTCTGACTTATGTTCTAATGTGGTATACTTATTTACCTGTCCTAGCTGTCAAGCTAGGTACGTGGGATCCACCTCACGATGGCTATGTCACCGCATCTCCGAACATAAAGGCAAGTCTTTCAAGACTGGCCTCCCGCTGAGCAAACCATCCTTCTCGGCAATAAGAGAGCATTCCCAGTTACACTCACACCCTTTTTCTACCACAGATTTTAGTATTTTGTCATCTCACTCCTCCCGCCTAGACCTCATCACCTCAGAATCCTCCTGATACAAAAGATGCAACCAGAGCTAAACAACTTAACCACAGCGACCCCCTTGTTTACCCACTAGACTGCTCATCTCCATAAACACCTCCTTTTTTGGTTAGTTTAACACTACTAGACTGCTCATCTCCATAAACACCTCCTTTTTTTGGTTAGTTTAACATTGATTTTACGTCTCTTAATATGTTTTATATATTTTTCTATTGTGTTCATATTTTTTTGTATATATTTTCCGTTAATATTGTTTATTCTGTTACGTTTTTGTAAAACCAGAACGCCTTTCATTTTTACATAGTCTAATGACCCTTCTATCTGGTTAATTACAGCATTGATAATGAAGGCATGTAATCCTTCGAAACGTCTGCTAAATCAATAAAGATGAGATTCTTCACGGCCGTATTTATCTACCTCTTCATACTATATATATATATATATATATATATATATATATATATATATATATATATATATATATATATATATTTTGTACACACACACACACACACACACACCACACACACACACCACACACACACACACACACACAACACACACACATACATATATATATATAATATAATATATATATATATATATATATATGTATATATATAATATATATATATATACATATATATGTGTATTATATACATATATATACATATATACATATATATAATATATATATATATATATATATATATATATATATATATATAATAATATTGTATATATATATATATATATATATATATATTATATATATATATATACATATATATATATATATATATAATATATATATATATATATATATATAATATATATATATATATATATATATACACACGCACACAAATATATATGATATATATATATGTGTGTATATATGCGTGTGAGTGTGTGTGTGTATATATAGTATTCATATGTGAATGCATGTGTGTTAGTATGTTTATCAACGAGCACTTAGATCGCTCGATATTTTTTTTCTAAAAGCATCGACTTTGACATCCGTTATTAGCCAAGTCTCGAGGAGCGAGCGTTGCCGGCAGCAGCTAATTACGGATCTAAGGACTCCGGCTTAATATGCCTTCACATGTGTAATTATCTCAAGAGCCGTAGATTTCACACCCACGTTTTCGCCGCCCCGTTCCGGCTTCCGGATCATGCGTATATGTAGCTGGCTCCTTACGCTTCGGACGGAGCGCTTCCTTTTGGAATGGTGACGGAGGGTTGTGAAGTTATGTGACTGTCGTCTTTTAAGTATTAGTTATATATAATATATATATATATATATATATATATATATATATATATATATATGTTTATGTTTTGTTTCTTTTCTTTTTCTTAGTTGAAACTTTCTTTTCGCATGCATCAACATACGTATTATCTACGGTAATTGTAAGAGTACGAGGAGGAACGTTGGAGGGACCAAATTATGTAGTGGGGAAAAGTTGCGGGAAGTAATAAAATCAACAACGGGCGATATAATCTTCATTGAGAACATTCGATCAAAGTCCTTATTCTTATGATTGGGTATTTCCCCAGAACATCTTATGGCGCGTCAATCTTCTTCGTATCAGCTCCTTTATTCCTTTCGCCCTCCCTTCCTGCCTCCCCCGGGTCCACTCCCTAATCCTCCTTCTCTTTCTTACGTCGTCTAACTTCCTCCTCTTCCTCCTCTAGCCCCTTCCCACCCCCTTCTACCATCCCTCCCCTTTCATCCTTTTGCTCCTCCCCCTTTCCCTATTACCCCACCCCAGTGCCCCACCCCCTGGTTCCTTATCCCCTCCCGTCCTATACCAATCCCCTCCCCGTTCCCCTTCTCACAATCCCCCTCCCCACCCTGATATTCCCTACTAGCCCCACACCACCCCCCCCACCCCTTATCACCCTTCTCTTTCCCTTACCACCCCCTCCCTACCCCTTATTACCCCTCCTCCCCCTCCCCCTCCACCCTCTCGGTATATTATCCAAGAAGGGATTTTCTCGCTCCATCTCTCAACAGTCTTGTACAGGACTTTGTCGCTCTTTTCCAGCAAGACCATTAGAAGGGATCTGGAAGCCTTTGCCGCTTTTAGATAGACTGTTTAGGAAGATAAGATGCTTTGCTCCTTCATCGCCGCGTCCCTCGCCTAACCCTAAAGGATATGCGGCCTTCGTCTAAGAGGAGGAGGAGGAAGGGGCGCTCTCTCGCTTCTTTTCCTCTTTGTCTTGGCGAGCTTGCATATATGCATGCAAAGACGTGCAAGGAAGCATCTATGTATACATACATCCACTCATAGACATACATACAAACAAATACGCATATCTGAATACATACAATACATAACATACACACACA
>NW_020870469.1:81184-86108 GCF_003789085.1 Penaeus vannamei | reverse complement strand
ATATATATTATATTTATATATATATATACATATATATACATATATATAATACATATATATATAATACATATATACATATTAATTATAATTACATATATACATAATAATATATATAATATATATATATACATATATACAATATATACACTCACACACAATATATATGTATATATATATATCTATATATATATATATATATATATATACTAATATACATATATGTATGTATGTATATATATATATATATATATATATTATATATATATATTACAATATTATATACATATATATATATAATATTATATATATAATATATATATATATATATATATTATATATATTATATACAACCACATACAACCACACAACACAACACACCACACACCCACACACACAACACACACACACACACACACACACACACACATGTACACACAACATGTCACACACACACACACACACAACACACACACACACACCACACACACCACACACACACCACACACACACAATAACTTATACTATATATATATATATATATATATATATATATATATATATAGGCTGGAGGAGTTCTTGAGGAGGAAGTGATAGTGAATCTCATGCTTCCCGTTTAGGCACTCATGAATAATTAGGGTTCGAGATTACGGGCAGGTCATAATTAATTAAGTGGTTTATCAGAATGGATGTCAAATTGTAAGTCAAAGTTAGGCTTTTGCAATACATGTTTATTAATTATAGCATGCTTGTGTACTTGGAATGCCTCATGACATTCTTTAGTCCACATGAATATCTGCTCCTACTTGATGAGCTGTGTTAATGGACAAGCCAGGTTAGCATAGCTGGGGACACGTTTCCGGAAAAATCTGTTTTTAGAGGTAGCATCTCCAAGTTGGCTTTAACTTTATCTGGATCTGGCAAGATCCCATCTGGGGTGATACGGAAACCCAGGAATCTGAGAAATTCAGAACAATTAATTCACACTTGGTGTTCTTCAAATGTTGTGCTATAGATAACAATATCATCCAGTTAGCTTAAGTATATCTACCCAAGACTGGACTAAGTACCGCATTCATGGTTCTTTGAAAGGTAGTTGGAGTGGTGGAAAGCCCATAAGGCATACAGCGCCATTGGAAGAGGCGGCAACCGTCACTGAAGGCGGTCTTAGGCCTATCCTCAGGTGCCAATGGGATGCTCCAATAGGCACTACGACTATCAAGCAAGGAGAAAACTGCAGTGTCCCTCAGTTCATCAACTAACTTCTCCACTAAACAACCTTGGATAATTTGCTAACAAAGAAAGTATATCCTGATGTTTATCAGGCAAATGACTTAAATCTGATCCAGCCTTATCCTCATCATCTGCTGCTGTCAGCATTGACACCGAGGGGTTATATAGAGTCGTTTCCGGGAACACAATGACATCATCATTATAGATAAAATCCAGCAAAACCCAAGTCATCCTTCTTCTCAATGCTAAATTCAGGATCCACTGCCACCTTTTTCTCTTGAGCTTGTCCCACAAGACTAGGCTCTTGAGATGGGTGCTCCAACTCCATCACTGTGCACAGTTACCCACTTGCTATGTACGTCCAGTATGCAGGCATACTGGACGTGTTCCTCCATTAACCACCCACACAGAAGCTATTCCATCTTTGGGTATAACCAAGGTTCGAGTGACAATTAACCTATCTGTACCTCCTTCAATAATGACCTCATTGGTAAAAAAAATGTATCGTCCACTCGTAGAAGGGCACTGTGTAGTCCTTCTGATGGCAAGCTTTTGGCCATGTTAAGGTAGGACAAACTCCGATGTGCCAATAATGCTTAGGGTACACCCATTAGTGTAAGTAACAGGGAGAGTCACTCCTCCAGGTCTCACATAAGCTTTTTGAGAAACAGGGTTATTCCCTAACCTGTAGCAAAAACTCTTCTGAAAATCCATACCAATCAGGATTTCCCCTGGAATGTCTACACCTTCCACCACACACACCCTGTGATGGCACTGCCCAAGGAAATCCCTACATCCCACTCAGAGGTGACTTCAAAGAGTCGACCTGACACTCCCCGAAGTCCACAATAGTGATGGATTCTCTCTGGGATTATTGACCTAGTGTGTTCCATCTTAAAAAGTGACCTCAGACCATGTGTCTACGAAAGGTGTCATTGCCACTCCAGGAATATTCAACTTCACAAGGAGCCTTCCAGAAGGTCCTTGTGCAGCAGTGTTATTATTCGAGGTAACTGTCTGGACCGCAGCCTCGATCAACGGTCGTCCGTCTAGGGGTATATTCATGCGGCCCTGTTATTGCTCCTCCAATATCCAGACATGGCTGAAGCCTCTCCACTCTGGATGGTCTGAAAGGGACAGTCTCTGCAAAAATGTCTTCACCGACATCCCCAGCAAACTAGAACAAAATGCTGATCTCTCTGACGGATTGGACGAGGTCGTGCTCGTGAGACCGGAAATTTTTCCTTTACGAGGTGCTGCAAGAAGCTTAGGTGGCTCATCATCATTCCTAACTTGAGCATTTCAGTCTTTGTACAGTCAACTAGTAACTGCACAGACTCATCATCCTTTAAAGTTAGCAGTTCCTTCAGCCAACCAGGCAATCCTTGGAGGAAGACCCTCCATATCAATTCTTCAGGGTTACCAACTGCTCGGTGGTTCCGATAACCCTGACAAACCATACCCTCAAGGGTGGAATGAAAGTCTAAGGATGCCTGACCTGCCATCATCCATACTTCATACAAGAGGATAAAGAAGTCAGAATCAGAGCATGTCCCTCTGAAATGCTGCTATATCTTTTGGCGAAACTCAACCCATGTGTAAATATTGGTGAGTTTATGATCACGTCTCAGGTCTCTTTAGTAGCTGGTTCTATAATATTCTCTATCTGCTATTCACTTCTTGATTTCTCCGAAGTGGCTGAGAGGCAGGGGCTTCGGCTCTTCACTTCGTGATACCATCATGATCAGGTTCTATAATATTCTCTATCTGCTATTCACTTCTTGATTTCTCCGAAGTGGCTGAGAGGCAGGGGCTTCGGCTCTTCACTTCGTGATACCATCATGATCAGAGACGACAACATAGGTTGGTTGTGCGGCTGCACATGGCTGAATAACAGGAGGTATTAAAAGAGTACGAGGTGTCACCTGTGGTCTACTGGATGAAGGTCCAGCGTTCTCCTGCACAATACGAATCTGAGGCAAATGGGGAGTTACTGGAGTTAATGCTGGTGGAAAAAACTCTTAGGAATAGCTCTTGTTGAGGGTGATATGTTTGCAGGAGTGAGTGCCGTGTTATCCTGTGGCTCTGGGGAACCAGTATTAGGTTCGGCATTATTTGAATTTAACGTTAACCTCTCCAACATTGCTTTCATCTCCTACCGATCTTTCTCCTGCTTATCAAGGCATGCCATCTGAACCGTCAATTCTTTAAGCATCCCCCTTAATCCAGTGACCTCATCTACCAGTGTAACTTCGTCATCAAGATTAGATATCTGCGACTTTCTTCTCCTTAGCTTCACCATGATTAGTCAAAGTAAACAAAAACCAAAAGCGGTAAACTATGCACCTCACTTTCGGTAAGTGAAAAGTCAAAAATATAGAATATAAATAATTTATACACAATAATTTTCGAAATTTAAAAGGTAAAAGGTGGTAAATACCAAAACTCAAAATCACACGAAATATTCAAAAGAAAACTGAATTATAAAATACGAAAACTAATTGTTTCGCAGTTTGGCGAAATCTCTATACACCATAGACATTATACACCATATCAACATCAAACAACATAAGTTTGCGCTGCCAATAGGCTCTACAAAACCAGACTTCAACATAAAAGTCCTGTAGTGGGAGGAGTCCCTAGAGACTTTCCTTGACCAAAAAACAGGTATTAAACCTTCTTCTGCAATTAGTCACAGGTTAAGGTATATTTTGTTGTAAAATGCCTGGACTATACGACCCGTATAGTAGGAGCAAGTGAGAGTGAATCTCGTGCTTCCTGTTTCGGCACAAATTAATGATTAAGCTTCGAGACTAAAGGCAGGTTACAACTAACTCAGTGGTAGCGTAATAAGCTTTAAGATTGTGGCCAAAGCTATCCATCTAACCTAACCGAAGGAAAAGCCTGAAGATTTGGGTTGCATAATGACAAACTCTCATTAAGGGAGAGCAAGAGAACCCATAAATAAACAGTAGAAAATAAAAAATAACACAACACGTTAGGCTGCTCATTAATGATCCCTTCCAAGTAATAAACAAGCCACCGCCGGTAATTAGCAAATCTCAAATGAACAATCCCTCAAGAAAACAATCAGCCAGGGATTCGTAATTCACCATCTCACCAATCACCAAAGAAATTCTTACAAACAATCGTGTTCCATAATAAGAAAAGTAAGCATAAAAGTCATTTATAGATTCAATAATTAAAAGTGTTAAATGACTGAAATCAACGCTTAAATGAAAAATAATCCAGACTTGAGCATAGCAATAATCCAAAATTTCATTTCCTATCAAGTCACTTTGCATTTCTCTTAGTGAAATGAACTATAGTGTATTTATAGTAACAAAGCATTTTCTGTTTTCTCAAACTTCCATATGAAAGAAAACGTGATAAATAAAAGTAAAAAAATAGTTTGTTCACAAGTATTATTATTTTCAAGCCATAAAAACAATACACACACACACACACACACATACACACACACAAAACGAAAAAAGGGAGCAATCTTAATAAAAACACAAATAAACAATATCTTAAAAATGCTCGCTCTGTTCATCTAAATCCCAGGGAAAGTGAACGAAAACCAATAGTCTTTTATACCCAAAAGGTTAGCCCTCTCGAGTCTGGCAGCAAGACTCGTTACATATGAAAGGGTTGTCTACTCTTTGATATGTTTTTCTTTCGTTTTCAATTG
>NW_020870469.1:59904-61084 GCF_003789085.1 Penaeus vannamei | reverse complement strand
AGGAAGGAAGGAAGAAGGAAGGAAGGAAGGAAGGAAGGAAGGAAGAAGGAAGGAAGGAAGAGGAAGGAAGGAAAGAAGGAAGGAGGAGGAAGAAGGAAGAAGGAAGGTGGAAGGAAAGAAGGAAGTGGAAGCGAAGGAGGCGGTGGAGGGGGAAGGGGAAGGAAGGAGGAAGGCGGAAGGAAAGAAGGAAGGAAAGAAGGAAGAAAGGAAGGAAGAGATGGAGCGAGACACCCGCCCTCGCTCACGTGGTCGTAGCTAACGGTTCCTCCGCCACACGCACCGGAGTTCGAACAGGGCGTGAGTCAGAGCCTCTGACACCCCAAATCCTCGTCCCCACGGCGCACAAGCGCACACCACACACCGAATATGATCACAGGCCTGCAGCCTTGACTGCGGACACGAGAATTTCCCCGCAACGATAGCAGCCAGCGACGTCGCCTGCCGAAGGCCCGACTGCGTGCGCGCTTGAGCTGCGTCGCGTCCCGCTCTCCGTTCTGCTCCAGCACCACCACTGCCGCCACCGCCGAGCCACCTTCCGCCGGCCTCCTCCGCTCCCGCTGCTTTTCGCTGCACTGCCGAGGACACCTGCACCCGTGGCAGTCAGCAACTCCGCCTTTCGGAAGCGGCCAATCGGCGATCCCTAGCCATTTTCGATCGAGCATTCCGTTACTCGTCGACGCCAATCGCATCTCGCACGCCAAGTCCACCGAAACGTCAAATCATCGCCGTCAAATATAGGCCAAAGGCGATTGCGGGCGCTCACCAACAATCACAAAAGTGAAACCAGAAAGACGAAGATCAACGCGCCTAAATAACGCAGGAACACTTCGTTGAGTAAGGACTCAAAAAATCACAAATGCAGGATATCCCGTTGTAAAACACCTCACGCGAGAGAAGGAAAACACTGCTGTGCATGACAGCTGTTCTGCTGACACACACGAGCTTGGCGCAAGTGTTCGTTAATTCATGACACCTCGAGAACCGAGTTAATTCTTATTGAAATTCATGAAGTTTATTTAATTGACACATATATAATAAAAATAAACATTAGTCTGCTCCTCTCTCTCTGCACATGTATGGTGTGTGCATTTTTGTATGTGTATACATTGATGTATGTATATGTATATGCATGTATGTATTATATACGTATGTATTATATACGTATGTATTATATACGTAT
>NW_020870469.1:42404-54904 GCF_003789085.1 Penaeus vannamei | reverse complement strand
ACGATATAACACCGCCAAGATCTAAAGACTGAAGAGTAAATCAGACCCGGGACCGATAGACAGCTGTTATCAGTATATATCTGCGTTTATGTTGGTATCTGAGCTTCCTCTGATAACATTACTGACATAGGTTGAGGTATTATCTAACACTAATGATTCAGGGTCACGCGGCACTTAACTTTCATTTAAATGTGATTATGGTGGCTGAGTGATCATACTTTGTCTTTAACAACAAATATAAAATATGTAATAAACAAGACTGCTCAGTTTCGGCGATTAGGTCTGGCGCTAATTGGACTGCGATAGTTTATAAATTAAAATTACCCAGCAGACACCAATATTTTTAGTCAAGAATGGACTAATAACAGTATATAGTTGCTTATAGTTTAACACCACAGAATCAGCTAGTATGACCAGTGTTCATAGCTATTAGAGGAAATCTTCCTAACCCAAATTTTATCATATATATTAAGAATAAACATAACTGTATTCTTCAGCCTGTTTGATACGTAGCACATCGTAGTGATACTGTAAGAAGTAAAATTATCATACTCCACTAATTATGGTAAAACTGAATACATGATAGATGGTAGAATGTTTGCTTACTTAAATTCTTCTGTCCCCTATGCTCATGTATACTGTTTGAAGTTTCATTAATAACAATGAAATTGGAAGAAAAACCCACAATACACAAACTAGATTTATTGATGAAAGTGAGACAACAGTTTCCACATCCTTCATCTCCTCCCCTATGCGGTCACCCGTCACATAGACTGCTGATCCTTCAACCTGATCGGACCTCCCTTCGCTTCCGTTCTCCTGTCCTCACCTGCCCCGTGGTTCCCGAGTACTTCTCCTCCTTTCCCTCTTACTCTCCATTGCCTCTTCAGACCGAAGATGGAATCGAGGACGATTCCGAATCTGTTGTCTCACTTTCATCAATAAATCTAGTTTGCATGTGGGTTTTTCTTCCATATTATCAACACGGTATTGTGTTTTTCATTGCAACAATGAAATTATAAATTAATGTTTATTCAGTGGTGCCTATGCTAAGACTGATACAGATTCATACTATTCTAACTAGTAACTTTTCATGTAAATTAAAGTCACGAAGGTATAAGAACAAGACGACATCCGACTTTCTAACCTCCAGATAATATTAACAAGTTGTGTAAACTTGATAAATTATTTAAGGAAATATATCTAAATGAACTATAGATTTTCAGTTATGAAATGAGATTTGTAAATTCATGTAATTACATGAGATGCACACAAGTCAGTCTATATTACTTCTTGTTAATTCTTTGCTATTGTGATCTATCTCCTTAGACATACATCACAATAGTTTTTAATATAAACGCATTGGATAATTATGAAATACTGATGGGATACATTCCCATGGCTACTTTGCAGACCAGCAGTAAATAAGTTTGTTTCATCTTTTCATTAACAATTAATATATAATCTTCAGTATTTGCAGACTTTGCAGTATTCATACAAATACCATCTATTTATACAAAAAAATCATCACATGAAGGATTCCGCAAATCTACAAAAACGTCACCACCTGTGGCTGTCTGCAAGACTTGGGCACAAGTTTTATATACTGGAATATCACTGCCAAAACCTGCTTGTAGCTTATTGCCCAAAATTACCATTTTCACCTCTTTATAAGTACACAATCCTCTTCCTAGAACTTTGGAGGAACCAAAAAGAAAGAAAATGCAAACATCTAAAATACCACCACCACAACAACAACAACAATCATCTCATATACAGCAAAACTTGACTTACTAACATACATATAGGAAATTTAATAGAATAAAATGAAATGGCAAATTCCTTTATATAGGAAAAATCTAGTGATAAGTTACCTTATGATGACACTTAAAAGAAAGTACATCTCCAAATGAGAGAATCAGCAAAGAAATTAATATAAAAGTAACAGCTGCAAATTCAGTAACTGTGGTTTCATTAATCCTTTCAAGAAAACATTCCATACACTTTTTTTTATAATGGAAAAATAAATCTTGTGAGATGAAAACACCAGTGGAGTAAGTACAGTTGCATGTACTCACAATGCAACCATTGCCAAATTTAAACTTGCAAGGCCCCAAGCCACAAGCTGTGAAAATAAAGGTCTTGTAAAGCTTGAAAACAGGAATATCATACTCTCAGTACCATAAACAAAGGAATGACTCATATAGGTCCAATACACAATCTATTCTATAAGTCATTAAAAACACTGGTCTCAAAATCCAAAGCCCTAAGCAGTGTTTCCCAAACTTTTTTGAGTGCGACCCTAAAGAGTCTTAGCCTGGGCTAGCAACCTGAAGTATGTAAACATGTAGTAATATAAGCAACCATTTTCATGGTAGTTATACTTGCAGATGTATATTAGATTACATTATTCAATACTTTTATAGGTTTATATTACCAACACTGAATTTCAATAAACAAATGTTAATAAACAAACAAACTCTTACTGACATATCCAGCTATGGATTCACAAATTCTTCTTTTAAGACCCTCTGGTAACCCTCAATAAAACCATTGACCCTCATTTGGGTCACGATCATGGTGTTCGGAACCACTGCCCTAAGCTATAGCTCATTTAGCTTGTGCATAAAATTGGGCCTGGATGCTACTGGCCAACATACATTAATAATTTTAGTACTCTGTAATTTACTTTAATCCCTTAAGAGCCAGATACTTCACTACCACATGTAGCTCAAAATGCAGGTCACTTTCAAAGATGTGTGGCTTGTAAGCAAGGGACACATGGTTATTTGTGTGTGGTGACAAGATGCCATGCCTCCCCTTTGCAATGTTATTTTCTCTCTCTCTGCAATAACATTTTAGCCTTTT
Source organism: Penaeus vannamei (assembly GCF_003789085.1). NCBI lineage: Eukaryota > Metazoa > Arthropoda > Malacostraca > Decapoda > Penaeidae > Penaeus > Penaeus vannamei. Next base: position 52,036 of record NW_020870469.1, on the reverse strand, counting down.
TGCCATTTTCTGATGTCTATTTTTGTCATTTGATTTGCTATATCCAGATGGTGATAAACTGCTTTCGTTGCACCTATATCATCTCTCTTAAGTAGTCCATAACTCTGTGCAATGATAGAATCAATACATAACATTTGTTATTTGTATCATTTTTAATTTTCTTATAATATCCAATTTTCTATAATACAAACTGGGCTACCAGTCAAGGCAGCCTGGAAAAGGAACCTGAGTATGGAAATACCATCCTCCTGGAGAACACTATTTCCCGCCCCTCGGGCCAGATGTTTGCATGATGTGATGGACACATTCGTCCAGATCATAGTGGATAATTATATCAATGCAATGACCAAGCCAGAGAAAGATGCATAATAAGGGTCAGAAATGCCTTCAAGGACTGACAGAATGCAAATGAGAGCTTTCACAGGAAGACCAGGGCCAAGAAGAGAAAGCAACAGTTTCAGGCTTAAACTGACTACACTTTGTTGCCTAGAATGAAATACTGGATTACATGTTGGACTATCAGATGGCACTGCAGCTGAAGAATTTTAATATGAATATCAAGAGCTGAGGAAATTCCTGAGCATCCAAGATAGAAAGACAAAGGTCAAAGGATGTAACAGAAAAAGACTGCCTGAACCCTTGCCACACTATCACCAACTCCGAAAGCACAGCTTGTTTTAAAGGGAGGCAGGAAGGGTATGGAACCTAAGGTTTTCTAAAGGAGAATGATACCAAAAGCAAACACTGAATACCAGAAAGCCATTTATAATGTGCTACTAGATATCCAAAAGTAAAACCTTTTTTTATGTTTCGTGTATTTTTAATGAATGATTTCATCTCCAGCCACTTTTACATGGACATGAATTACACAAAAATGATAAGAAAGAATTATGAATCCTATACAAATTGATGCTCAGTTTTGCTTCATATTTACAAACACCAATTGCCTTTATATCACTATTTATGAATCCACTCCTTAAAAAAATAATAATAATAATGATTATCATATGATGATTATCACTATCATATCTTCTTTAGTCCAGTTCATCATCAAAGTGAAGTTTAATCTTGAAAATCTTGGGGGTGAGGCAGTACAGGATTGCTGATATGGGCAGGGAGATTTACTCCAGTATAATCTTAACCTCTTAGATCAGATGACATGTCCATGTCATTATGGAAAAATTTGGCTAAATGCTGGTGTGACATGAACAAGCGGTCATGAGAAATTCAGCTGAAGGCCAGGCTGGCAGGATGGACTTGCTAAAGTGTACAAAGCTCTTGGAGAGTAATTAGACTCAGTAGGGCATTCAGGAAGGGGCCTCTGGCATTATTCCTAGAGTATGGAAGATACCAACCATGAGCCATGACGGAAGAGCCTAATCCCACGGAGGAAACTATTTCCATACTTTGGTACTATTCCTGCCAGCCTTAACCAGCACCAAAGGTTATATTACAGAAATTTAATATATATTAAAAAAAAAAAAAAAAAAATGCTAACTTACTGTTATCATTAGTGCATCAAGTTATGGACAACTTAAGGAGATGATATAGAGTCTGTGTAAGAAAACATCTATATCATGTGGATACAGAATACCAAATAATAAATATGGACAATGGGAAATGGCAAAAAAGCAGATAATGATTATGCAGCACAAGAGATCATAATATTGCAAAGGAGGAGCAAGCAGTCTTGACACCGCACATGTGTCTTTATACGCACCCAGCCTACAAGCCATGGGAGTGGCACTGAAGTAAGCCTAATGGCTGGATTTTGGCCAGATATCAGCAGTGAAGCACCTGGATCCAAGGATTTAATGTATTCTATCATGATCAGTCTGATCAATTCATAACATTTCAATCATATGTACTTTGTCCTGTGATGGTAGATATTTATGCAGGCATTTAGGCTGCCAAATGACACTACAGCCTCATCATTTCATATATGTTTGTATCAAAGCCACAAATCATGTACTTTGTCCCATGGTGGGTAGATATTTTGCAGCCATTTAGGTTGCCAAATTGCCCTATAGCTCATCACTTAGCCACAAAACAGGACTTCTGTCTATATATGGCAACATATGCATTAGTTGCCCACACAATGGCACATGCCACAATATTTACACACAGCCTAGGAGTTTAGGCCTTCTGGCATCTTTTCCAGCTAGTTCTGGATTAAAGATGTATAATTATGAAATTCATTATACAACTGTTTGTTAACTTGTTGGATCCAGTTGCATCATGGAAATCATGGTGCTGAAAACAGAGGCAATGGGTTATGTAGGTATCCAACATCCCAGGCGCGCAACACATAGGCCGGGCACACACGAACACACATGAGCGTTGACAAGACTCTATGCCTTCCTTTGCAAAGTTATTTTGTGTAAACTTTTTAGCTCTATTGCCAGTTTCCAATGTCCAGATTTGTCTTTTGATTTGCTTATCCAGATGGTAATAGCTTATTTTCCAGACTCCATATCCTCTCTCTATGTAGTAAATATCACAAAATTGTTATTTGCATCATATATCTCATTTTTTTGCATTTTTCAATTTTACGTAATATAACCTGCGCTGCTGGTCACAGCAACCAGGAATATAGTGCGCAGCATGGAAATGGAGTCCTCCCTGGTGCCGGCACTCTTCCAGTCACTGCATGTTACATTCCACATTTGTTTATCAATGGGAATAATGCTAAAGCCCCTTCTAATTATGAAATGACCAATGAGTCAAATCACACTCTAAGAGGTTTAAACACTCATGGTGAGTCATTTCTATCACCCTGGCCTTCGCTCATGACAGCAAGTTAGCATCATCCGGGCCTCAGTCAATTTGCCCTATGATGGCATGTCCATGTCACCCACCTCTTTTTTCATGCATGACCCATCATCATCCGGGTCCAATGGGTTAATATTTAAAAAATAATAAGTTACAAACATGTAAATGCATAATATCCAAGTAACCTATGATCAAGTATTCAGAGTAATAATTCATTACAGATATCAAAAATTAACCTGAACATCAGATTTTGAAGTCCAATTGGCTGAAGATCAAATGGAAAATCATCTCTTATAGTGAATTTTAGCTCTGCCTTTAGTTGTTTTGACTTCTTTTTCAGGTCCTCAGTTCTTCCAGAGGACCTCATGTCCAAGAATGCCATGAACATCTCATTTGAAATATTTAATAATACTATACCACTCTAAAGATGACAATTCTAAATAATTTTCAATATACATAATTTTGTGCCAACTGCAACAGCACCTTGCTCCTATGGTTGCCAGCCCTTTGCGATTCACTGCTGTGAGCACTGACAAATATACTTTTCTGATCCTGCCATGAAATGAACCCAATAAGTCATAAGTTTGAAACACTTTTTTTCCTTTTTTCTGTTAAGTATAAAAATTCACTGACAATCAAGATATGGCAAAGTTAGAACTATAGAAATCGCAAATGCACTTGTAAAAAAATGACTTGAAATACACACGAGGAGAATGCTTTGCCATATTTTACATGAAGTATACAGAAACTGAAAATGCAGTACACATATCACTCAATAACAATCTTGCAATTACAAGGAACAAGTGCAAATACTACAGTTGAGAAAATTTAAAGCAGCATATCTTTTAAATGGACATGAAAATCCAATAGTACTCAGACAATATAAGAGACCCATACAATGCCTGATCAACCAATCCCTCACTATCCCCAACTATTACAAAATCAGCAGTGCAGTTGTGTGGCCTGGGAATAGTTGTGCAGTTGTGTGGCCTAGAACTCTGGATTTTAATGCCATAACTGAGAGTCAAAGTATTCCCCACTATCTTTACATGACCTTACATTGACAAGATGCAAACATCTTACCAATAAGATCTTGTAGCAGCCATGACTTACAGCCTGAACAACTCGGCTCAACATACTTCCCAAGTTGGGTCATGCCAGAACCAATAAACTTGTCCTTGACTCTCACCAGCAGGCACTTCTCGTGACTCACTAGCGAGACCTGACTGGTAGACAACAGATACTTCGCAGCTCTCTGATTGAACCGAAGGCTCCCCATGTTCCTTGTTCACTGACACAGCTCCCAACTACTTAAGTAGTCGGGGGCTGTGGCTGTCAACAGGGAACAAAGCTCTTGGAGTTTTAGGATCCAGAACCGAGATCATCAAGAGATCACACTCCAGATGCATTTCAGTTGAGCAGCACCAACATAAGGACAACCATCTCTTTTGCTGACTAGAAAGCCTTCCTAGCTCTCCCGTAGAACACCAAATCACCAGCAACACCCAGCCATAAACAGTGTGAACTCACACCTACTCAATCACTTTCTAAAGAGACAATGACCAGTTCAATTAGTAGATACTATCCTATCAACCACACTGGAGAACCCAGAGTGAAATGTTTAGTATTTTGCTCGCTGGCTTAGCTCACTCACTCAATATAGAAATTCATTAACCTCAACTTGAACTTGAACTTCAAAAACGTGCAGAAGGCAGCAATCAGCTCATTACAAGGAACCTGATGTTTCTAATAAACACCAAATATCCAATCTAGAGACTTCCACACAAAAAGGTATCTTGGCTGTTGCCATGCAACTGAGACCATTACATTATACTCCAGAGACACTTTAGGTACACAGTTTCATTGTCTCTGGACTGTTTAATAACTGATGCAACATGATTTTTAGATAGTATGACTAAACTGCCATATGACTGTCCTCAGTATTCAGTGGGAGCTAAGATAGAATTGTGACTCGAGAGCAACTCTGAGTCACTCAACAATCACATGCCTTTTGTTGTACAAAATATCTTGATATATATGTGGACCAGCAACAGTACTGAATGATTATTAAGAGACAGCTACAAGTCAGTCCTGAATCCATGTTGAGTACCTTTTTATCTTTATATGTACAAGGCTTTAAGGGTAAGCTGAAACATGTACAGTCATTAACCCATTTACTCCAGTGCCTCAAAAATCTCAGGTTTCAGAATGGATATAGAGAGAGAGAGTAAATGGTCCAATGCCTCAATAGTTGCAAACAGATTTTCATTTTCTTAAAGGAACACAAAATAGCAAATGCCTCTGTACCACCAAGAGAATAATAGTGGCATCACTATATTAAAAAAGTTAAAGCTTCTTGCTAATCATTCATTCCTATCCTTAAGGGGGCCGTCATGATGAATTTTTGGCGAATATTTTTTAAAATACTCAAAATTTTGAAAAAATCTCCTGTAATCTAGTAGGCTTTCACAATCCCATGACATTATATTTCTCCTAAATATGTAAAAATAAAGGAGTTATGACTAAATCCCTGACCCCCCTGCCTCCAGCTCCGATGCTTAGTTTGTCGGGTCTGTGCAAATATACTTGACAAATTTGTTTTTTTTGTATTTTTTTCAATTTATTTTGGTATTCTTTGGTAGCTAACTGGCAATTCTGCTTACGGCACAGCTGACAGCCATGACTAAGAAACAGGTGGGTAGTCACCAAGAGAAAGCCAGAGTGAAAGGCTGCACATCCCATGCCTCGGCGCAACACCATTCCTTAGACCTACCCTGAAGCGCCATCGTAACACACTAATAGGACACTACTAATGATAGATGTTATTCCTGTTACTAATCAACATAATATGAGGAGAAGTACATCTCAATCACACTTGCAGCAGTTGTTTATTCTTATGAAATGCTTCACAAGGCTATGCCAAGCCTGTGAAACGCGGTACTTCTACAATCATGTGCAGTTATTGCCAATAGTTCCTTGCAAATGGGGGGGGGGACCAGGTACCAGTTACACTTCAGAATACCATGTGAATGTCATAGAATGCTGATAGCGAAGACTAAGAGACAAAGTGGGCTGTCACCATAAGAGAGCCAAAGTGGCGCAACACCATCTTATAGTCGTGCCAATACATAGTGCGCGATGCGCCCTCATCACACACTAAGAGGACATTATATGATGAGAAATACATCTTAATCACAGCTGCAGCAGCTGTTTATTTGTATAATATGCCTCAAGAGGCACTGTAAAGCCAGTGATGGCACGCGGTACTTCTACAATCATGTGCAGTTATTGGCATTAACACCTTGCAAAACAGGGGAACTAGGTACCAGACACTACCACTACACTTCAGAATACCATGTGAATGCCATAGAATGCATCAAGATTGATGCAGAGATCAGAATTCTAAAAGAAGAAGAAGACGAATGCAGGGAAAAGTATCCTCAACTTCAAAGCCCGATATCTTAAAACTACACCTTTGGCAATATTTTTTGTTGTTTCTTCATAACTACTTGGGCGATTCTAATGCGGTTTGGATCATTTGAAAGGTGAATAAATTTGTGATTTAAGAGACGATTCATTTTTCATTTCAGGTGGTAAAAGTCCATATAAATATTTTACATTCATAAAAGTGATAAAAAAAAAAAAAAAAAATTAAAAATTACACTAAACTAAGACGATTTCAAAATCGAATCGAGTCTAATATAAGTATTGCTATAGTATATGTGGTATTTTTTTTAACAGACTCCGGGGCAGCCCTGCCCGCCGATTTTGTAGCCACCCGGAATCTTTACTTTCAGCTTCAGAATATACCGGCGTTAATGGGTAAAGAAAGACATAAAAAATAGTTGACTTGATATATAGTTAAGGGGGCCGTTGCACTCGAGAATGAAGTTCATTAATTATGATTGGATTTTTGTGATTTTGTAATATGTTAAGATATACATATACTACGATTTATACCACTGAGTTTCATATCATTTGGATAATAAACAATGAAGCCCCGATACAGTGTCACACTGGCGGGATGCCCGGCAATGTTCACACCATTGTTAGTGGGTTAACTATCAACTTGTCACAATATATATCATAGAACACTGAAGTGCAATTAAGTCAAACTCTGCACAAGGCTGAACACTCACCTTTCATGAGCTGTTGGACTGTGGCTATTTCCTCCTGACATTTACGTTGTTCTACAGCAATGTCATTTTCAGCTGTACATTGTGCAATTGTGACTGCACTGCGAGCCTCCTCCAGTTCTTCCTGCAGCTCTCGCACCTGAGCACGTAGCACCTCTAGTTCCACCTCAACTGCTCTAGTATGATCAGACTGCAGTCTCAACTCCTCTGTTAAAATCAAGACAAATGGGCTTTCACTTTCTGCTATCTGATGTTACCTGCATCTTCAGGAGAAGAGAGATTAATAAAGGACTGTGAGCATGCTACTTTATGCACATACCAATTTTCTGCAAATTTCATTACTTCTATTATTAATGTGACTGAAAACAAAACCATTAGAAGTAAAAAAATAATGATCAATGCCATGATTAACCAAGTGTTGTGGTGATATACTGTTCAGCTTCCATCTCACACATTTCAAGATGACATGAGTGTTTTGCAATGTCTACTTCTTGTGGAAAACAGAACACAAGAGACCATTAACTAATGTGTTACCTTTTTCTGATTTTTTTTTCTCTATGCTGAACAAGTATATAGTGAATATTAGCAACAAGTACCATCAAACAGCCAGGTCACTGTGCATGGAAGTCACTGCTATCACACATTACAACATAAAGCAACAACTCTTCATGAGATATTCTAATACTGTAAATGTACATGGAACTGTCAGTGAGTCAAGGCAAACAATTATATCATGCCCAGTGCAACCCAGCAGAGACAAGCATTAGTCATCAATACTGCTGTAAGATAGTTAGTTCTCCTAATGATTAAAATAGTGTTGTTTTTTCTAATGGAAAAAAATTATTACATGCCCATATATTAATAAGACTGTATTAGTTCATGAAATTAAGCTGTATCACTTCATGAAATTAGATTGCATTAGCTCAACTTTCTAAAAATACTTATTAGTGAAGTTTCAAAGGAATAATTCATCATAAAGAAAATTTATTAATAAATGTGTTGTATTTACTCCATTCAAACTACATACACACAACCATTTGGGTTTAGGTGAAGTGCTTGACAGCTGCTAAATTTTAAGTATTCATGCAGTTTGTCATATTCCTAAAATGTCATTACTTAAGTGATCATCACCACCACTATAGTGAATTTTCTCAAACTTGTGTCCTTATCATACTGTTGTAAATATAATAAAAAAAAATTATGAAACCAATGTCAATCATTATCAAATATTGGTATGTAACTATTTTTTTACATTTTCTTTGACTGATGTTCATATCCTAGGTTATTTCCTGACAACAGAAAAAATGTATAAAGGTTCCATCTATCAGGTGTAACATTCAAAACCTTAAATGAACTTTCAGAGCATATAGAGATCTTTAAATATCTATGTTTTAGAATAATTCATGTTAATTCCCTAACTTGGGCTATTCTGTTTTTATATTTGTTGTCCTCTCTTGTTTGACATTAAAACTAACACTCTGGACATAACCAATTCCTAAAGGAGGAGGTTAACCTTATTATTGCAATTCAAACAATGGAGAGAATGTAGCTGTGACATAAATTATATAATGAAAAACATCATCATGGCTAATCATGAACTCATATGTTTTTCTTACTCTTACTTTTTTACACTCATTTCATGAAAGCATTATTTATAATTTTTATAAAATGCCATCTGCCTGCCATTATTACTTCACCATAACTAAAAAAATGAACTCAAATCCACTTTTCCTACACTTTTCCAAGCACTCTTTTGCGAACTTGCACATGGGAAGGTAAGCTAAAACACCTAATTGTGCAATTATGGTGTTAAAGATTAAATATGTAAGTTTTTACATACATCCAAGTTCTTTTTGGCATGTCTTATTCCAATAACCATCTACATGATTATCTTAATTATATGTTTAGCCTTACCTTCTGGTAAAAGACCTTACTGTCTTTGCTTGCCATATATTTTTCTTCCCTTTTTCTAACCCTTTAGGTGCACGCTCATCCTCATTCATAACTTCTTATTTAGCAACCATGTTGAATCAAAATTCTCTTTGAATTCACTTCATTTATTTCAATATGCATCTCTCCACATACAAAGCTCTCTGAATCTATATGACAGTATTACTGCTAAAATTTTAACTCACCTTTAAAACACGGGAATGCATGTGCCTTCATATCAACTATTTTGTCAGTCTAACTTTTCATCTAAAACAAGTTAATGTACTGCAATCCCATGGTTGTAGTGCATTTACATAAACATGATGATGCATATGTTAGAGATGAAAGTTTAAACTAACAAAGCATTTAACAACTGTATTTTCAGCCACTTGGTATGAGAACATCCAAATGTTCAATGAATCTTGAACACTTTATTAATGTGAGCCTCTTTAGGATCATCAGCTAAGCTAAATTGCTAAAATTCTATCTACAGCATCTCTTCTGCACCACAAGCACACTACATACAACTCAAAATCAGCATAAAACCCCATATTCATGTGCTGAAGATTTATCCTCAATAGGTCTTTTCTCCATCTTCCCCAGACTGCTACACAGCTCAAAGGCACTCAGTTCAGCATATACCTTCCAGCATCCAGGCATCTCATTTTCTTCAAATCTCACCTTCTTTCTGAAGATAGAGTTCCTTAAGTTTGGCCCTACGGAGTCCAAAGTCTGCCTCCTGTCGCGTATGTTCTTCCAATAATTTACGCTCCCGTTCCATTAACTCCGAGACTT
>NW_020870469.1:32404-37404 GCF_003789085.1 Penaeus vannamei | reverse complement strand
TATGAGCAGGTTAAATGAATTTTTAAAAACCTTCCTTAACTTACACTATATACCATAAATTTAAAGCAAGTGCGAATTACTTCAGGAACTTATTTTGCTATGATATAGCAATATAACCCTTATTATTACAAATGGTCTATAATCTAGCAAATTTAGCAGTAAAATAGCCTTTCAACATAAAATAATTTATGATGAATTAGATTCTTATATGGAACTACTTGATTCAATAGCAGGCATATTTGTTTCACTTGAACTGTGAACTTTATCATTCTCTTAAAAATTCAAAATATCTGATGTCTGTCTTATCTACTAATTTAATAAGCTAAATGACAAATAAGATGCTTATATTCAGCATAGAAAATACTGAAATGCATTCTGATTTTTTTTTTTTATGTGCAAGTGATAACTTTGTTCTGAGAAGAACAAACATAAGAATACTAGTCTAATAAGAAAAATCAAGTAAATGAATAAGTAAACATAAAATCTCTAAACTATACTAATTACTAGGAATAATGCAAATACAAGTAACATTATACCAACAAACAAAGTGCCGAGCCATCTCCTAGCCTTAGCATGTGAAGTGTGTTCCCAAGCCGCAACAATGTGGAGGTAATAGCTTCTTACTGAACATTTCCCTATCCCTACCTTTATCAGCCACAAGTTTTATTCTTTCTCAAACCATAAACAAATTCCCATTTCTCCCCAGCTTTGGTGATCAAAATGGCCTATACATTTGTAACAAGTAGAATAAAGCCTTCCATTTACATCTTAGATTTTCAATTAGGATAGTAATTATTAGCACAATTAAACTAATGTCAATTTATCCTACAACGGTTCAGCCAATCATTTTCAAATTTCAAGAGACATGATCAACACACTCTAACCTCATCTCTTGTTATTACTTTCAACTACTTTCAGAGGCCTGACAATGGAAAAATTAACCCATTGGATCTGCAACTTGCAGTGGACCAAAATGTTTTTAAAGAACAGACTCCATATTATCTTTTCAGGTAGTCTAAAATACTGTGTAATAACAACAATATTTAACAATGTGATACATGAGGTAACTTTTATTTATGTGATATTCGCTTTAACATAACACACCCTGCGTCACCAGTCAAGGTGAGCAGAGAAGGATTATTGCACATGGAAAAGTATCATTCCCAGAGCTGGTGCTATTCCAGGAATGGGCCACGCATGGTACATGGTACATTCCAGGAGCACTGTGTACTTACAGCAAGACATCCCATAACCATCCATTTAGCAATAATATCTCATGACAACACATTCCTGTCACCCACCACTCACCTAAATATTTTCATGACATGATATTCACATAACTGGATCCAATGGGTTAATGATATCCTCTAGGTTGTCCCTCCCCCCTTTTCATATTATGTAATGTGTCAGGTATTTGCAGCTGGACACTCAGTTAATGGCAGTCATTTGGAAAATGTCATACCTCTTGTATAGAAACTACTCATGAATAACTTAATAAAATAATCTTTATATTTTTTAATACACTTATAAATATAATCAGTTTGAAACCTGAGCTTCATATAATTCTGAAAATCTCAAAACTCATTTAAAGGGGCACTGACTTAGGCAAGAAAGGCACAAAGCATAAGCACCCCCTCCAAACATAGTAACATACCTATAACTTGTTCTTGGTAAATGATTACACATTCTCTTCTCCCCTTTCATTCATCTACAAACTTTGGTATGACCTAATTTTCCACATCATTACAGTTATCACTATCTTTACTATTATCATTATTATCATTTACTATCAACATTATTATTATCATTACAATCATTTACTATCAACATTATTATTATCATTACAATCAACATTATTATGATCATTACCATTAATATCCTTATCACAAACATCATCATTATCAGTATCATCACTTTTTACTATCATTATCATCGTTACTACAAAGATTATAATTGTAATCCTTAGTAGTAGTAGTAGTTCCATTATCATCATTATTATAATCATTACTACAATCATTATCATTGTCATCGTTATTAATATTATCACCATTATCATTAGTTTAATCAATATTATTATTATTATTATTATTATAATCATAATTAACAAAATCAATATTATTATAATCATAATTAACAAAATCAATATTATTATAATCATTATCAAAATCAATATTATATTATAAAATAACAAAATCAATTCATTATTACTATCAATATCATTATTATCTATATTTTATTATCATTGTCATTATTATTATCACAATTTTTATTTTATTATTACAATCATTATTATTATTACTTACTATTATGTTATTTATTATTATTATTATTGTCATTGCTGTAGTTGTTGTCATTGTCATTACTGTTATTGTATTCATTATAATTATCATTATCTCTATCTTTATCACTATCACAACTGCAATCATTATTACTATTACTATCATTATCATTATCATTATCATATTATTGCAATTATCTTTACTATCATCATTATCACTATTACCATCATTATCATTATCAGCAATATCAATTATTTTTATCAATGTTGTTACTGTAATTAACATTATCATTATCATTAGCAATACTGCTATTGCTGTAGCTATCATTATCTTTATTGTTAACATATCATTATCATTATTATCACAACTATCAATATCACTATTGCTATTGCTATTACTATCATTATCATTAATGTTATTATTATCATATCTTTTTCATTACTATGACTGTTATCATTATCATTATCATTATCAATATCAGTTATTATTATTATCATTATCATTATATATTATTATTAATATTATCATTATCATCAACTTCATCTTCACTGTTCATCGACATTGTTATCATCATGATCATATAAGTTCTTTATTTTTAATTAAAACTATGTCACAGTATAAAAATGTTTTTGAATTATGTGATACACAAATTCCATGATCTTTTAATCTTATATTCTAAAGATTTCCAATACACTAAAAAAAATTCACATCTGGGATGGGTAAGATACTTATCATACATATCCTGCACCATCCAATACTAGTGAGGTTTTCCCACATCCCCAAGGAAGAGGGGGATGTATGCATGTGCACATACATACATACATACATACATACATATATACACGCATACATGCATGCATGCACACACACACGTGTTTGCGTGCGCACACACACACACACAAGAAAGAAAAAAAAATTAATTGGCTATGAACCAGGATGTCAAGACAATCCAATCCTAGCATGGTTTCCCACATCCCCCAAGGAATTATCTATTTGTATGCTATCCCATTTTGAAGAATTAAACAAAATTCTAAAGCATTTGGAAAACACCTTCATGTATGCTATGGCCATATCCTAATGAACGGAGCATCTGTATCTGTTGTCACTCTCAAAAAGGCCATTGTATCTTTGCAACACTTATATTTGGCAAGACAGAGCTAATAGACCTCCTCAGTAATTAAATAACAAATAAGGAATCAGTCATAAAGCTATTTTGCCAGGAATATGCTGTGGGGGGTTTCTTAGTCTCTGTTGCAGAGAGTAGGCTGCAGTAATCTCTTTGACATGGTGTCAGTACCAGGCTCCAATTAAGACTGCAGACCTTAAATCACAGTTCAAAGAAAAGTCTTGTTTTGACAGTTCCAGTTCTGGGGTCTTTTAAAAACTACCACAAAATCCAATTCACAATATCTTTCACAAGGCCTTTATAAGTTAACTGTACTATATATTTGTTTACATCTAACAAGTTTTAATAGAGACACTTCTTCATTAAAACATTCTTATAAAAAAAAAAAAGTTTCCCAAATGACTACACAGCTGGCTGAACAAATACCATTTGCACACCAATGACACCTCAATATGCTTTTCTTCTCTTTTGAGAGTTATTTAAAGGTTAAATATGATGATTAAATACAAAATCCAGTAATAAAAAATCCAAGCAAAATGACATTCTCATGGTGAGGAAAAAATCTAATTCTGCACGAGCCCCACCCCATCTGGCCAAGTGCACTGGTGGGACCAGTCACTTGACTAAAAAGAATGTAAGCAAATATAGCAAGTTTTCTCTGTTTTTTTTGTTTTTTTTTATACTTAGTGATATCCTTCTTTGATTAAGATACAAACCATTAATAATTTACTTTTATTTAACATTTTACATTTAAAATTTTTCAAAACTATATTGAACTCCTAGTATTTGGACATCTAACGCTTCTTTTGAAGATGGGACAACCTCCTCTCTTTTCTGGCATGCATCTCCTTTCTTTTCAATTTCCACATTTTTTCGCATTGATGAAAAGGGTCTCAGTTTACATCTAGGTAATCATTCCATACTTTTTTTTTACTGTAGCCCTGATTGTCATCCACTGTAAATTTTTCCTTCTTTCATCTATGACACGCATTTTCATATAAAATACAATCTCACTCTTACAGACTCAGTTCTTACAGACTTTGAACTGTATCTAACTTTTCCAAAATGTATTCAGTCTATCTGCCTCACAAACAATATCATATATATCTCCCAAAACAATTTTTGCGTCCCAACCACAGCATCAAGCCTCGGGCACAAATACCCATACCTGCATACATTTGTTTTCTAATTCCATATAGCTTCATGTAGGGCGGTAGCATATAAATCTTGTTCTCTATAAATAAAAATAATAATTGTTTTCTTTATAATAATGATAAATACTGCGACTTCTGTTTACTTTAAGGGTGGCTTGGAACAATCATATATCATTATTCATAAAATCATACAATGATAAACTTTATGTAATTTCTACAGACATCAAATTACGAATTTGACTCGGCAGACAAGATATAAAGGAACATCAACCTATCCGACAAAACAATGACACAGATATAAAGACATTCAGGAAAAATGTGAGACAAAAGAGAACATAAACTCTAACTGGAAAATCGGGTCATCTGCCTATCGTGCATGTGAACACTAACCCTCGACCGCATTTTTCTCTCCTCTCCTGAGTCTCCTGGCTCCTCCATGAT
>NW_020870469.1:19904-27404 GCF_003789085.1 Penaeus vannamei | reverse complement strand
TGTTGTGGCCGGACGAGACAGACAGACCACAGAGCGCGTGCCATTGTGTGAGAGCCCTGTCGGACCATGACGTTCATCCTCTCCCGCCTTGGAAAGGTTCGACGCGTTCTGCTGTGCTTCGGGGGAAACGAATGCATTATATTTTCCAGTAAATTTTGTTGCGCTACCTTTGTATAAGGAATTGTTTGAATCCTTAATGTGAATATTGCAATTCTTGCTGTAAATGTTGTGCGAATAGTACCCTGTTTCTAATGATAAGTAAAAGTAGAAAATATATCAGCAGATATTATTTCCCATTAATTGTACTGATCTGTAAATGTGATTGGGGAATTTGTGTGGTAGCATGAAAACGTGATAAATGAAGTTTTAAAATTAGCACTTCATATTACTTTCTAGACGTGTTATCTAACGATTTTATGTCGTAGAAGCGTAAAACTCAAACATGGAACATGGTTTCATTTCTTTCCTACTGGCGAACTTGTGGAAACAAGAAATTTTCTCTTCAGTGAAAGGGAGACTGGTATTGTAATGTAATGGAATGTTCCCTATGTTTGTGGTGCTTCAATATCCCCAGTAATCGAAATTTAATCTTTCCTCCTGCCTTCATTGATCGTGCACACTTTGAATGGACGGTGTGTCACTATTCCATAAATGAAATAAGGCAAAGAGAAGTGTTATCAGTCTGTTCGATATTTTTGGTGGAAAATTGTCTTGTCACTTGTCGCAGTCTTTTCGTCCTTCTCAATGTTTTGTTTACTATTTGATCTTGGCAAACTCTATTAATTGAAAATAAAAATAATCCCGAGTGACAAATTTCACATCAAAAACTACAGTTGCATTGACCTTGTTGCAGAAAATCTTTAAGTTTTGTATTTTTAGATTTATTATTCACTATCTCGAACAATGTTAGTTGTGAGGAATGAGCCAGGACCATGTACACGTTTCTAAATGTATTACAATTAAGAGTTTTTACTGGACATCGCGGGAATTTAGAGATTAATTTGATGTAAGTTTTGCCCTCAAGACCTTTCTGTTTATTTCGTAAATGCTGACCTGTCTTATGGAATAACATTTGACCGAAAATGCTCTGATTTCTATCGGTGTCAATACTGTTAAATATCATAGTGCTTTATTCAAGAAGCTCGTTAAAACCTCTCTGCCCAGCCGTTATATCTTCCTTGTTTCACTGACAAATACTCCACTGTTTTCATTTGGCTTGAATTAGATTGTCACTGAGAACATTATAACTCCGTAATTAAAAATACTTCTTACTCTTCATTCCTCATTCTCTACTAACGTGTACATGGAACGTAGAGCGTCACATGACTGCTTATACTTATTAAGGGACGGGCCGTGAAAGAGTCGGGCAATGATTTTCTTTAGAATATCGTTCCTGTAATTATGGTATATAACTGGGAAGTGCGGGGGGAGGGGGGGGGAAGCATTGACAAAAGACCTTTGAGATTACATATTGAAAATTAGCTCCCTTTAAACACGACTTCAGTCTTTTTTTTCTAAGCTTCGTGACTTTGGTGACCATGATGCCCATTGGGCATTATTTCATAATTAGTTTATTAGAAATTCTCGTAATCACTTTTGTAACCTGTACATCGTCGAAACCATAATAAATAATCTTTCCTTATGTTAAACTTCGACAAAAAAAAAAAAAAAAAAAAAAAAAGACGCGAAATGTACTCTCTCTCCTTCCTGCCACGTCCGTTCCTCTTCTCTCTCTCTCTCTCTCTCTCCTCTCTCTATATATTATATATATATATATATATATATATATATGTGTGTGTGTTGTGTGTGTGTGTGTGTGTGTGTCTGTGTGTATAGGTGGGTGCTTCATGTACAGGGTGATGTGAAGCGATGGTGTGGTAGTCTAGTTAGTGTTAAGTGCTTGCATGCCTTCTCGCTTACAGCTGCTGGCTAGCCTAGCACGAAAAAGGGAGCAGCTTTGCATAAGACCCCTGCCAGTTCATAACCTCTCCCTCATCGAGACTTCTGCAGTGCCTCCTCGTAGCCACCTATGAGAAACTGGGCACCTTTGTCCAGGTTAAACTGTAGGGGATTCTCGAGCTGCAGGAGGCCCCCAGAGGTACTGAGTCATGGCCCATGCTCTGACTCAGTACTAACTCCTGCCCCTAAGTCCCGTGGGGTAAATGGGAGACTCAGGGGAGGTGGGCCTTGCCAGTCCTCCTCCCCTCAGATAGAACCCTTCGGCAGTGCAAAATATAAATGGAAATGCTGGGGAGAGTGGGACTGCCCCTCACACCGAGAAAGTGAGGCTGGCTGTGGGTCCCGTAGGAGGGCGTCTGCTGGGGATCAGGTTGCGAACGTGAATTTCTCGTCCCGCCTGCGCTCTGACAGCCGCCACCCCATGTGAGTCTTATGGGGCAAATCCCTCAGGAACCCCCATAGGCGGATGATGGGCCCCACAGCTTGCTGCCCCCTTTTATATGGGGCCACATCGTGGGGAAGGCAGAGGTGGCGTCTGCCCGGAGCAACGGCCCGAGGTTTAATCTCAGGTGGGCTGTCCACCTGAGGTGGGAGCTTGGAACATCCGGTCTTTACGGCAGGATGAGATATTACCCCTGCTATCAAGGGTACTGAAGGGACTAGAAGTTGAGGTGGCTGCCCTCTTGGAGGTGAGGAGACCTAGCAGTAGCACGATCAGCATGGGTGGGTACACCTATTACTGGTCGGGCCGGGCCGATGGTCATCTCCAGGGAGTAGCCATAGCAATCTCCAGTCGACTTTAGCTTTGGTAGTAGAGGTGTCTCCAGTTGATGAATGCATTATAGCATTGAGACTGAAGCACGCTTTTGACTTTGTGTCTCTTATTGCTGAGTACACTTCTACCGATGTATGTAAACTCGATGTGAAAGAGGCATTCTATGCCTCTCACATCACATCACTCACATCTGAGGTAGACAAATGCCCCTGGTGAGACATTCCCATTGTACTGGGCGACTTCAATGCTGGCTACGAGATATCTGTCGGTCCCCATGGCTTGGGAGCTAATCTCGGGAGCTAGAACAGTCTCCTTCTTCATGGCTTTGCTAGGTCCCACAAAATGAGGATTTCTGGCTCCTGGTATCAACGCTATACTACGCATCGCTGGACTTGGTACAGCAATATGGGTATTGGTTTAGCAGTGCTTGAAAACCTGACAGACCCTGGATCCCTGTGGGATTCCTTTAAGCATGAAACACTCGATGCAGCTCAGAGTCCATTGGTGAACGCCTAAGGACTAGGCAAAATTTCATCTCGCTAGAGACACTGAGGTGACTAATGCATGTCGCATGGGTCGGCTGAACGGCAATCGAGATTTGCGCTGTTCCATGGTGCTGAGAAGGGATAAGAAACAGTTCATCAGGAGTCTTGCCGAGGAGGTAGGACATTTCTTAGTAAATGACCTTCGTCCTGCTTACCAAGCCCTGAGAAAACTGAACTCTAATCCCTTCCCACGGATGTCTGCAGTCTGCTCAGTGGATGGACGGATCATCTTATGTTGGGGTTCGTGAACGTTGGGCTGAGTATCTTGAGCAATTGTATCAGGTAAATCCCCCAGCAGTTAGTCTAGATGCTAGGGATGTCGCAATTCCTGTGCCTGACCCACCATCAGTGAGGATCCACCTACCCCAACTAAGGTTAGGGAAGCGATCTCTAAGCTGAAGGGTGAGAAAACAGCAGGCATATGCGATATCCCTGCTGAACTGCTAAAGGCTGGGGGTGAGCCTATAGCCCAGGGCTTGCAGGCTGTCCTGGCTGCCATCTGGCAGTCCGTTCCATTCCCCGACCTGTTGAGGGGCATGGGCACCCTCTCTGGAACGGGAAAGGGGATCGCAGGGACTGTAGCAATTACCGTGACATCACATTGCTTAGTATATCAGGTAAGGTTTTCGCCCACATTCTTCTGAAACGGATTCACAACCACTACTAAGGCACCAATGACCGGAGCAATCTGGATTCAACCCTGACAAGGCCACAATAGACCTTATCCTAGTGCTTCAAGTCATTGTAGAACATTGTCGTGAGTTTGGTCGTGGGCTGCTTGCAGAATGCATTGACCTAAAGAAGGCGTCTGATTCGGTGCATCGCCAATTATTGTGGCAGATCTTGAGACAAAGGAATTCTAACACGGATTATTGGATTAATAGCAACCTTATATACTGGTACTGAAAGTAATGTAGTGTAGAGGAGGCCCGTCGAGTTTCTTCCCTGTTAACTCAGGAGTGAAGCAAGGCTGTGTCCTTGTGTCAAGACTGTTTAACACTTGCATGGACTGGATAGTGGGCAGAGCTACTTCCCAAAGTCAGTGTGGAGCAACACTGGTCAATATCAAGGTCACGGACCTTGACTTTGCTGACGATGTTGCAATTCTATCTGAGTCTCTGGGGTCTCTGATAGCAGCTCTTGATGCATTTAGCAATGAGGCGAAGCCCCTGGGCTTGCAGGTCTCCTGGACTAAGACCAAGATCCAGGACTTTGGGGGCCTGCTAAGAGAACCCATTCATTCAATACATGCTTGCAGTGAGGACGTTGAATTCACCGAGAGCTTTTTATACCTTGGCAGTGCAGTTCATGTTTCTGGGCTGTCAGTCCAGGAAGTCAGTAGACTTTAAGATTATTAAAATTAAGATTTAGTTTTAATTATATTCTTTGCTGTGACATACTGTCTGTTTTATTTTGCCCAAATCTCCCGTGTGCAAGGAATGGCCAGGGTTGCCATTCACTGGTCGTGGCGTGGATTGAAGGCAGGTCCGCAGATTGCTAGACCAGCACGTTAGTGCTGTGCCAGCACTGCACACGGATTGGTCTGGCAGCAGGAGCCATGAACTCAGTCAGTAATAGTATTTGGAGGTGTCGGTACCTATACAGGAGGACTAAGTGTCTTCAAGGCCTTTGAGTCACGTCTCAATGCCTTTTGTAACAACTCCCTACGCCGGATCTTGGGGTACAGTTGGCAGGACCATGTGTCCACCCGACGCCCACCATGAGACTGACATGGGACTTGTTATCTCCATAATCCGGTACCGTTAATTCAGGGCACCTAGCTCGTTTTCCTATGGATGACACTGCCCATCAGTTTGTCTCTTCAAGAGACAATCCTGCGTGGGGCCTATGGGAAGACCTAGGAAGTCGTGCTTGGGCAGCTCAACCATACCTGTCATGAAGAACTAGAAAACGGGCCGAGGGCCCTGCCTGGCGACTCGCCAAGAGGGACCCCCGTCAGCCCATTGATGATGATATATACATACATACATATATATAATATATATTATATATATACATATATAATAATATATATGTATATAAATAATATATATATATATATATATATATATAATATATATATAATATATTATATATATATGTGTATGGGGGGGTCTGTGTGTGTGAGCGTGTGTGCGTGTATTTGTGATAATCATTATCATCATTCCTGTTAATAGCATCATTATTTGTTATTAGCCTTACTATCATAATAATGATTATTAGTATTATTTTTGTAAGGATAATAATTTATAATAATAGTAATGATAATGATAATAATAATGATAATGATGATAATAGTAATAATGATTATGATAATAATAATAATGATAATGATAATAATAGTAATAATGATTATGATATCAATGATGACAATGATGACAATGATAATGGTAATAATGAATAATCATTATTATGTATATAGTTTTTATAATTATTATTCTTTTCATCATTAACACTATCATAATCATGATTACTACTATTACTACTATTATTATTATCCTTTATTAGCATTATCATTATTATTACTATTATCATTATTACCACTATTGTTATCATTATCAATGTCATTATCATTATTATCGTTACTGTTATCACTATCATCATCATCGATACTCCTATCATTATCATTATTACCGTTAATCCCACCATTATCATTGTTATCATTGCTATACCTCATTAAGCGAGGGAAAGAGGGTTATTTACATGTTCAGCCCAAAGAGAGAAACGTAGCGACCGGTTGGTGATGTAATTGCGGTGGGAAACAGGACTAATCTGGTTTGCAAGAGGACGGTCCGAAAGGGGATACAAACCTATTGTATGAATGTAATACATCTGTATTTACTTGTTATATGGAGTGTACAGGGTCTCCGTGAGGAATTTTGGGTTGTGTTTCTTTCACTCCGTTTCACACACACACACACACAAAAAACACACACACACACACACAACACACACACACAAACACACACACACACACACACACACCACACACACACACACACACACACACACACACACGCACACACACACACACACACACACGCACGCACGCACAAACCTGCACTTCTGAAAATATACATTAAAGTCATTTTATTGAAATCCAATTACAATATTAGTTTTCTCTGCGTGTTTGTGTGTCTGTTTGAAAAAAAATATATATATATATCAGTTTCATGTGATATTTAAAGGTTTTGATATGTGATTCGGCTTTTATTGGTGTAATGCATAATGGTTTCATTTTTGTACAAAATGCTGTCTTATTCACATTTCATTTCCTCAGATTACTTTAGATTCTTTATTGCATTCGATTACTGAAGTCATGTAAGAAATATGTTTCAAAATTATATCCTCATGTAAGCACTGCACATTTCAGAATCCTCACGTAGATCTCTACAATTCCGGTCAGTTTTTAAAGATTGTGCGAGGCCTGATCCATTTAATATTCATATATACGGACATGCATATACATAGAAATATATGCGTACATATCTGATAGATATACATTTATCTATCTATCTAACCGGTAGATATTCTTGTCTAGACAGATAGATATGTATTCATTTCTGTGTATAAGCATGTCCGTATATAAGAGTATTCATTGGGTCGGGCCTCGCACAATTATCGCAAACCGGCCGTGCGTCTCGTAGTTGCTGCACGTTTCAAAATCGTCTCCTCATGTAAGTACTGCATGTATCACACCCCTATATATACTGTACATGCGTCCTCATGCGCCAACGCGAAGGCTGAATTCCTCCGAGAGAGAGAGAGAGAGAGAGAGAGAGAGAGAGAGAGAGAGAGAAGAGAGAGAGAGAGAGAGAGAAGAGAGAGAGAGAGAGAGAGAGAGAGAGAGAGAGAGAGAGAGAGATGTGCTCTCAATTGAGAGCACATTCCAGATAGCTGCTTATATCTTGCTTTTTGTGCCGTCCTTTTCAATAGCGTCTGTTGTCGGTGGACGAACACTCGGAGCTGGTGCTGAGTTTAACTTCTTTTACATTTACTATACTAAACCACATATCGAAGTGATGCCATGTTCTCTTCAAGTGGAATCCATAACAAGCAGCAATAAAATCGGAGGTTTCACAAACTGCATTCAGAATCTGATCTTTAATGTTGCCCAACTTGCTAAGAGTTTCTATTTATTTATTGCCTTTTTTAAGAATCTCGAACACAGTACCTTTGCAATGCCAATCCCAAAAGAGCATAAGCAGGTAAGAGATCTCC
>NW_020870469.1:10000-12304 GCF_003789085.1 Penaeus vannamei | reverse complement strand
GTATATATTCACATTTCTCATTTATATGACTATGAATTGTGTTGCAGAGAGATGACAGTTGTGTAAAGAGCATTCAAGCATAGCTTCAGTCTATGTTTGTAGGCAAATGTAGGCTTAACTTTACTTTCTACAGAATATTTTCTACCTATTCAGGTTGTTTTTTGTTCATTAAAGCCATAACCTTTGCTTTTCATTGCTATACTACAGTTCAAGATTAACTAGAAAATTTCCCTCTGTGCTCAGTTTTTTCTATATTCTCATTTAATGTGTCCAGAATTATGATGCACATATCTTCTTTGTACACTGTGCACCAAATTTCATATTGAAAAAGACCAGACATACCAGTCTAGGCAGTGAGAGCATCCATGCAGGGATCATCTACCTTTTTATGCCTAGGTATGAGAAGGTAGTTCTTTTTTGTTTTTGTTTTAGTTCAGTTTTTCAATTTTCTCCTTGTTTCTTTATCTTTATGACAGGTGTACACCTCATTAAGCGCATCACAGTTGGGTAACACTGTGTAACTATTTGAAACAAATAGTGTACATGGTAAATGATTCATTTGATAATAATAATATATATTACTCTTAGTGATATAACCTGAAGGCCTTATCCTACTAGTACTCTTTCTGTATTTTTTTTTGTTTGCATGTATAGCATGAAGATAGTAGCATTGGTTTTCATGTTACTAATTTCTGTTATAACCTTGTGCTATTAAGGATCTATACTATTAGATTGTTTTTATTAACAAATAACAATAAAGTATTTTGTGTCAAGTATAACCTGATATCATAGAATGTATTGTTTTACAATTTTAGGTAATATTTATATAATGATATTTATTTTGAACAATATATAAGGATGCGTGTGTTATTCCGATGACCTAACTTGTTTGTTTACTTGTGGTACTTTGCCATTGTGATAAGGTTGGACCATTTGCTTAAAAGAAGTTCATTTTGAAACATTAAATATTGTGGCAAGTCCAAATCTGTGTCTTGTGTTTTCTTTACAAGTTACTGTGATTTTACTTTCATTGATGATATTTATTCCAAATGCCTAAGATTTTTTTAATGTAGTCTCACTATTATAATATGTTTGAAAAAATACATATATGGTAAAGTGTGTTTGTTGAACTATGGCTGATTATAGATCTTTTGGGAAGTGGCCACTAATTGGAGCATATAATATATGTGGTTGACAAATATAAAATGCAGAATCACAAGTTCTTTTTACTCATATGCAAAACTATAGGTAGAGGTGGCAAACTGAGGTTGATATTAGTCAAAAAGTGGGTAAAGAGAGCATTATTAATTATTTATCTCATGACGTATTTTATGACCACCTGTTATAAAGTTATTCCCTGTGTTCTACTTGCATATGTAGTGGTGCTCAATGCCTTTACCTATATTTCCAGACATTAGACATGTTTGAAACTGATGGATGTGACAACTGCGATGAGTTTCTAAGAATGAAGAATAATCGTGACCAAGTCTACGACTGTACATCCTCTAATTTTGATGGGTAAGTTTAGAATTATTGAATTGCTTGAGTATGGCTGGCAGATAAATTGGTGATATGATAATAATCATTATTAGGTAACTGAAATTTGTAATGAATCTGTAGAATACTTTTAAATGAATAAATACTAAAAACATGAACAGAATGATATGTTATGCTTTCTTTGTTATATCTGAATAAGTAAATTTGTGATAGATTAAACCCTTTTATTTTTTCAGATTTATTGCCCTTATGAGTCCAGAGGATAGTTGGGTTGCCAAATGGCAGAGAATTAGTGAGTATCTGTTGTATTAAATACCAATAAAATAGGGTCTCATATGCATGCAAAAATGTGTGGACTATTTTGTAGGTGAAAAGTAAATGCCTAGTCCAAGCAGTGTTGAGGTTCCCCTAATACTGAAAATGAATAAAGTTGGTTGACAGGATCATATGAATATAACGGGCATGCATATGGGCTACAAGTCGCTGCTGCATTTGGTGTGTGTAAGTAATACTGCAACAAACATTTTTAATGTCAAAAAAGATGAAGAAAAGGCAGACTTTGCTTCAGAGTTGATAAAAAAAAAAAATCAGAAATTTAAGTGTTATTATAGGGTTAAGCCTTTGTTTTATTCTCTTTGTTCTTTTGTTTCTTTGCAATTCACATTCTTTCCAACTTTTCCTTGTTTTCATCCTCACCTTTGGCTTCATCTTCATTTATCCATCTGCATATTCTGCTTTTCTTCACCAATTTCTTTTTCTCTTTGTTTAAAGATAGTTAAATGTTCATTGTTAATATTAAAGTCTGCA
>NW_020870469.1:2500-5000 GCF_003789085.1 Penaeus vannamei | reverse complement strand
ATGAACACAATAGAAAAATATATAAAACATTTAGAGACGTAAAATCAATGTTAAACTAACCAAAAAAAGGTGTTTATGGAGATGAGCAATCTAGTGGGTAAACAAGGGGGTCGCTGTGGTTACGTTGTTTAGCTCTGGTTGCATCTTTTGTATCAGGAGGGATTCTGAGGTGATGAGGTCTAGGCGGGAGGAGTGAGATGACAAAATACTAAAATCTGTGGTTGAAAAAGGGTGTGAGTGTAACTGGGAATGCTCTCTTATTGCCGTGAAGGATGGTTTGCTCAGCGGGAGGCCAGTCCTGAAAGACTTGCCTTTATGTTCGGAGATGCGGTGACATAGCCATCGTGAGGTGGATCCCACGTACCTAGCTTGACAGCTAGGACAGGTAAATAAGTATACCACATTAGAACATAAGTCAGAGCTGTGATTTAAAGGATGTTTTAAGAACTTAGCTTTGTGTTGTTGTTACTAAAGACAAAGGTAAATTTAATCTGGGGGTAATTATTTTGCAAGAGCGTTTTTAACCGTTTCTGATTTCAAAGCTTAGATCACCCATGTAGGGTAGTTTAACATATCTATGGTCTCTTTTAACCGTGAGACAATTTGTTGATTGGTGAATTTCTTACACAGAAAGGTTTTAGTAATTTTATCACACAACTGTAATGGGTACCCATTAGTAATAAAAAAGTTTTTCAGAAATATAGTTCATTATGGAAGGCATTCCAGGTGCTACATAGATTGTAGGCTCTAGTTATAAGAGTTTTCACACTATTGATTTTGTAAATATACGGGATGTAACTGAGAAAATGTAGGCCGAGGCCAGTGAAAGTGGGTTTACGGTAAATGCTAGTTTGGAAGATACCATTGTTGTTAGTGATCATAGTATCTAAAAATGGCAATTGGTTGTCCATTTGCAATTCACAGGTGAATTTGATGCTGGGGTGTTTGGCATTTAGGTAATCTAGAAAAAGATTAATGTGTGAAGGGTGCTTAAAGAGCAGGAAAGTGTCGTCGATGTACCGACGATAATGTAGGGGTTTGAATTCAGGCGGGCAGTTATCTAGCCAGCTTTTCTCATGGTGACATAGAAATGCATTAGCATAGGAGGGGCCAAGTGGAGAGCCCATAGCTACGCCATCTGTTTGTGCATATAGGCAGTCGTTAAACGTAAAAACTGAATGATGGGCAGTGATTTCCAATAACTTTTTGAAGGTAATCGTATCCAAACCATATTTGTCAAGATAAGTATTGTCCAGGTTGTTAGCTATCAACTCCGTGGTCTCTTGTAGAGGCACGTTTGTGAATAACGACTCGACATCAAAACTCGCCATAGTGACGGGTTGTTGGAAGTTCAGAGACGTGATTTCTTTAACAAAGGATGTGGAATTATCAATGTATATTGATTGGATGTTAAAGGGGAGATGATGGGAACAAGAAATTTTGCGGTGTTGTAATTGAAAGTGCCAATCGAGGAAATGATAGGCCTTAAAGGGATATTAGGTTTATGAACTTTGGGTAGTCCATAAAGAACACCAGGTCTGGATCCAGAAGTCATAAGAGAGTTGTAGGTGTTTATGTTAATGGATGCTTTGATAGTACGAAGAAGTCTATTTAGTTTGTCTTCTAAATATAACAGATGGGTGGAAATTTTTGTCGTGATTTGTTTGAATTTTGTTTTGTCACTGAGAATATCCATTAACTTTTGTTCATAATCACATTTGTTTAAAATAACAACTCCTCGTCCCTTGTCTGGTTTAGTAATTACAATGGTATTGTCATTCTTAAGGGTTTGAAGTGGTGACAGGAGAACATCGGAGTCAAAACCTTGTCTCCTCTGTTGAGATAATTTTCTAAAGGAGTTGTTGGCTATGGTTGTGATGTTGTTAGTAACATTGTTGAAGTTGTTGTTGTAGATGTCACAATTCTTTAAGGAAGCACAAAGCTTTTCAAAGTACAGGTAAAATCTGTGAAATACAAACTTAGTTTGGGGTATACAATAGTCCAGACCATAAGATAGTACATCCTTTTGTTCGTCAGTTAAAATTTTGTCAGAGAAATTAAATATTACTTTACTTTTGTCAACTTTCTTGTTTATATCAATACCTAATTTTAATAGTTTCTTGCTATGAACTGTATCCACTTTACGTATTTTCTTTTCCACGTTTCCATTAATTAACCTTGACACACAAATGAAATCAAGAGGAGATAGTGGATTTTAGTAAAGTTAAATTCTTGTTAAGATCCTTAATGACAGATGTCTCTTTTTTCAACTGACTAGTAATTTCACGGTTAAGAAGTTGAAAACACCAAGAACGATATATTTCAGTACGTTCAAACATTGGGTTGTGAACTCGGAAGTTTCACTTTCACTGGCCTCGGCCTACATTTTCTCAGTTACATCCCGTATATTTACAAAATCAATAGTGTGAAAACTCTTATAACTAGAGCCTACAATCTATGTAGCACCTGGAATGCCTTCCATAATGAACTATCATTTCTG
>NW_020870468.1:77500-93998 GCF_003789085.1 Penaeus vannamei | reverse complement strand
TGTGTTCAAAAGTAGCCTGCACTCGGTGAAAATTCACCATCTGTCAGCCTTTCGGTCCCTGGGTACTTTTAGTAGGACAATAAAGAAAAAATCTATTACTTTTACGCACTATTCAAATACACTATCTTCAGATGCGCAGAAAATACATCTGAGGGGTTGCATTTTTCAAAATTTTCATGGGGGAGTACCCCCAACCCCTTGAAGTACTTCACATCACACCTTCAGCGTCGGCTACCGGGCATTCCCCAGCACAGAGTAGCCCCCTACTTGGACCTAGGTTGCCTGCTCCTTTGAAAACTTTTGAACACCGTGGATATACACACACATACATATGCACTTACATATGTACATATATACACATATGCAAATAAACACATCCACATACACACATACACTTATATACATATATACATATATACATATATACATATATACATATAATCACATACCAGTCTCATTCCATGTCGTTTCCCTCCAGGTTACCCAGGTGCTCCTCCAGGCATGGACCCCAATATTGTCTCTTGGTTCCGTGCGGTAGACCAAGATAACTCTGGCCAGATTAATGCTCTTGAATTAAGTCAGGCTCTACAGAACGGTAGCTGGTCAAAATTTTCAGAAGAGTCTTGCAGGATGATGATAAGTAAGTTAAATGTGTTTTTTTTTATTATATTCAAAGATCATGAGATTTGTTAAGTGACTTAAAAATTTGTTTGATCTTCTTATACTGTTTTTTTACACTTTCTCTGTATAGCTCTGTATAGTGAAGATTGTGCCTTAACTGATGATGACATTTTACTCACAGATCTGTTTGACCACGACCATACTGGCACAATCAATCTGCAGGAGTTTGGGCAGTTGTTCACCTTCATCAATCAGTGGATTGAGGTTTACCGTCGCTTTGACAAGGACAACTCTGGAACGATCAGTGAACCTGAGTTAATGTCAGGTACTGAGGGTTGAGATTTCAAATTTAGGCTGTTATGTTCTAATGAATATAAAAAGCTAAGTATTAGAGTAAAGCCAAGTTTTGTAGTGTGCATTTTTTATTTGTGATCAGTATATCTGTAGAGTTTTATGAATCTAGGTGGTTTACTGTTATAAATGTATAATTGGTATCTCATCCTTTAACAGCATAATAGGCCTATATTGTGTCTTTTTCCAAAGACATTAATAAGCACAAGATTAATGCATTTGACTATCTGAATTTTGCCATCAGTATAGCACATACTCATGTATAGGTTATTTATTGTTGTGTTTATTACCTTTGCCATGAGGGTTATGGTTTTGGTAGTGTTGGCTAATTGGTTAGCAGGATAACTCAAAAATTTATTAAAAGATTTTTATGAAATTTTTATCAGAGGTGTTTCTTATCCCAACTCAGATGCTATTAAATTTTGGTGATGATCTGGGACATGATCCGGATCCAGGAATCTTTTAAAGGATTCATTATCATTGCGAGATAGGGAAACATGGATGTCACCAATGTACTTGAGAAAGAGATGATTTTGATGTAATTCTTAATGTGAATATTTTTATTGCATCAGTAACCCTATTGCCTTAGCAGACATATGTGCTGTCTGAGTGTTTCTAGTTAAACAATAGAATGAATTAACTGATTGCATTCCTCCTGTAGTATCTCCTTTTGTGGTAAAAGTTTACTGGTGTTCCCCAGTTTCAACCATAATGAAAATGATTGTGCTTCAAGTGAGGGTTAGTCATTACATAGTATACTATTTTTACATGTTTTCTTTTGCTCTTTTGCAGCCTTGCAGCAGATGGGCTTCAACCTCACCCCTCAGTTTGTGGGGTTCTTGGTGTCGAAATTTGCTCCTAGAACACGACAGGTGACCCTTGACAACTTCATTGTCTCAAATGTCCAGATTCAGAGGCTGACTAATGCCTTTAGGAAACATGACACACAAATGAAGGGTGTCATTACTATTAACTATGAGGACTTTATGTCATTGGCCTTTTCTAATGTTGTTTAATGAGTTATTAGCTACACTTTAGGAAGCTATAATGTGCAGAGTCTTTGTTTCCTATATTAAGTTGGTACATTAACCCTGATTGCATTCTTGAGCAGCCAGTGGTAGATTTAAGGATCTGTTATTTTTTCAAAGTTATCATAGTGATACAACCAGGAAGTTAAGAAGTTGAGCAGAATTAGCTAGCACTTACTAGGAACCTTTATCTGTATTGAATTTATCAGTAGTCAACAAAAGTACTTAAAAATTTTCTTATAAGATTTTGTCTTCATAAATTGGTCACCAAAACTACCCAAAAATATGTTTACTTATTATAATGTTGATCGTAGGATAGTAATTTGCCTTACACTTCATGTAAATTGTTTTTTGTCAGTTGATTTCTGTTAGATTAACACTATTTGTTTTGAGTAGAAAATACTAGTTCTGCATAATCTTGTGGTGCTAAGAAGAAAGTACAGACCTGACAGGTGTCCATCCTTTTGATCCTCCCCAAGCTGGACCTCCAACAGGTTGAGAAGAAATATATAGGTAACTTCTTTTCCTTTCTTTTGTTTTATTTTCAGTTTACTTTTTTTCTTGCCAGGGAAGCAGTATTAAAGTTTCATATTAGCTTCAGCAAGAAAACTATCTTGCTCTGCATGATTTGTTCAATGAAGTTTTAGCTTCATGTAACACCATCTTCATGGCCACCCTTGGTTTAGGTTTAAGCATCCATGGTGAGGCTTAGGGGTCTTGAATTAACATACTGAATTTGGAGGCTTGCTATAAGTCACAAGCCCTAGAGTTTTTAATAGAAAAAGCATGATTTTATATCTAGTCTTTGTAAGTTTTGATGTGCAACTTGCCTTACTGTAATATTTGTACTGGTATTTTGCAAAAGTTGACTTAAGGTATATGTAGATGGTTTCTGTGTTGGGGATTGGTTTATTGTTTATAGTTTTAAAGCAATCAAATGCAGATTAGCTGATTGTTGTGCATCTAAATGCTCCAATTTCTATGGCATGCCTTTGGAAGAGGTGCATAGTAGATGGTTCTTGACAGCAGTGTGCTTTTCATCAAATATATTTAAGGAAAGGTACTAATGATTGCCATAGGTATGAAATGTGAAACAAAATATTATTTGGTAACCCTAACTTATTTGGGGAGACAAAGAGAAACACGTTCTTTATGGTTGTCCTCATTCTTATCTGCTTTTAACATTTAAAGATATACAGCTTAATGAATGAAGTTAAGGTATGGCAATGGCTGAAGATTTCTATTGTAATGGACTTCTACCAGAAAATAGCTTTAATACACTGTTTATTACAACATTAAACAAATGTATGAATAAAGCATTATATATTTAAAAATGTGCTCTTATAAACCTTTCACATTGGTACATACAGGAATGTTGTTACAGTGAGAAAATTTAGCTTTTTATTCCAAGTTTATTCTTTGTGATATATATATCTCCTATCACAGATTTATCCCCTCCCCCTTCCCAAGCCCATTTTTCTCATGGGGAGGCCCAATCTAGGGATCTCCCCAGACTTGGGCCTCAGGCTTGGTTCAATCAATTTTGCATGATCTTTTCTATGACTTTTTTTCCTTCTCCTCTCCATTTCTTTTGCCTGTGCACTTCTGAAGATGTTGGCTGGTTTTGTGTGAGTCTTGATTGGCCGCAGTGAGTCATGGACACTGTATTCCTTTGTTTATTTATTTAGACTTTATATCTCATGGAGACCCTATGGTCCCCATGAGATATAAATGTATAAATATATAAATATAAATATATAAATATATATAGATATATGAGAACCATTTCTCTTCGTTACTAACTCCAGGGTTACCATGGACAGTAATGATTTTATACCTTTATTAGGAGCATTAAAGCTTGCCCCTTTATCATCTAGCTCCACTGATTTTAACTTTTCTAGTTACCCACTCCCAATGCCTTGCTCATTGTCGTTGTGGGAGGGCTTAGGAGACGGGGACTGAGACCCAATGTAGAGGATCACTCCTACCTTGGGCCTCAGGCCTTGCCTCAACTAATTTTGCTAGGTCTTTTCTTCTCTCCTTTCCTCTTCCGTATCTTCTTTATTCCCTTCTTCAATCATATTCTTAAGGTGTGAGAGCCGTGCTGAAAGGATGAAAGGCTGGCTTTGTGTCCATCATGAACGGCCTCCGGGAGCCATGGGCACGGTATTCCCTCAGTTAATTGCCTAGCCCTTACCCCTTATGGGGACCCTGAGGTGTAGACCGTTTCTTTTCCCCATTTTATTCTGGCTCACTATGGCCAGTAATGAAGATTCTTAATCCTTAATAGGGACATTAAGGCTTGTCCCTTCATCAACTAGCCTATCTGAATTTGATTTTAATGGTTTTCAGACCCCTGCCCCTCCTTTAACCATGGCTCCGACCACTGATACTAGTACCCCCTCTTTTATGCTTACGAACAACTCTAATCACTCCAAAACCCCCACCCTGGTTATTACTCAACCTTTAGACAGCATCTCTTCCTCTTCCCCATTCTCCTCTTCATCTCCTGCTACACAATCCTCTTCAATGTCTACCCCCTCTTCCCTTAATACTACTCTTCTTCCTTTTTGTCCTCCCCCCCCTCCTCACCCGCAGAACTACGCCACTCCACACCACCCCATCTTTCTCTCGTTCTCCTCCTTCTACTGCCTCTAAAAACCTGAGTATTATATTTAGCCCAGCCAAGTGGGATCGATTCTTTGTGATTCCCCCCACAACCCCCTATTCTGAGAATACCCTTCTTTCAGCAGTGCCTCCAGAAACAAGTAGGCAAGGTTACCTTTTGCAATCGCTCTGATCGTTCACGCCTTGTCACAGTTACATCTGAATCCCAAGCTCATGCACTAGCTACCCTAACTGACCTTACTGGCAAACCCATTCCTGCCAAACTTCACCCCTCTCTTAATACTTGTACTGGAACTGTTTCTATTCCCCCAAATGCTTGTAACATGTATGACAAGGACTGGTCAGACTGAAAATGATCTACTTTCCTGCATTGCTAAATATGATGCAGTGGCTGTAGTGTTACACAATTCCTCCCAGAGGCCAGCGTGAGTCCTACATCAATATTGCCAAAATCAGTTTCCATAGGCAAGACCCCCATGAGGTTTATATTGATGGATTGTCCTACCATGTCCGACAATATCGACCCCTTCCTCGTCAATATCAGAAATGTTGGCATTTTGGCCACCCAGCCCTACCTCCCAATCCCTTGCCCGTTGTCGTGGGGGTGCTTAGGAGACGGAGACGGACACCCAATGCAGGAATCTCCCTTGCCATGGGCCTCAGCCCTCGACTCGACTAATTTTGCATTGTTTTTTTCTCCCTCCAGCTCTTTCGTGTCCGTCCCTTCTCCAGCCCCTTCTACTATCTACTTCCTAAGGTGTAAGAGCCGTGCTGAAAGGATGAAAGGCTGACCTTGTGCCAGTCCTGAACGGCCTGCGGGAACCATGGGCATGGTACTCCCCTGATTTAATTATCTAACCCTTACCCTTCAAGGGGACCCTGAGGAGTGGACTGTTTATTTCCCCAATATAGTCAAGGCTTCCCATGGCCAAAAATGAAGATGTAATACCCTTATTAGGGGCAATGAGGCTTGCCCCTTTATCAAATAGCCCCACCAGTTCAAACTCCTTTGACCACGACTCTGAATACTACAACTACTACTCCCTAATGTCTACTAGTGCATTACCCACCCAAACTCAATCTCCAGAAGACATTCCTACTCTCTCAACTTCCTCATCTTCACCACCTCTACCCCACAACATTCTTCATCAAACACCGCATCCACCCTTATTACTACCCTACAACCTTATTCTCCATCTCTCCGTAATACACGTCCCCGACCATCCACCACCACCAACCCTACAAATATCTTAAATACTCTGTTTAGCCCAGCTAAATGGAACCGAATTTTCGTGATCCCTTCTACGGCTTACTTAGGCAACACTCTTCTTTCAACAATGTTTCCAAAAGCAAGTGGGCAGAGTTTCTTTCCGTATCCGACACGATCGCTCCCGTATTGTAACAGTCACATTTGAAACAAGCTATAGCCTTATCAAATTTAACTTATCTCTATGGCAACCCCATTCCCGCAGAACCTCATCCAATCGTCAATACTTGTACCGTAACTGTCTCTATCTCTCCAGCAAACTGCCTAGTCGATACAAAAGATTGGTCAGATTGTGGAGAAGACTTACTCGGCTGCCTCAAAGACCAAGACGTGAAATCAGTACATTTCTACTCCATTCCCCCTAGAGGTCATCAAAAGAAACTGATCATTGCAAAAATTACTTTCCGTACACATGACCTTCCCTTACGCATCTATATCCCTCCCTTTTAGATCATACCAACCTCCTCCCCGTCAAAGTCAAAACTGTTGGCGCTTTGGACATCCTGCCAAACACTGCCGTTCCATAGACTGATGCCCCATATGTGCCCAACCCGGTCATAACCAATCAAACTGCTCTGCACAAACACGCATATGTGCTAACTGCGGCGGCCCCCATAATGTATTTTATAGAGGCTGCAGGTTTGAGTCTGTGGTAGCAACTCTCAAATACAAAAATGGCCTCACTCTATGCTATATGCTTGAGACACAAAATTCCATAACTCATGCTCCATCCATACTCGAAGTGATTGCTGATATCCATACCCCTACAACTCATATTCTCCCTACACCCTTTCTTCCTACTCCCTCTCAACACAACCTAACCCTTCTGATATCTATCCTCTTCTTACTCATAGACCCCCTACACTCCCTCCTACTCCCTCCCAACACCCCCCCCCCCCCCCTCAGCCCCCCCAATTCCTTGCCCGTTGTTGTCGTGTGGGAGTGTGGGGGGGGGGTTAGGAGACGAAGACTGAGACCCAATACAGGTCTCAGCCCTCGACTCAACTAATTTTGCATAGTCTTTTCCCCCTCCAGCTTTTTGTTTCCGTCCCTTCTCCAACCCCTTCTACTATCTACTTACTTAGGTGTAAGAGCCGTGCTGAAAGGATGAAAGGCTGACCTTGTGCCAGTCCTGAACGGCCTGCGGGAACCATGGGCACGGTACTCCTGATTTAATTGTCTAGCCCTTACCCTCCAAGACGCATAGGGTGGACCGTTT
This sequence comes from Penaeus vannamei, assembly GCF_003789085.1. NCBI lineage: Eukaryota > Metazoa > Arthropoda > Malacostraca > Decapoda > Penaeidae > Penaeus > Penaeus vannamei. The sequence goes on along the minus strand of NW_020870468.1, from coordinate 86,884 downwards.
ATGTCGTTTTATATAATCAAGGTTCCCCATGACCAGTAATGAAGATGTAATCCCCTTTATCAAATAGCCCCACCCCAGACTCTCCTTTGATCACGACTCCGAACACTGAAACTATTACCCACTCAGTGCCTACTACTGCATTACCCACCCAAGCAGAAAATCAATCTCCAGAAGACATTCCTACCCTCCCAACTTCCTCAACTTCATCAACTCTACCCCCACAACCATCATCAAACACCGCATCCTCCCTTATTACTCCCTGACAGCCTTATTATCCATCACTCCGTAATAAACGTCCCCGACCATCCACCACCACCAACCCTACAAATATCTTAAATACTCTGTTTAGCCCAGCTAAATGGGACCGATTTTTCGTGATCCCTTCTACAGCTCCTTACTCGGGCAACTCTTCTCTTTCAACAATGCCTCCAAAAACAAGTTGGCAGAATCCCATTTCATACCAGACGCGATCGCTCCCGTCTTTTAACAGTCAGATCAGAAACTGAATCTATAGCACTATCAAATTTAACTGATCATTCTGGCAACCCCATTCCTGCAGAACCTCATCCAACCCTTAATACCTGTACCGGAACTGTCTCTCTCTCCCCAGCAAACTGCCCAGTCGATACTAAAGATTAGTCAGACTGTGGAGAAGACTTATTAGGATGCCTCAAGGACCAAGATGTGAAATCAGTACATTGCTACACCATTCCTCCTAAAGGTCAACGAAAGAATCCGACCAACATTGCCAAAATTACTTTCCGTACACATGACCTTCCCTTACGTATCTACATTGGTGGACAATCCCTCCCTGTTCGACCATACCAACCCCCTCCCCGTCAATGCGAAAACTGTTGGCGCTTTGGACATCCTGCCAAACACTGCCGTTCCATAGACTGATGCCCCATATGTGCCCAACCTGGTCATAACCGATCAAACTGCTCTGCACAAATACGTATATATGCTAACTGCGGCGGCCCCCATAATGTATTTTATAGAGGCTGTCCCACTTACAAGTTTGAATCTGAGGTAGCAACTCTCAGGTACAAAAAATGGTCTCGCTTTACGTGAAGCCAGACAGGAAGCACGTCGACAAGGTTTCTCTCATACTCCATACTCTAGTAACATCGCTCGCTCTGCCCCTCCCCCTCCACCCCAAGATGTCCCCACTTCCACTTCTACATTCTACCTCCCTCAGACCAATTCTTTTGCCACTCTAAATCCAGACACCCCAATCTCAACCACAGCTCCTATCTCAACTACAGCCCCAACACCATCCCCTCTCCCTCCCCGCACTACCCGCAGTAAACAGATTAAAAGTCTAACCCTTCTTCCCCTATAGCACACTCACCTCCATCTTCCTTTACCTTTATTCCTCAGACACCAGTGTCCTCTCCCCTTCCCCCACATAGAAAAACCTTTGTCCCACAAAACTCTCCACTGCAGAAACTATGGAAGACATTCAAAGTTATATGATTGAGACACAAGAGCCCATAACTCATGCTCCTTCCACATTTGAAGTGATTGCCGATATTCATACCCCTCCTACTCATATTCCCCCTACACCCCTTCCTCCTACTCCCTCTCAACACAACCTAACCCCCTCAATTCCGTCCACCACCGATATCCATCCTCTTGATATCCATCCCCCTCTTACTCATAGCACCCCTACACCCCTCCCAAGACAACACATCCCCTTCAACTCCAACTATCCATCCTTCCGATATCCATCCTCCTACCACTAATACTCCCCCCACACCACACCGCCTACTCCCTCCCAACACAACCCACCCCCTTCAACCCCAACTATACGCACATTCTCCCTCTCTCCATCCCTTCTATCCTTCCACTCCCCCGGATACACGGGAATCACTCATGTCACAACAATGCCCTTCCCCAGATTCCCTACCTCCTGATACCCCTCCTTTACACCCCCTAGCTCCTTCCCCCCCAGATTCCCCAACACGTACCGACGCTTTCACTCATAAAATAACTAAGATATAGCTTTCCTACACTGGAATATTAGCGGTTTCCGCTCTCACAGACCAAACCTTCGTCATATCCTTGCTTCTTATAATCCATCCATTATCTGCCTCCAAGAGACTTTCTTTACACATCCTCCTATTCCAATTCCCAATTACCATTTTATCTCTTCCCCACACTCCCTTTGTCTCGTCTATACTTATCCATCAGAAAACACCTTATGTCATACCTCCCTTTCAAACCACTGTGCACAGTTATTCGCATCTGTCTTCGCCGTTGGTTCACAGTTATTTCAGTCTACTTCTCTGCTTCCCATTCCATTGAAATTGTTGCCTTTGAAACTCTAATTTCCCAACTCCAACCACCTTTCCTCGTAGTTGGTAATTTCAGGGGGTCATCCACTTGAATTAAAAAAAAAAAAAATGTAATCTGGTAGGCTTTGGCTATATCGTGACGTAATATTTATGGCTAAATCTCTGACCCCCCCCCTGTGTCGCGGCCGTGCAAATATACTCAACAAATTTGTTTTTATGGATTTTCTTTTCGATTTATTTTGTTATACTCTGGTCGCTAGCTGGTATTTCTGCCTACGGCACAGCTGACAGCCACGACAAACAAACGAGGCTGGCAGTCACCACGAGGGAGCCGGAACGAGAGGATGCGCGTCCTATGGCTCGGTGCGAGACCCCTTATGCGCCCTCATTACCTGTAATAGGACACTTCTAATGATGAATATTTTTCCTGTAACTAATAAACATAATATGATGAGAAATACATCTCTATCACAGCTGCGCAGAAGCAGTTGTTTATTCATATGAAATGCCTCGGGAAGTACTGGAAGCCTCTGGCGTCATGGGTATTTTTACAATCATGTGCACTCATTGCCATTAGTCCCTTGGAAAGGGGGAGGGATACACTTCAGAATACATGTGAATGCCATAGAATGCATCAAGATTGATGCAGAGAGCAGATTTCTAAAGAGAGAGAGAGAGAAAAGAAAGAAAACGGAGGAAAAAGTATCTTCAACTTCAAAGCCTGATATCTCAAAACTACACATTTGTCGACATATTTATCCATAACTACTTAGGCGATTCTAATGGGGTTTGGATCATGTGAAAGCTGAATAAATTTGCGTGTTTTTGTGCATATGGCCTTTCATTTCAGATGATAGAAGTCTATATATTATATTTTATATTCATACAACGCATTAAAATATATATATATATATATATATATATATATATATATATATATATATATATATATATATATAGCCACTAAACTAAGAGGATGTTTCAAAATCCAATGCACAAGATTTAGGTATTGCTATAGAGATTATGAGGGACTTTCTTTAACAAGTTCGGTCAATGGATATGTGAGAGGAATCAATTTTTTTGATTTTTCAAAATCTACTTTAAAAAAAATAACTTGATTGTTTATTTTCCGAATGACATGAAACTGGTAGTGTAAATTGTAGTATGTGTATATATAACATACTAAAAAATCGAAAATCCGATCATAATTAAAGATTTTTTCCTAAAAGTGGACGGCCTCTTTCAACTGCCGCCACATTCTATGGGGTGACTATCACCTCTCGAGGCCGATCTCTACAATGCTTCCTCTCCACAAATGACTAAATTACTCTTAATTCAGATCACCCCACATGTTTTGACATGCGCACAAAATCCTTTTCATACTTTGACTTCTCTCTATGCTTCACTTCTATCCATTTAGATTTCCATTGGTCAGTTCTAGACCACTTCCTCTATAGTGACCACTTCCAGTACTCCTTTCTCCTCCTTCATACGTACCACTTCCTAATCCCCGATTGGTGTACTTTAACTTCACTCTCTACTATCCCTACCCCTTCATCCCCACTCTCGCCCACCTCAGAGATGCTACAATATTTCAAAACAACGGTCCTAAGAGCTGCCTATACAGCCATTCCTTGAACCTCAAGACATACCTCCAAGTGTGTTCCACGGTGGAATTCTGATTGCACCAAAGCGCTTCGCTTAAAACGAGCAGCCTGGAACAATTATCGCTACAATTGAGGAACCCCTAATCAGCTATCAGTCTTATCTCCTTTAAAAGAGCATTTGCCTGTCTTCGTTGTACAATCAGAAACAGTAAAACAAATAGCTGGCGAAATTGTTTCCTCAGTTACATCTACATCTATTTCAGGTGTTTGGCGTCGGATCCATAAATTATCAGGCAAACATCCCCCCCATCCTGCACCCGTCCTCCATATTCGAGATACTCTCATCTCTGATCCTATCCAAGTCGCTAATGAAATGGGCAACTATTTCAGCCTTGTCAGTAGTGTCTCTCACTTTTCCCCATACTTCTCTTCCATCAACACCATCAGGAATGCACCCCCATCACCTTCACCCTATCTACTAATGAGTCCTATAATGCTCTTTTTAATTCCTCTGAACTCAATACTGCCTCACAGGTGTGCCGCAATACTCATGAAAGCCTGATGGTATTCACTATTGTATGCTCTGACACCTCCCATCTTCCTCTCTATCCTTTCTATTTTACCGCCCCATTGGTCTAACTAGCTGCTTGTGCAAACTACTAGAACGAATGGTTAACTTCCGCTTAATGTGGTATCTTGAATCTCACAATCTCCTCTCTCCTTCCCAGTTTGGTTTCTACCATGCCCGAAGTACACCAGACACCCCTGCTCAATTCGAAATATAACATCTGCATTTGCACGCCGTGAATCTGTTTTATCCATATTCCTTGACCTAGAAAAAGCGTATGATACCACATAGTGATACCATATTCTCCAACAATTGTCCTCCCTAGATATAAGTGGAAACATGGGTGTCTTCATAAAGTAGTTTCTCTCTAAACGTACTTTCCAGGTCATAATTGCCTCTTCCACTTCATCATCCTTTCCTCAGTTCGTAGGCATCCCACAAGGCAGTGTGCTTATTACCACTTCATTCCTTCTTGCTGTTAATGACATTATCAGTTCTACCACTAGGAGCCTGGGCATCACTATATGTTGATGATTTAACCATCTACGCCCCTGGCACATCGATACCAAATCTCCGCCAATTCTTTCAGTCTGCAATAACATCAATATCTTCCTGGACCACTAATCATAGCTTTCCCACATATCCTGGGGTTCAGATCGCAAAACTCAACCTCCCTTCTTGCTCACCTTGATACAATTCACCACTGCGGTCTCTGCTTAACCCTAGGCGCCTTGCGCTCCTCCAGTTGAGAGCATGTATACTGAGGGTGGCATTCAATCACTCTCTCGACGCTGTGCCCTTTTCTCTCTTCGATGCTATGCTCGATTCCACCAAAGTTCCCTTACCAAACTATCCCACAATCCCTCCTTCCTACCTTTGCTTCTCCACATTTTTCTACTCCTTTCTCCATACGCATTGATACCTTCCTCCCATTCTCCCTTTCCCCGATCTTTCCAGTTGTCTGTCCATTCCGTTCCTCCATGTCTTATACCTCATCCCTATATTTGCTCCTCAGTTTTCCCTGACCCACCAAAATCAGATATCCCCCCTCTGTCCTTCTCACTCATTTCCTTGACCATGGCTCCATTCATTCCTCCAGCATTCATGTTTACATTGATGGTTCCAAATCTACTTCAGGAGCTGGATTCGCAGTAATCTAACCAAATCGCACTTTTAAATACACCCTCCCTCCTGAATCTAGTATCCTTAATACAGAACTGTATGCACTCCTTTTTGCCTTGATTTCCCTTCTTCCTTTTTCTCTATTTTTACTGACTCCTGTAACATTATATCCTTCATAAAGTCTGTAAGATCCAGAACTGATTGTTCTACTACCACCACCACGCCATGTATCAGATTTTCCAGGCGACCTAGCCATTTTGGAATCCTGGCAATGAACAGGCAGATACTGTATCACACTACAACACTATGTCAATCACACATACATGCTTCTCACATATTCCAGCCACAGATTATTATCCTCACTTTAAGACCTTGTATACCCGATGGAAAGTCTCCACACTAATATATTGCATACTTTAAAATTATCAATCTCCTCTTGGTCAGCTCCATTTCACAGGAACAGACGTTGGGAGATGGCTCTCACACGCTTACTTATTGGTCACAGCTGTCTAACACACGCCTATCTAATGTCATGCTCTGACCCGCCCCTATGTTCACTATGTAATGTCCCTCTTTCAGTTCCACACATTCTGTTGTCCTGTCCACGCTTTACTACAGCCCGCACCTCTGCTTTTCCCCACTTATCCTCCCTTTGTAGCCGACCCCACAACTTGCAGCGTGGCATACTTCCCCCAGGTAGGGCCCAGGGCCATAGCCGCGTCCTCTAACCTCACCATCAGCTTCCAATGCCGAGACCTGATTGGTTGACCCGGACGACTCGCTGATTGGGCCGCAGGCTCCCCTCGCTCCCAGGTAGCTGGCATGCCTTGAGAGTACTAGCTCTAGTGCCCGGGCCGAGATCTCTCCACACTCCTCCAAGCAGCTCGGACCAAGCAAGCAGCTCCAGGCCTACCCAGGCCTTAACCGCCAGACGCACCGGCTTCCCGTCAATCTCCACACTTCTACAGTCCCCCCAACAATACTTTTGGAACACACCCACAACAATATCAACTCATCAAAGAGATAATAGACTAGTCAAACAGAGGATGACCAACCATCCTCTAAACCTTCACCGACCTCCCAACATATCAGACATCCTCACAGAATCCCACAGCTTCTGCTTTGACAACCTGTTCTCCTTCCTCAGACACATAAATGCCCTTCGCTTGATCCAATTCCTTTACCTAAACCACCATAACCCATTTTCTCATCAACTCCATTACCCATCTTTAACCTTTCAACAGTAAAAGATCATGCATAGCAACCATCACCCATCATCGCCCTTTACTATACCTTCCTATAGTGCTATATGACCTTAGATGTCTAGCACATTCATTTTGCTTTTAACCATTAAGCATTACCATAACCAAAACCGAATCTTTCCCCTTTATCATTTAGCCCCACCGACTTTAATTTTCCGGTTACCCAAACCCTAGCTCTCCTTTGATTACAATTCAGAACACAGCTAATATTACCCCCCTCCTCGATACTCACTATCGGCTCATTCCATTCCAAGTCACCTCCCCACCAAATATCTTGGCCGTTGCTCTCGTGGGCTGGGACCCAATTCAAGGGATCACCCAGTCCTCAGTCCTCGACTCAGCTCATTTTGCACGGTCTTTTCTTCCACTTCCTAAGGTGTGAGAGCCAAGTTGAAAGGATGACAAGCTGACTTTGTATCAGTCATAAACGGCCTAGGAGAGCAATGGGCATAGTATTCCCCTGTTTAAATATCTAGCCCCTTGAGGCTTACCATGGCCAGTAATGAAGATTGTGAGCCCCTATTAGGAGCAACGAGGCATGCCCCTTTATCAACTAGCCCCACTGTTCTCCGACCCCAAGCTCTCCTTTAACCACGACTCTGATCACTGTTAGTACCCGCTCCTCAATGCCTTCTATCACCTCAGTCCAGGCCAAATCATCCATCCAGGATCTATTCTGCAGATCAGAACTCCATTCCTTCTCTTCCCATTTCATCTCCAGCCCCACAGCTTCTTCATCCATTACCCCCCTCCTCCTTTATTTCTACTCTGCAGCCGTATTGCTAACCTTTCCGCAAGACTAACTTTCTCAACACTACTCCTCTCACACCTCCGTCTATCAAACGTTTATATATGTTTATATATATATATATTATATATATATATATTATATATATATATATATATATATATATATATATATATAGTATATATTATATATATATATATAAGGGTGGGAACTTCTTACACTTCTAGACTTGGCACTTCTAATAGGCGGGTTTGTTCGGTCCCGACTGACGCTAATGTAATTTCTTATTAACTGAACTTCCTAGACCAAGCACTTCCCGTCTCCGGCAATTGGCAGCCAAATCCGGTCCCGATTAGCCAATCAGCTTCCCGAAATCGGCAGTGGAACAAACGGGCTCGGTGATTGGCCTAATTAACAATGGTGGCGTGGCTTAACGACAATTCGACTCAATTTGATACTGTAGTGGTTCCTGAATGGTCGTCAACGCAGGACCGCAACTGACTTGCAATTGGCCGACTCACGCCATGGAACCATCCAAATCGGCCAAGCTGACATCGGCAGTCAGGTTCATAACCACTACAGGACCGATATTTCTTGATCCCTTCTACAGCTCCTTAATCAGGCAACACTCTTCTCTTTCAACAATGTCTCCAAAAGCAAGTGGGCAGAGTTTCTTTCCGTACTAGCCTCGATCGCTCCCGTCTTGTGAAAGTCACATTTGAAACTAAAGCTATAGCCTTATCAAATCTAACTGATCTCTTTGGCAACCCCATTCCTGCAGAACCTCATCCAACGCCTAATACTTGTACCGGAACTGTCTCTATCTCCCTAGCAAGCTGCCCTAGGTCAGATTTTGGAGAATACTTACTCAGCTGCCTCAAAGACCATGATGTGATATCAACCCATCCCCCTCAGCTCCAACTACACCTACATTCTCCCTTCCTCCATCCCTTCTATCCCTTCCACTCCCTCCTGGATACACACGTGAATCCCTTATGTAATTACCTTACCTAGACCCACCATAGCCCATTCACACATCAACTCCTTTACCCATCTTTAACCTTTCAAGATTACTCTAGATAGTTGACGCATAGCAACTATCACCCTTCACCCGCCCTTTAATATACCTTCCTATAGTGCTATATGACCTTGGATGTGTAGCACATTTATTTTGCTTTTTAACCATTAACCATTGGTCGTGCATTCTAATTTATGACGAAATGTTACCGTTAATATATTTGCATTCTTTTTGATAAAACGCTTCAAAATGTGGGTAAATGCAATGCAAATGCCATAGCTGTTGATGTGGAAGGTAATGGATGATTTGTGCCATAGCCGGTTATGTCTTTTGTTAAAAGTAATTATAACGCCAATTAGTAACTTATCATGCAGAACCTTAAGAAAGAACAAATAGGCGGATTCTAAAATATATATTTTTCACCAAAATTTGTGCACGTTCGAATGTATGTGGCCCTACTTCAAAGAAACAAAGCCTCTTGCCTAAGGTTGTTTCTCTTTGTTGATTTGTTTCACAATCACCTACTGGTTACTTTCACTGCATATTACATAATGCCATTATTGTGTTTGTCCCTTTTCATCATCACTTTAACATGAAAGTATGGAAATATCACGATATTACTTCAGCTTTTTTCCCTATATATCTGACTGCTCCCCCAATCCTTTGCTCGTTGCTGTCTTGGGGCGGAGGGTGGGGGGGGGGGGGTAGGAGACGGAGACTTATTCGACATGGCCTTTTCTTCCCCTTTCCTTTTCTTTTTCT
>NW_020870468.1:57500-60000 GCF_003789085.1 Penaeus vannamei | reverse complement strand
TGGCAATCTTCGTTCATAGATACGATTATTCTGCGTGCTAGCTCTTGCAGGTCGCTCTTGCGCTTATTGGCCACGTCAATAACCTGTAAAGAAATCGGTCTTAGAATTTTTTTCAAACATTATCATCGAGAGAAAATGGAAGTGATATTTTTCTGACATTATTTTCTCTTTTTTTTCATTTTGTTTTTCAACCATTCGTCTTATTCCGTGCTCCTCTCGCTGCCCAATCACACGCAGCGCTCCTCACCTCTTCGTGGTTGGCCTGCGCGTCTGTCTCATACTCTATGATGCATTCGTTGGTGATCAGCGAGAACGCGAACACTTTCATGCCGCAGTGTCGTGCCACGACAACCTAGAATATATGTTGATCTCGTAAAACAAACGCAAGCTGTAAATAGACACAGGACAATGGACAATATATTCATGAAGTATATGAAGGTTTACTGCACGAAGCTCTCTCTCAGTTTGAGACTCATTTACGCACCTCCGGAACGGTGCTCATGCCCACGGCATCGACTCCAAGAATTCTGAGCAGCTTCAGCTCCGCCACCGTCTCGTAGGTGGGCCCCCCGAGCATCACGTAGACGCCCTCGCGGACCACGTCGGAGAGATTCATGCCATGAGCGATCTTTTTGGCCATGGAGCGCAGGTCCTTGTCGTAGGCGTTGTTCATGGCCGGGAACCGAGGCCCGAAGCGCTCGTCGTTGCGCCCTCGCAGAGGCGAGTCCCCGGCGAAGCCCTGCGACCCACAGAGTTTGAAGTCAGTGTCTGAATTACAATACTCGTTTCTAATTTTCATGGATAGTATGACTATGATTTAAAAATCGCTTTAGGAAACGCTGAAAACAAGCAACGAGAGCAAAAGGAAGGCAAATATAACACGAACCTGCATGTTGATGTGATCTTTGATGATCATGATGTCACCGACTTTGAACTCCGGGTTGAGTCCGCCGGCGGCGTTGGTGATGATGACCTGCTCCACGCCCATCAGCTTCATCACTCGCACCGGCATGGCGCACTGTCCAATGGGGGCAAGTTACAGGCTGATACTCCAAGGACAATATCCGGAAGAGCACATAATGTTTCAGTTGATACATAATAGAAAATATACAAACACCGAAATGAATAAATAAAATGAGGCGAAACTAAAGCAACCAATTTGCCATCACGACCGACCTTCCAAAGCGGGTAGCCCTCATAGGCGTGAAAGCGGCCCTGCATGCACATGACGGGCACGCTGGAGAGCAGGCCGATCACCATCCTGCCTGCGTGTCCCTTGACTGTTGACACGGGGAAGTTAGGGATGTCTTCGTAGGGGAAGACATCTCGGTCGCCCAGCTGGTCAGCCAATCCACCTGCGGCAAGAGGTCTGTTAATACACCTGATTTTCCATGATCAGAATCGGCACTGGCTGTGCTCGTTCCCTCCGCTTTTCGTACCGTTGGTATTTTCTGCCCCTTTATAATAATAATACCAATGAATTCTGAAGCTACCATTCTCCCAACAGTTATTACTCGCATGACTGGTAGAAGTTCAATACCAACGTCTTCGCTCATATCGACTTACCCAAACCGGATCCGCAGATGACGCCAATCTTGGGTCTGTGTTTGGTCCCCGCCAGCAGGTAATTCGCACTTTCCTCGATCAGTTCGAACGGATATCTGAAATATACAAAAAGATTCCGTGAGTGTTATCCGAAGTAGTCGCAGACTGCTAGACGTCTGCTGTGGCCATGTCACCGGATACTGTGGTATCGGTTGCGTGCCATGGCGAGCGGTGTGTAAGGTGTGTACGTCTCCGTGTTTGCCTTGTGCCAAATGCAATAGTATTTCGTTTTCCTTTTTTCCAGTTATTCAATCGTTAATCTTTATGTATGTACATACGTGGGAGTGGGTGCGAGTATACATGCACGGGTATTCATGTGTATGTAGGATAAGAAAATATTGAGCCTTACATAAATATCGTCGCGTGGTTCAGGTACTAGTCTGAGGCATTTTCCGTTAGCAATCCGCAGTCAATGTAACTGGTGAGGCAGGAGTTGTGATTGCGTAACGCCTGTATGTTCATTTATTTGGCAATGATATTGTTTACATTGAGGGGTTTATTTCAAAATTTACAACAGACTGGCTTTATGTGAACCACACGTAAGAACCGCTCAAAATAAATGCGCTATACATACTTAAAGTGAGGATGCATTCCGTATTATGCAAGCCGCATACGGTTAACTAAATACGTACATTAATAACCATGTATGGGGAGAAATGTAATAAAAGTAAATTATTAATCATTATCAACTATACTCACAAGATACTCACAAGCTCGAGTCGCCTTTCGGATGCAGCTGTTACATTTTCAGCAAAAATGGTTATGCACATAAATAGAAAAAAACACATTACACATGGATCACATAAACACATACCCATGTATAAGACCAGATACCGAAACTGGAAGATAAGGTTACTAGGGAGATATGCAGTATTGCTGATGCTTATTTCTACAG
>NW_020870468.1:22500-25000 GCF_003789085.1 Penaeus vannamei | reverse complement strand
AGCACGATCCCGTCAGACGAGCTGTGCGACGAGCATCTGTGGTTTCCAGTGTCTCCTGTAAGATATAAGTTCGCCTTGCTCTCGGACGTTCACCAATCAACTCGAGCTTTATCAAGCGTTTTAAACCACATATAGTGAGGGCTCTGTGTCTGTGTGTATACATATATATATACATATATAAATATAGGCTTTGAGGTGCACTGCCTGCTATATTAATTGTAGCGTCAGTTATGGATATGTCCAGCACAGGGTCGCTTGCCCTCTGAACATCAGGCCGGGCCAGTGGAGGTTGGTAAAAAAAAAAGAAAAAAAAGAGAAAAAAGGTCTGACAGACTTTACAATTACTATGTGGTGAATAAATAACTCTCTCCGACCAGGATTCGAACCTGTGTCTTTGCAGGCAGGTAACTGCAAGATATGTGCCCATACCAACTGAGCTACACGACCAACAAAAATTACCATGTGGTTTTCTTGTTCATCTTGATTGTGCATTATTAAAACATTAAAATGTGTAAAAGAAAAGCTGAACATAAAAAATACATATATATAAAATGATTTTCATGCCAAAACTGAACAGATAGAATGGAAATCAAATAAAAGCATTGAAAAAAAGTCTATCTCGTGTTAATTATGCATACCTGGGTGAAGGGTGAAACAAGGTCGCTTAGCCTGAGGATCCTCCTACCCTGACTGAGGTCAGGGTAGGAGGATCCTCGCGGTGCAAACCCGATTGCCATTCAGTCAAGCCATGCAACACATTTCTGTGGCTACCAGTGTCTCTAACAAGATGAAATTCAGTCTTGTCTTCGGGCGTTCACTATCCCGTAGAGCTACAGGGTCCGTCAGGTTTTCAAGCACTGTAATCCGATCAGATACAGTGTAAATTCCTCTTCCCTCAATCTGCTCAGGTGAAACAACATAGAGTAGGTACTGGAGAGACGGATTTGAATTGGACCCATAGGGTCGCTACAACCAGTCTATGGTCATTGACACAGAACTCAGTACTCCTATACACCGTGCAGTTCTGCAGGATCCTCCAGCGAGTACTACCAAGTATGTGGTCCATCTCCTTGGTCTCAGTACCTATATGGCAATACTAAATCCACTGATGCAGGTTAGAGTGCTAATACCAGGAGCCAGAAATCCTCAGGTTCTGCGATCTAGCAAAGTCCATGAAAAGGGGGCTGTTCTCGCTTCCGAGATCAGCTCCCGAGCCATGGGGATCACAGCCGGATACTGCACTGAAGTCGCCCAATGCGAATGTCTCACCGGGTGCATTTGTCTGCCACAGATGTGAGTTTGGCATAGAACGCCTCTTTCTCATCAAGTTTACAAGCATCGCTGAGATTATACAAAGCAAGAAGATATGCAAATCCAAAAGCATGCTTCAGTCTCAATGCCATAAACCCTCGTCAACCGGAAAAATCTCTTCTATTGAAGGTTGAAGTTGGCTTGATGGCTCCTCCCTGGAGAGAGTGAGCTTCGCCCCAGCCCGACCAGTAGTAGGTGCACCCACCCATACTGATCGTGCCGCTGCCAGGTCCGGACCATGAGCCCGGGGGGTCAGCCCGGCTGAAAATCGTACCAATTTTCTTGCATATACTAATATTCCTAATGACTTACGTTTCCAGGACGTGGGCGTCTGGCGTGGCATTGCTGGTGGATGTGGCCAGGAGGGCCACATGATGGCATCTAAAAAATCAGCAAGGTTACTCAAAAGCGTACCATTTGAAATTACCCCAGATTTGATACCTGTCCCCAAACACATACCATGCATCTGTCAGACATTTTGGATGGGGGGCGTGGTCAGACAGACAAAATTAGTGGCTTCATGAAAATGGGTTAGGATGGCTCAAGCACGTAACAAATGAAACTAATTGAGCCCCCGGGAAACTAATTGAGCCCGGGCTCGTGGTCTATCCTCACCTGCGAGTCCGCATGTTCAAAGCTCCCACCTGAACATTATTATTATCGTTATAATAATAATGATAGGGATAATGATAATAATGCTAATAATAATAATAATGGTAATGATAATAATAAATAATGATATTACTATTGATAATAATTATAATAATCATAATGATAAGAGTAACAACAATATTATTAATAAAAAATGAAAATAATAATGATTATAACAATGATAATAATGATGGTAACAATAACGATAACAATTATAATGATAATAAAATGATAATGATGGTGATGGTGATGAGGATGAGTATAACAAGAAGAAAATAATGGTGATAGTAATGATAATAATGATGATGATAATGATAACAGTGGTGATGATAATGATGATAATAATATAATAATGTTAATAAAAATAATAAAATTGATAACAACAACAATAATAATGCTAATGATAATAATAATTATAATAATTACAATAATAATAATGATAAAAATTATGATAATTATAACAACAACAATGATGATGATATTGATAGTAAGAATAAAATCATCATTATAATAATGATAGTTATAGCAATGATGATCA
>NW_020870468.1:0-10000 GCF_003789085.1 Penaeus vannamei | reverse complement strand
GCTAGCAAGACTATGTAGTCAAAAACGCCTGAAAAGCCATCGACTCTAACACTGTTGGATATTATACAATATATATAATAAGCTGAGTAAAATAAATACGGGCCTTTGGCTTGAATAAACCCTATGTGTTTTTTTCCAAAAACAGAATCGCAAAACCAAAATCTGGCGTCATGACCTCCTCGAGTTACTACTCATCCAGCCTTTCCCGTATCAGTGTTTTCGAGCCATGTCCGAATGCAATCATATGATAAATACTCGATCTTTAAAGACCTGCAGTCAAAATAATATTCACGGATAATCTAAAAATATAATTCCTTCGAGTTTTACCTTACTTAAAGTATATACAACATAAAACTTTATGTTTTCATGAAATAAGCTTTATATTCACGATGCTGAAGTCAACGGATTCTTTTCGGGACGCAGTGTTTACGACTGGAATTGGTGCTGATTTTGTTTGAGCTTATAAACTATTTTTCTTGAAGTATCAATGCCCGGGCCACTCCAGAGAAAAGGCCCGGGCGAAGCATGACCGCAAATCTAACTGAACTGAACTGAAGTATTAATGCAGAGATATGAAAGTTGTAAGAGTACAATAAGCACTGGTGACTGTCGCCTGTTTAGCGATGTACTTCCTGCATTAAATCTAACTGGCATCTGACCTAACCTCAGGAAAGGGCCCTGGGAAGAAACGCTGTCATCATGAGGAGAAGGAAGCGGGCCGAGCTTGTTGTCGACCAGATAATGGCCTCTATGAACGATGACGTCATTACTCGAAACGTCCGGCATTTAACCCGGGACGTCCCTGGTGAACTGGCACAGAAGATGACACCCTTACTCTACCTCTTCGTCCTGACTACTTGACGCCTGAGTGACAAACCCATAACTATATAGTATGAAGAGGTAGATAAATACGGCCGTGAAGAATCTCATCTTTATTGATTTAGCAGACGTTTCGAAGGATTACATGCCTTCATTATCAATGCTGTAATTAACCAGATAGAAGGGTCATTAGACTATGTAAAAATATGAAGGCGTTCTGGTTTTACAAAAACGTAACAGAATAAACAATATTAACGGAAAAATATATACAAAAAATATATGAACACAATAGAAATATATATAAAACATATTAAGAGACGTAAAATCAATGTTAAACTAACCAAAAAAAAGGAGGTGTTTATGGAGATGAGCAGTCTAGTGGGTAAACAAGGGGGTCGCTGTGGTTAAGTTGTTTAGCTCTGGTTGCATCTTTTGTATCAGGAGGGATTCTGAGGTGATGAGGTCTAGGCGGGAGGAATGAGATGACAAAATACTAAAATCTGTGGTAGAAAAAGGGTGTGAGTGTAACTGGGAATGCTCTCTTATTGCCGAGAAGGATGGTTTGCTCAGCGGGAGGCCAGTCCTGAAAGACTTGCCTTTATGTTCGGAGATGCGGTGACATAGCCATCGTGAGGTGGATCCCACGTACCTAGCTTGACAGCTAGGACAGGTAAATAAGTATAACCACATTAGAACATAAGTCAGAGCTGTGATTTAAAGGATGTTTTAAGAACTTAGCTATTGTGTTGTTATACTAAAGACAAAGGTAAATTTAATCTGGGGTAATTAATTTGCAAGAGCGTTTTTAACCGTTTTCTGATTTCAAAGCTTAGATCACCCATGTAGGGTAGTTTAACATATCTATGGTCTCTTTTAACCGTGGAGACAATTTGTTGATTGGTGAATTTCTTACACAGAAAGGTTTTAGTAATTTTATCACACAAACTGTAATGGGTACCCATTAGTAATAAAAAGTTTTTCAGAAATAACAGTTCATTATGGAAGGCATTCCAGGTGCTACATAGATTGTAGGCTCTAGTTATAAGAGTTTTCACACTATTGATTTTGTAAATATACGGGATGTAACTGAGAAAGTGTAGCCGAGGCCAGTGAAAGTGGGTTTACGGTAAATGCTAGTTTGGAAGATACCATTGTTGTTAGTGATCATAGTATCTAAAAATGGCAATTGGTTGTCCATTTGCAATTCACAGGTGAATTTGATGCTGGGGTGTTTGGCATTTAGGTAATCTAGAAAAAGATTAATGTGTGAAGGGTGCTTAAAGAGCAGGAAAGTGTCGTCGATGTACCGACGATAATGTAGGGGTTTGAATTCAGGCGGGCAGTTATCTAGCCAGCTTTTCTCATGGTGACATAGAAATGCATTAGCATAGGAGGGGCCAAGTGGAGAGCCCATAGCTACGCCATCTGTTTGTGCATATAGGCAGTCGTTAAACGTAAAAACTGAATGATGGGCAGTGATTTCCAATAACTTTTTGAAGGTAATCGTATCCAAACCATATTTGTCAAGATAAGTATTGTCCAGGTTGTTAGCTATCAACTCCGTGGTCTCTTGTAGAGGCACGTTTGTGAATAACGACTCGACATCAAAACTCGCCATAGTGACGGGTTGTTGGAAGTTCAGAGACGTGATTTCTTTAACAAAGGATGTGGAATTATCAATAGTATATTGATTGGATGTTAAAGGGGAGATGATGGGAACAAGAAATTTTGCGGTGTTGTAATTGAAAGTACCAATCGAGGAAATTATAGGCCTTAAAGGGATATTAGGTTTATGAACTTTGGGTAGTCCATAAAGAACACCAGGTCTGGATCCAGAAGTCATAAGAGAGTTGTAGGTGTTTATGTTAATGGATGCTTTGATAGTACGAAGAAGTCTATTTAGTTTGTCTTCTAAATATAACAAACGGTTAAAAACGCTCTTGCAAATTAATTACCCCCAGATTAAATTTACCTTTGTCTTTAGTAATAACAACACAATAGCTAAGTTCTTAAAACATCCTTTAAATCACAGCTCTGACTTATGTTCTAATGTGGTATACTTATTTACCTGTCCTAGCTGTCAAGCTAGGTACGTGGGATCCACCTCACGATGGCTATGTCACCGCATCTCCGAACATAAAGGCAAGTCTTTCAGGACTGGCCTCCCGCTGAGCAAACCATCCTTCTCGGCAATAAGAGAGCATTCCCAGTTACACTCACACCCTTTTTCTACCACAGATTTTAGTATTTTGTCATCTCATTCCTCCCGCCTAGACCTCATCACCTCAGAATCCCTCCTGATACAAAAGATGCAACCAGAGCTAAACAACTTAACCACAGCGACCCCCTTGTTTACCCACTAGACTGCTCATCTCCATAAACACCTCCTTTTTTTGGTTAGTTTAACATTGATTTTACGTCTCTTAATATGTTTTATATATTTTTCTATTGTGTTCATATATTTTTTGTATATATTTTTCCGTTAATATTGTTTATTCTGTTACGTTTTTGTAAAACCAGAACGCCTTCATATTTTTACATAGTCAAATGACCCTTCTATCTGGTTAATTACAGCATTGATAATGAAGGCATGTAATCCTTCGAAACGTCTGCTAAATCAATAAAGATGAGATTCTTCACGGCCGTATTTATCTACCTCTTCATACTAACGATTCGCCGCCTTACTGGCAAACCCATTACGGAATATATAAGGAACAAATATGGCAGGACGAC
Source organism: Penaeus vannamei (assembly GCF_003789085.1). NCBI lineage: Eukaryota > Metazoa > Arthropoda > Malacostraca > Decapoda > Penaeidae > Penaeus > Penaeus vannamei. The sequence goes on along the minus strand of NW_020870468.1, from coordinate 6,448 downwards.
ACTCAACATCTTCAGAAGGACCGAGAAACTCTCCTTCCGTTCAAAGAAGCTGCAGAAGGACATCCGGTTTCTAAGACTTTGTAAAAACTATCATGTTACCCCAAACTTTGTTAACTTCCGAGTTCACAACCCAATGTTTGAACGTACTGAAATATATCGTTCTTGGTGTTTTCAACTTCTTAACCGTGAAATTACTAGTCAGTTGAAAAAAGAGACATCTGTCATTAAGGATCTTAACAAGAATTTAACTTTACTAAAATCCACACTATCTCCTCGATTTTATTTGTGTGTCAAGGTTAATTAATGGAAACGTGGAAAAGAAAATACGTAAAGTGGATACAGTTCATAGCAAGAAACTATTAAAATTAGGTATTGATATAAACAAGAAAGTAGACAAAAATAAAGTAATATTTAATTTCTCTGACAAAATTTTAACTGACGAACAAAAGGATGTACTATCTTATGGTCTGGACTATTGTATACCCCAAACTAAGTTTGTATTTCACAGATTTTACCTGTACTTTGAAAAGCTTTGTGCTTCCTTAAAGAATTGTGACATCTACAACAACAACTTCAACAATGTTACTAACAACATCACAACTATAGCCAACAACTCCTTTAGAAAATTATCTCAACAGAGGAGACTAGGTTTTGACTCCGATGTTCTCCTGTCACCACTCCAAACCCTTAAGAATGACAATACCATTGTAATTACTAAACCAGACAAGGGACGAGGAGTTGTTATTTTAAACAAATGTGATTATGAACAAAAGTTAATGGATATTCTCAGTGACAAAACAAAATTCAAACAAATCACGACAAAAATTTCCACCCATTTGTTATATTTAGAAGACAAACTAAATAGACTTCTTCGTACTATCAAAGCATCCATTAACATAAACACCTACAACTCTCTTATGACTTCTGGATCCAGACCTGGTGTTCTTTATGGACTACCCAAAGTTCATAAACCTAATATCCCTTTAAGGCCTATAATTTCCTCGATTGGTACTTTCAATTACAACACCGCAAAATTTCTTGTTCCCATCATCTCCCCTTTAACATCCAATCAATATACTATTGATAATTCCACATCCTTTGTTAAAGAAATCACGTCTCTGAACTTCCAACAACCCGTCACTATGGCGAGTTTTGATGTCGAGTCGTTATTCACAAACGTGCCTCTACAAGAGACCACGGAGTTGATAGCTAACAACCTGGACAATACTTATCTTGACAAACATGGTTTGGATACGATTACCTTCAAAAAGTTATTGGAAATCACTGCCCATCATTCAGTTTTTACGTTTAACGACTGCCTATATGCACAAACAGATGGCGTAGCTATGGGCTCTCCACTTGGCCCCTCCTATGCTAATGCATTTCTATGTCACCATGAGAAAAGCTGGCTAGATAACTGCCCGCCTGAATTCAAACCCCTACATTATCGTCGGTACATCGACGACACTTTCCTGCTCTTTAAGCACCCTTCACACATTAATCTTTTTCTAGATTACCTAAATGCCAAACACCCCAGCATCAAATTCACCTGTGAATTGCAAATGGACAACCAATTGCCATTTTTAGATACTATGATCACTAACAACAATGGTATCTTCCAAACTAGCATTTACCGTAAACCCACTTTCACTGGCCTCGGCCTACATTTTCTCAGTTACATCCCGTATATTTACAAAATCAATAGTGTGAAAACTCTTATAACTAGAGCCTACAATCTATGTAGCACCTGGAATGCCTTCCATAATGAACTGTTATTTCTGAAAAACTTTTTTATTACTAATGGGTACCCATTACAGTTGTGTGATAAAATTACTAAAACCTTTCTGTGTAAGAAATTCACCAATCAACAAATTGTCTCCACGGTTAAAAGACCATAGATATGTTAAACTACCCTACATGGGTGATCTAAGCTTTGAAATCAGAAAACGGTTAAAAACGCTCTTGCAAATTAATTACCCCCAGATTAAATTTACCTTTGTCTTTAGTAATAAAACACAATAGCTAAGTTCTTAAAACATCCTTTAAATCACAGCTCTGACTTATGTTCTAATGTGGTATACTTATTTACCTGTCCTAGCTGTCAAGCTAGGTACGTGGGATCCACCTCACGATGGCTATGTCACCGCATCTCCGAACATAAAGGCAAGTCTTTCAGGACTGGCCTCCGCTGAGCAAACCATCCTTCTCGGCAATAAGAGAGCATTCCCAGTTACACTCACACCCTTTTTCTACCACAGATTTTAGTATTTTGTCATCTCATTCCTCCCGCCTAGACCTCATCACCTCAGAATCCCTCCTGATACAAAAGATGCAACCAGAGCTAAACAACTTAACCACAGCGACCCCCTTGTTTACCCACTAGACTGCTCATCTCCATAAACACCTCCTTTTTTTGGTTAGTTTAACATTGATTTTTACGTCTCTTAATATGTTTTATATATTTTTCTATTGTGTTCATATATTTTTTGTATATATTTTTTCCGTTAATATTGTTTATTCTGTTACGTTTTTGTAAAACCAGAACGCCTTCATATTTTTACATAGTCTAATGACCCTTCTATCTGGTTAATTACAGCATTGATAATGAAGGCATGTAATCCTTCGAAACGTCTGCTAAATCAATAAAGATGAGATTCTTCACGGCCGTATTTATCTACCTCTTCATACTAACGATTCGCCGCCTTACTGGCAAACCCATTACGGAATACATAACTATATATATATATATATATATATATATATATATATATATATATATATATGTGTGTGTGTGTGTGTGTGTGTGTGTGTGTGTGTGTGTGTGTGTGTGTGTGTGTGTGTGTGCGTGCGTGTGTGTGTGTGTGTGTGTGTGTGTGTGTGTGTGTGTATGTATACATGGTATATATAATACATAAATATGCATATACACACAAAACATATATAGATAGATAGAGTTAGATATAGGTAGTTAAAATCAAAGCAAGCCAAGCTGTGCTTGTGTTCGAAACTGAAGACCCAGGTAACGATCGAGGTCAAAAAAATAAATAAATAAAAAATAAATACTGATCAAAATCAAATGCCATCCCTTCTGTGACGTAATGGGAATGGCTGCGGTTGACAGCTAGCTGTTTCACTGTACTGGTTATTTTTTCAACTGGTACACAGTATTTTAGAATATAATATCCTAGATGGCTTTTGATGTCGTATGCTGTGTTCTAGATACAGAGGCACGGGGTGGGGGGGGGGGGGCCTGCAATCTGATTGATGGGTGGGGGGGGGGGCCCTGCAATATGATTGACCACCCCGTGGGTCCCCTCCACTGGTCACTGATCCTTTATGTATTAATATATAATATTTATATATTAATATGTAATATTTATATATTAATATACGACATTTATATATTAATATATGATATATATATATTTATATACAATATTTATATATCAATATATAATATATATATATATATATATATATATATATATATATATATTAATATATAATTATTATATATAGATATATAATATTTATATAATATATATCAATATATAATACACACACAGCAAGATGAAAACCTAAACAATGTGCAACTGTACAATACAAATACTGGAGTAGGCAGCCTCAATTTTTGTTACTTTTTGGGCGGCCTGTTGTTGTTACCCCCTTGTGCTCCCCACCAGAAAAAAATCTGGACCCGCCTCTGTCTAGATGCTCAATATTAGTGCGAAAATGCATGAAAATAATTAAGGAGGAATGCACAAAGCAATGCTGTGTGTATGTCGTATGTGTAATGTGCTAATGGACAAGCTATGGCAACACTGTTCTTGTTTTAGCTATAAGTTAGGTGTCTGCATTGGAGTAGAGGGAAATTAACTAGTTGGCATCTCGGCTCGATTGCCTACCTCAGCCACGCCCCACTTTGACAGAGCTCCAGCAAACACTGTTTACACGTGGCACTCACACATAATACCAAAAATACTTTAGTTATATATATATATATATATATATATTATATATATATATATATATATATATATATGATCCTTATATCAGTGTAGTCAGATTTCATTCAGATAATGTAACAAACTTTAGGCCTACAGCACACATAAACCACGTGAATTGAATATGAAAATTCAGTGAATTGTTGTGCTTGCAATTTATGGAATCACTGAGCTTAATGAATAGAATTCAGAGGTAAGGTATTTCATCTAAATCAATATATGTGGAAAAAAGTGAATCACAAGACACCGTCATACTAATATTATAAAGAATGTCATATTTATGTAAACCGCTGTCCTGCCTCACAAGTAGCGACTGTCAAAATGTTTGTATGTCGTATATGTAATGTACCAATAGACATGCTATGTAGTAAACAGTAATATATGTATGGCAACACTGCCATTGTTTTAGCTATGTTATGTGTTTGCATGTGGTAAGTGACGTCACCTGGGTGGTGTCATAGCTAGTCAATGTTTCCATTGACAGATTGTTTTTTATTCTTTATTCATTGTCAGTATCAATATCAGAAGTGCAACAAAAAATCGACACTTTTGCTTAGGCTTGCAAAAAAAAAAAAAAAAAAAAATCATATTTCGTTAATTGTTACCACAGACCTCAATGAGGATAATGCTGCCTCCCTTTTAGATTCCCTAGGTTTTAGACAGAAGACAGAGGAACTATCACTACAGATGTCAGTGCAGATCTTTGTGTATTGTGATCTCTCCTGTCAATATATCACCAACGGATTTACGTATGTTTATCTATCCACATCTTATAGACATTCTGTGGACACCACTACCCACAGTTACCACCTGCTCAATTCCTGTCTCACGAGAGGTGTCCCAGTTGCCATAACCACTGAAAAAGACGGCACTAGTCTGACTCAGAGAGCGACTGTCACCGTCACCTCATCAAAATATCCTTCTGGGCCAGTTTGCCAGCCGTGATGAGTGAATTGTCGTTTCCCTTATCTGCGGCTTCACAGTTTAAGCAGGTCTTTGTGAATTGCTGCTTTCATCTCATTCCTATTTTCATTTTCATTTTTTGAAGAAAAAGAAGAAAGGACGAAAATGAATTCAAAACGAACACTAAAAGTGCAGATTTCTATATAAAAAAAAAACTGCTAAATAAAACCTAACATTCCCCCTCTCTGATGCTTTCTTTTTCTCTTACTATCTTGGTCATTACATATATGATCTGGTTCTGCATCAGTTAGCCAAGGATATCTGACACGGCACCGAAGGAGGACCCTTCTATAGATACGAAAGGTGCCGAAGGAAGGACATCATCGGAGGATCGCCGTAGGCCTGCGGACCAGGAGTTTATCAGCAAATGCATTAGGCCGCCCCAGGGTGTAGTAGAGGGGCGCTGCCTACCAGGACGTTTGTAGATCCAGCGAAGAACCAGGAACTCGTCAGTGCAGGAACCAGTGGAAGGGCGCCACCTACCTGGACGCCCGTAGATCCAGTCACACTCCAGGAGTTCGTTAGCACTGGTATCAGCTGCCCTAAGGGCGTCGCCTGCCACGACGCCCTTAGATCCAGACGAAGGGTAGAAGGAAGCTTGGACGAGCACGCAGCCGAGAATTACCTGGACGAGATCTGCGAGCTCAAGTTGACGGATACGCCGCCAATTTAGACCTGGACGAGGGACACGAGGAAATCTGGACGACCCGAAGTCGAGGGGGTCCTAGGCGAGACCTTTGAGGATGTATGGATGTCGCGGACAAATGGATTTCACCGACAAGAACCGTGTGTTTAAAATTAAAATTAAAAATTAAAAAGGAACTCTCGTCTCACGTGGAAGGAGCAGTGTGAATTAGTCAGAGGAGAGGCTGCAGCAGATTTCGTTACCTTATCCTGTTGCCTGTGTGTGTGTGTGTGTGTGTGTGTGTGACACATACATATTATATATAATATATATATATATATATATATATATATATATATATATATATACATATATATATATATTATATATATTATATATATATATATATATATATATATATATATATATATATATATATTATATATATATATATATATATATATATATATATATATATATATATATATATATATATATTATATATATATATATATATATATATATATATATATGTAAAAATGCATATATATATATATATATATATACATATATATATATATATATATATATATATATATATATATATATATATATATATATATATATATATATATTATATATATATATATAATCCATATCCATCCATCCATCCATCCATCCATACATACATACACACACCACACACACACCACACACACACACACACACACACACACACCACACACACACACACACACACATACACACATACATATATATATATATATATATATATATATATATATATATATATATCATGTTGATATAATATACATACATACATACACACACACAC
>NW_020870467.1:645765-648572 GCF_003789085.1 Penaeus vannamei | reverse complement strand
CCACACGAGGCATAAGAGAGGTGAGGAGGGTAGGGATGGAACCTTCAAGAAGTACCAGGTCTTTTTTAGAGTGCGTTAGGTCAGGTAGTCGGTTTTAGAAGCTATTTAGAAGAAGAAAGAAGATAGGAGACGTAAAGAAATCCTCTGTACCCTAGAACTAGAAGAAGAACCTAAGATCTAAGACGACGGAGTATCTGTTAGGTAGTAGTAGTACGGTTACTCCGTAGGAACATACAAGTAGTGGACACTATCTAATAGGGTACGACATATGGTACCATCATTCGGCCATTTGCAGCGCTGAAAAGAATATGACCAATTTTTAGTGTCCATCCAACTTACTTGCCTTAGTGTCTCATTTATTACCAATATTTTGAAGAAGGAGAGTTCATTCCAGCACTTCTCTAATTCAAGTTATTGTTTTTGAGTTAAGAATGATATGAGTTTTTTTCTCCAAACAACAAACAACAACAACTTACCTTCGCTTTGAGAGGACCCGTAGAGTGTCCCGTCGCGAACTCATCGGTGTCCACTGTCAACAGATCTCGAAGGCCGACAAACTTTCCTGGAACTGGGATATAAAAAAAACATGAACAATTTATTCACAATTTACACATGATTATCAAAACTATTAATGTAAACCTAAAAACCCAATACCTTTCAGTTGAACCGCATGAAGTTGTCATATCTCCTATGATAAAACTTCCACCCTCCACCCCCCAAAACAAGATAAAATCATAACAAGAAACAAGAGATTGAAATCAAAACAAACAAAAGATTACCAATACAAACATCAGACACGAGACATCAACACCCAGTAAACAAAACCGACATTCCCCGCAGATAACAACAACAAACCTGACATTCCCCCACAGACAACCAAAATAAACCCAGCATTTCTCCCCAGGCAGCCAAAGCTATCCAAACAAACACGTGGAACTTATAATCAGCTGATCCACCTGAACTCCACACCTATGCAACTACATGAACCTCGTGGAGACTTCTAATAGGTGGCTAATTTAACTGTCTACTGCGACTTGCAATGACGTGATATGGAATTGTTTTTGTACGGTTTACTTTAAGTATCGAATATCTGCCAAAAAGGGAAGTGTGGGGAATAAAAACGAATAGAGAAAAAAAAAAAAAAAAAACGGAGGAAATTATAAAATATCAAAATAAAAATATGGCACAATTTTCCATAATGATAAAATGACAGCACCTACAACATATTGATTCCTAAAACGAAAAAATCATATGAAATTATAATATTTAATTTCCTACGCTTATAAGCTCCCTGATCTATTTAATAAAAAAATGAAGAAAAAAAAGAGGAAGGTGGAGAAGGCGGAGGAGGAAGAGGGGGAGAAAAGAAGAAATAAAGTAAAAAAGAAGGAGGAGGAGGAGAGAGGAGGAGGGAGGAGAGGGAAGAGGAAGGAGGAGAAAGGAAGAGGAGAAGGAGAAGGAGAAAGAGGAGGAGGAGGAGAGAGAAAAAAAAGAAGAAAAATAAGCGAAGTAGAAGTAGAAGTTGAAGTAAGAAGCGAAGAAAAAGAAAAGACGACAAAGAAAACAAAACAAAAACAAAGAAAAAAGAGAGGAGGGCTCTTACGGGGGTGTCGACGGGGTGGCCTTCTTCCTGGACTTGTGGCCCGGGGTGGGGACGCGCGGCTGGGCGAAGTTCTCCTTGTCGTCGTCGCCCACGGAGGGAGGTCTGCGTTTCTTGGGCGACACGAGGGGCGTGAGTTCCAGCTCGGGGTTGGTGGTCTTACCTGGGAGGGGGAGGGAGGGGAAAGAATGGGTGTGAGGGTTGAAAAAAGAAGGCTGGAAGGCGGTATTAGGTGGGCGTGGGCGGTATTAGCATATTAGGGTTCGTGGCGGTATTAGCAAGTGGGATCCATGGGCGGTATTAGCAAGTGGGATCCATGGGCGGGTATTAGCAAGTGGGATTCATGGGCGGTATTAGCAAGTGGGGTTCGTGGGCGGTATTAGCAAGTGGGATCCATGGACGGTATTAGCAAAGAAATTTTAGAACCGTCTGTTTAGTTGTTATGTCCTCGTCATGTAAAATGTAGGCCTATGTTTCGTATGCTTCCCTGGCTTATCCGTGACCCTCTTAATTTACTGCAAATTGTTGATTATCAGAACTTAGAAAGCCCATTTGCACTGTTAGCCAACAAACTTTCTAAATGAACCATAAAACCATGATTTAAGCCATGCGTCACCAGCTTCAATGAATGAAACGGGTTAAAAGAACACTACTGTACCTACTAATATCATTGAGCCTACTACACGTTAACCATTTCATTGAGAAAAAAAAACCGTACCAACGACTTTATCCACCAGCTGATCGATGGGCGTAACTTTGCAAATGGACAGGAGGTCGATGTCGTCAAGACCTCCTTCGAGCGACGTGTGTAGGCCGCGGGGAGAATTGCCGAGACTATTGGGCATTCCACAAGGCACGTCTACTGGCTTCTCTTTGTTCAGCTGTTCCATCAGGCACCGTGCGGGGGTTCTCTGCGACTGGAAAGAAGTTCTCGTGAGACAGGGCCAATGTGAATTTGATCACCCACCAACACGCACATGCCTGTAGCAATTGTCTGTAATACCTAATATCTCCAATACTTGAAAACTAAATACTCAGATATGAAGACATGGCTCATGTACCCATCCCTCACCCCTTAAAAGCCAGACAAATTGCACTCAATGAAAAGAAAGAAAGAAGGAAATGAATATATGAATATATATATATATATATATATATATTATATATATTAATATATATATATATATATAATATACATATGCATAAT
>NW_020870467.1:638265-640765 GCF_003789085.1 Penaeus vannamei | reverse complement strand
TTGTAGATCACTTTCCAAACACTAACATCATGGCAATGTATATACATGAAAAATAAATAAAGCATATGGATATTGCACAAAATAATCACACAATAATCTTTTCATCTAGTTTACAGTAAAAGGATTTTTTTAAGCAGGGAATATATAACAGTACATAATCTTTAGGATCAGCATGTAATACTGATTTTTTAAAAATCATATCTTAAATCATTCCTTTCTGTAATACTTACTTATACACTCTCAGATCCTACTGTGTCAGTATTACAGCAACCCACAATACACAATTAGCCACTTAGCTCAATAACATACAGTTTACTTTCTTACTGTGACATTGCTTCATTTTGTTAAACACACTTTAACCTGTCACTAAGCTAGAGGCAGTAAGAATGACCACATACCAAGGTACTGATGACCTGATACCAGCTCTGGTGCTGCATAAGCTGGAGAACCACAACAGGTTGCCAGTCTTTGGTCCATGCCACCAGCAGGATTGGCACACAACCCAAAGTCAATTAGTTTTAACTGCTGGTCATCATCCAGCAATAGGTTTTCCTGCAAGAAAAGGGTTTAGATACAGTGTGTTTAAGTGCTTTTGCATATTAAGAAATTAATTTTTATGTATAACAATTCAGAAAATCTAGTAGTTACTTCCACAATTTAAAAATCAAGAGTTTAGATAATAAAACATTTATGCTTTGATATATATGTTGACTGCATCATTAGATGAAATAAAATGAGGTATTGCTCCAATCTAACATTGTAATATAAAAACACACAATCTGCCTACATTCTGTGCAAAAAGAGAAAGCACAATGTCTATAGAATACTTACAGGCTTCAGATCTCTGTGTGCATACCCCATGGTATGAATGTAAGCAACAGCTGATGCAATTTGTCTGAAAAATAGCCTAGCCTCTTCCTCCTCCAGTCTGTCTCTCTCCACTGAAATAAAAGCAAAAGTAAACATGCGAGATACATCACCCAAGAGGAAATACAAAACCAAAACCATGGTTACTTCCCCAGTGACAACCAAACCAAATACTACAGATGTAATGCTTGTATGTCAATGTCAAAATACACCCTTGACACTTACCTATGTAATCAAACAGCTCTCCACCTGGACAGTATTCTAGCACCATAAATATTTTTGTTTCCGTCTCTAGCACCTGGTAAAGCTTACACACATGCTGGTGGCTCAGCTGTTTCATGGCCTCGATCTCTAGGTAAATGCGAGGAAGATCGTCCTGTAAAAGGAAGAGCTTGCTAAAACTGGGAGCATTACCAAAGGGTAGTTTTAGCTTTGCATAGATTGTGATTAGCAACTAATCATCATCTAAGTTACTGTAGAGAGAGAGAGATATACACTGTATGATATATAGCAAAATATAGAAAGAAATCTAGAAATATATAAGTGTTATAGCTTCTATAATCCAACAATGCTTATAAGTATACTAAACAAAGCATAACATTAAACAGGTCACAACCTTAATACATGAAAAGACTAAACACACAACAAAACCTTCCATACCCTAAACTTCCTCCTCCTTTCCCTCACACCATCCACAAAGAAACTGAACAAGGACACAAAACCATCCGTACCCCAAGTTGCCGTTTGTCCATGATCTTGATGGCCACCTTCTCCCCGCTGAGGATGTGTGTCGCCACCTTCACCTTGGCGAACCCTCCCGATCCTATGGTCTCGTGGAGCTCATACTGCCCCTCCAGGATCGCGTAGGGGGACACCTGCTGAGGCATGACTGTCTATTTTTTTGCTTTTTTGTTTTTCGGAAGCCTCGCCCCTCTCCGTTGCTCGTCTTTGGAACCTGAAGTCCCTTGTCTTGCCGGAATTTTTCTTCGAGGGCTCTCTTCTTTGATTTTAGTTCTGGAGAGAGAAAGAGAGAAACATGTATAAATGGTATACCATGTAGGCCTATCACTTGCAATAACAGAATCATAAATCTCAAAATGTTTTCCTATTAATAAGACCAATTACATGTCAATCAACAAAACTCATCCACCAAAAGCATCACAAATTTCTTGAAAGAGAAAATGCAGCACACTAATAAAACACAGCAAAAACTATATAAAAATAAAAATAAATAAATAAATAAATGAATAAAATAAAAATAAATAAACAATTAAAATACTGCAGCCCTTATCATCCCACAAAGCAAGTAAATAACACCCATCAAACATTCCCTATCAATTCTCCGACGAAGATTAATTACTGACTCCTCCCCTCCTCCTTCCATAATTATTCAATTAATGGCACGACAATCTAACGACCTTCCTCCCTTAACGTACACAAGGGAACACACCCTGACACAGATATTAAATCGGTATGCCAATCATTTCCTAATCAATTAAACTTCATACACAAATCACATAAAACAAAAAGAGATAATGTTGTCATATGTTAATACATTAAGCACTTTGCGAGATGTAAATCAAGACATTTTCGGTTAATGTCTCACAAGTAATTAAACGACAATTAGCCCAAA
>NW_020870467.1:608265-628265 GCF_003789085.1 Penaeus vannamei | reverse complement strand
CTAGTGAGTTAGCTAAATTTTTTTGTTTGTGCATCCTTATAGTTGAAAAGTAATGTTGAGAGTTATATATGGTAGAGTGAGTATGGAGTTATGAGAATAACACGGTTAAAAAAAATATGAAGTTAAACCTCCCTGTGAGTAATTTATTCATTACATGCTACAGTTTGTTTAAATTTTTTGACTGAGCTCATGAAATCCCAGTACTATATTAGCTTATTATCTCACACTCTCACTCTCACTCTTAATCTCACATACGCATAAGAACACACACACAAGGAAATATTTTTCTATCTGATCTTACTTATCACCATCAAGTCATAATCAAAAGTGATGATTAGCTGCGAGAAGAGGAGCGGCTGTAGGCCTAGGGAGAGGAGAGACTCAGGTGATGATTGGGAAATGGCCGCTGGAAATGGTAGGCTCTCCTGCAAGCCACCAGTCGCCTTTTCCGTTTCTTCTTCCAGTGTCTAGCCTTCAGCTTTTCGCAGTATATTCCAGATTCGTATCACAGAACGATGCTTAGTTATAAAATAAAAGGAAAAAAGGAGAAAAATTGACAAATATAGGGAGTTTCAAAAATGAGAGCATTGTTAATATGGAGCTCTTCTCTCTCTCTCCTTATTCACCCCTCCACTTAATCCAAATAAGCCTTGATTATGCTGTCACACTGTACTACAATATTAGTCTTGTAAAATTACCACACACATGCCCAATTCTAAGCACTAGGCGTGAAAAAACAAATGCTGTGAACAATTACTATTAGTATTACTCCACAACCCCATCACAGGCACAGCTGATGCTCCTATGCCTGTAGAGGTTTTAATTTATGTTAATATATTTTTTTGACCATGTGGACAGTGAGCTAAGGTGAATTTCAAGTAAAGTTTTAAATTTTTGACCATCACTAATGAATGTGCTTCTTAGTCGAACTCATATTCCAAGCATCTTTCTTAGAGTTGTTTATATGGGATAGTTAAAAATCCCAGGTGTAAACACAGCACTTTAGATCAGGTACAAACTGCTTTAGATTTTCTATTGGAGTCTTTCCTTGTTCTGATAATATGGTTATGTAAGTGGTTTTCATTCTGTTCATTTTAAATGGTTCAAGATCCTTTTTTATCCCTTTTTTCCCTTTTTTCCTTTCTTTTTCAATTTAAACAGTTATGTTTTAATTTTTTTCTTCTTTTTTTGTATTACTGTTATTTTTTAAAGTCCATACTTTGGGCTAAGCTATTTATTTTATATTCATCTTATTTTTTCTTTTCTTTTCTTTACTGCATCTCTCCCTCTTTTTTATTTTTTTGTAAGATATGCTTTTTTAGTTTTGGTAATAATTATTCCGCTGGAAGCTCACCTTTATGTCTCCCTTAGGCAGCGAGACTCACAACCCATCAGTCACAGCCTTGCAGTCAGGCAGAAACTATTAAAGCACAGTAGGTTCTCTGATTTACTCACATGTGCGTGATGGTTTGATGCTTGCCAAGTGTCATTGTCCGATTTCTTGGATTTTAGATTTTGATGTTTTGTTTTGATTGATTTTCTATTGATTATTTACTTTGTATTATTATTAATTGGTTTTGTTTCCTGCCTTTTTCCTCCATTTTTCATTGATTTGAAATTTCTTCTTCTTCTTAGTTATTTTCTTTGTAACGTTTCTTTGGGTATTTTTATTCCTCACATTTTCGTGGCTTTGCAGCATAATGTTTTCCGTGTCTGGTGGTGTGTCACGTAAAGGTCTCGTGTGGAATACAGTAATTTGCTAAGGTGTGTTTTTCAATTATTAAATAATCCACTAAGTTGCTAGAGGTACAATAATTTGCAAAGATGTGAAGATGAAGAATGAAATATTACTTACCTGTGGTCACCTTTGAGTAGTGATTGGACACCTTAAAAAGGAGTTTGTACATTTATGTGAGAAAGGACTTTAAGGTAAGCAAAATTAGATTCTAAAGAACTGACCTGCTAAGGTGTCCTATGATTGCAATAGATAAACTGGATATGATTATGATCAGCAAGGGAATTTGGTCAGTTTTGTTAGTGCATGAGACAAGAAAAAGACAAAAGAACATGGAATTGCTAAACTAAACTAAGATATTTTTCATACGTATATTCCAGGAAGATAAAGCTTGGTTGTGTTCCATTTTTGGAAGTCATTTGCCAGTGAAGTTTACAAGGCTAAATAATTCTTCAAGACATTATTTGGCATTACATCACTTTGGCACACAGCTCGAGCAAGACGTTTCAGACATTTGAGTTGGCAGGAGGAAATGTAACATGACATTTATTTGATGGTTATTTATCATATTACATATTTTCTTTATTTGCTCTTTGCTATAGCACGTCAAAAGTAAAGGTGTATTTTTATGTCAGTTGTTCAGTTCAATGCACTCTTAACCCTGAGGGATGTTATATGTACAAACAAAAATTGACCAAAGATTTGTGCTTTGATTTTTATTTGTAAAATTCCCTTATGCTGTAGAAAAAAAATAGGTGTTTGCAAATGAGAATCTATTCCATCCATTCATCCATGGAAATGAAATGTTAGAAAATAGTGATAATGGCACAGGTTTGATCATCCGCTAGACTTAGAACTGAGTTTACAGCATTTATGATTTCTTGAGGTGGTTAGGAGTGACGCATTTGAAAGGAATTTTTACTAAGTAAGAAACTGAAATAATTTTAAAAATAAGTCCTTTGCTCACCACCCATTTACCAGGCACATCAACTATATTGATTTAGTGTGGGCAGTTCCGCAACTTATAAATTATTAAAAAAGAAGTAAGCCCCTGACAAGTGGCAAAAATAAGAGGTAATTTGAAAAGATGGTTGGGGACAGCCCCTTGGTTCCCCCTACTGTTAGGCCCTGAACTAAATAAATATGTATACTTTTCCATATACATGTAACATGCACACCTCTGAGGAAGATAGATATTTCCTATTTATGATTATTATTATTACTTATTACTTACTCTTAGATGTAAAGGAAACATATCTTTTCAAAGCTGTAATTGTGCACACACACATGCCCACAGCACACGCACCTGCACATGCGCTCACACCTGCACATGCACACACATGGACACACACATGCACACAAAAGAAAGCAAAGGTAAAAAAGATAAAATCTTTTTCTTTTTAATCTTAATAGAAAAATCCAGTGCTTTTTACCAGAATTATGTAATGAATTTTACTTGGCATTATTTATTATTATTTTTTTTTTTTCATAAGATAATTACTCTCCATTGGAAATCAATTGATACATGCATATGTGTATATAAATATATATATATATATATATATATATATATATATATATATATATATATATATATATATATATATATTTCGGTATATCATATGCATATATTTAGGTATATGTATTATGTATAGATATTCAAATATGTGGTGTGTGGCTTTTCAGATATTTTTTTCTTGTGGGTAAGTTTTTAAGAATAGGAATGCTGTCTGGAGTTTTGTTTTTGTGTTTTTGTTTCTTTTCATCTTCTACCTACCTCTTTCTCATCTTTTCTCTCTCCTACCTTTGTTTGATTTTTTATCTTTTTTGTTCTCTGTCCATTCCCTTCTCTCCTATTCTTTATTTTGTCTTCACTTCCATCCCCTTTCTGCCCCTTTCTACCAACCCTCTTCCTTCCCCCCCTCCCCCATTCCCTTCCTCCTCTGTCTTCTTTTCTTTCACTTCCATCTTTACCTTTCCCTTCACTCTCTTCTTCCCCCCTCTGCCCCTCCTCTTTTTTCCCTTTCTCTATGACTTCCTTATAGCTCTTTCTCTCCCATTCCCTTTCTTTTCACTTCCATCACTTGCTTTGCTCTATCCCTCTTCCTTTCCTTTTCCTCGCATTTCTTTCCTTTGTTTTTCTTTTCTTTTTCCTTTCCTACCTTTCCTTCCTCTTCTTTTCTCTTCCTTTCCTAAACCCTTCCTTTCTTCCTCTTCCCTTCCACCCTCTTCCTTCCCATCCCGTTTCCTTCACTTCCTTTTGATCCCCTTCTTTCCCATCCTATCTCCTTCATTTCACTTTCAATGCCTTTCTTCCCTTTCCTTCCCATTCCCTTCCTTATCCTTCCCTTTCCTTTCCTTTATCTCCCATCCACTTCCTACCCCATCCCTTTCCTTCACCTTCCTCTTCCCCCGCTTTCCATTCCCTTTCTTCCCCTTCCTCTTCCCCCGCTTTCCATTCCCTTTCTTCCCCTTCCGCCCCATCTCCCTTGCTCTCCCCATTTCTCCCATCCCATTTCTTACCTCCCTTCCCTTTCCTCCCCTCTTATTCCTTCCCTTACCCTTTCCACCCCTCCCCTTCCTTTTCCTTCCCTCTCATCTATTTTCTCCTTCCCGATCCTTCTCTTCCCCCTATCCCCTTCATTCCACTTCCCTCTCATCTCCTTTCTGTTCTATCCCATTCTCTTCATTTCTCTTCCCCATCCTTCAAATTCCCTTCCAGCGCCTTCTTTCCCTCTTCTGCCATCCCCTCCCTACCCATCCACGCCTATCCCTTCTTCTGCCTTTAGACCCGTTCCCTTCATCTTCCAACGCCTCCGCACTTTGCATCGTTCCACGTTTAAATCCACCTGTCTTCCTCCTCCCAGAACCCCAACATGTGCCTGCTGTTTAGTGCCCAGCGGGTGTGCCTGATGCTGCTCCAGTTGTACACAGGGCTCCTGCCATTCATGCCCCTCAAGGAGACACACCTCGAGGTTTTCATGCCAGTACAAATGATGAGGTGAGTATTGGAGGAGACATACGAGTGATAATGATTTATGATAATGTATAGTTTGTGTGTGAAAACATCATAGGTTCAGGGAGAGTGTCGTCTTCCAATGTCTCGGGTTGGGGGTGAACCTTGTCGAAGAGGTCCCACTGTAGATTTTTTCGGTAGGGGTAGTGAGCCTTTGGGTGTTTTAACTTTATTACAAAGGTCACTTCTGATTACCTAATCTCAATGGGTTGATTTGTGTTATTAGTGAACTGTTCAAGTAACTCAACTTTAAACACTTGACTTCGATGCACCCTTTTATGGCTCATAATGCTGCCTAAGGTTAAAAATCTGATAATCAATAATTATCATATCATAAATGCTTGACAACCCTGAAATATTATAGACAAATGTTAATTTTTGATGACACATTACAAGAAAGATCATGTATATATTGTTTTCATGTATATATGCGTATATATTATCTATATTGTATTATACATACATACATATGTATGTATATAAATTTATATTTAATGATGCATGTTCAGATTATCTGATTCACTTCTTTATTCCTCCTTAAGTTTTTAATCTTCATGGAATGATAAATCCGACTTCTTCCAAACAGGATATATAGCAAGAACTTTGGCGAGAAGTGGTGGTATTCGGTTATCGCTAAGATTGCCAACACTCTTCTTATCAGGCGATCTTTGTTTGAGCACCTATCGAAGCGAGGCATTCAGGTGAATATCATTCTCAATGATACAGTCATGTCGTTTCTAGTAGGTACAAGGGTCTTGTTATAGGTGTTGCACTGCAGTTTAAGTTCCATTGTCAGTGGTAATAGAGATTACTCTTTTGTGGGTATGTAAAGTGTGTACATTGTTTTCACTCTGTCCCTCAGTATCTCTTTCTTTCTTTCTGTCTTCTGTAATTATGTTGGTCTCCTTTTCCCTACCAACTTCTCACCATTACAGCTACCTCATATTATCCAAAAGTCAAATTATGAGACTATTTCATCCATAACACTTTCTGAGATCTTGATGGTTAGGTTTCTGACGGACATCTTGACCGCAGAGAAATTCATGGGAATGGAATCTGTACCATTATTTACATCTTCATATCTTTCACTTTTGGATCAAAAAGGCATGATACTACAATCTGACACAAATAAAAGGATAAAAGAAGGCTGGTTGACTTGAAATGTGCATGCTCCTGGTTGGTCACATCATCCAGTCAGCAGACGGTGATCCAAGTCGAGACCTTACTTCCACACACATTATGCTTCATCTTTTCTCTCTCTCTCTCTCTCTCTCTCTCTCTCTCTCTCTCTCTCTCTCTCTCTCTCTCTCTCTCTCTCTCTCTCCTCTCTCTCTCTCTCTCTCTCTCTCTCTCTCTTCTCTTAGTTATGCAACAATAGATTTAATTGATGACCAATTGTCAAAATGTCTTACCCTTAATCCCTTCCCCTTGTTTTCCCTTCCAGACCTACCTCTGGGTCATGAACTCAGAAGAAGATTTCCGCAGTGCCTTCGAAGCGGGAGCGACTGGCGTCATGACCGACTACCCAACCAAGCTGAGAGCCTTCCTCGACTCAAACCCACAGTACACGCAAGATCACAAACTCAGTTAAGTTCATCCGTCTGAAGGGGAGGAGAAAGAGGAGGACAGAGGTTCACACAAGCCGACCATTATTATCAACAGGGGAGGAAGGGGTTGATGTGCGGTGTCCTTGTGGCAAGCTCTCCCGACCCCCTTTGTGCAGTATAACAAGTGTCTGTTTGAAAAAAAGGAAAAAAAGATAGTCGCAGTGAAACCATTCAGGGTAAGAAAATGTGCACATAAACATTACGTGAAGAATGTATAAGACAATTACTCGCCCATCCCAACCCCAGTAATGTAAATAAGACATGAAACTTTCACTTGTCACAATTGGATCGAGAGATGGAGGTTGAAATTATAAGGTTGCTATTAAGGAGATTTGAGAAATGGTTGTTCTCTCTTTACTTAAATTGTTACTTTGACTATGGAGGTCTTTTGCTTTTGTTTTCTTTCTTTCTTTTTTTTTGCCCACAGTCTCAGGAAGGCTTTAGTTTCTCGTGCATTTACACGCTGTGCAATTTCTTCTGAGTTCTCTCTGTAAACTACTTTGTCTGCTGCATTTGTGCTTCATAATCATACACTTTAGGTAACTTAAAGTGGGAAATAGTAATTTGCAAGGCCAGATATTACAGAAGATCTGAAAGCAAATCATACCTACAATGACTATGGTATAATTCTACTTGACCTTTTATTTATTTTTATATATTTTTATATATATTTGCCAATGTAGACCCAATATATCATGTACAAGATCAACAGGTAGTCCCAAGAGTTCTACGGTTATTAACTAATGATGCTGGTAATGTTGCATAACAGCTTCAGCATCTTTTGAGAGCAAGAACAAGAAGAGAAGAAATTCACAATCAGGACCCGTACTCCTGAAGCAGCTGCTCAAACTAGCTTCCACCGAGAAGGTAACCAAGGTGCAAAAGATTGTTTAAGAGTTCTTTTCCTTATTAGACTGATGAAGAAAAGTAAACAAAAATAATGAAAAAAAGAGGGAAAAGAAGAAAATGCTTCTATTTGTTGAAGACTTTTTATTATTATTATTATTGATATAATTGATATTAGTTTTTGATTATGTATTTCTGTGTTTTATCAGTGTTATTACTTATTTAAAAAAAAATTCTAGTGATGTTGGCCTTGTGATAACTTCACCATACGCTTTTATGAGGTGGGAGGAGCCTGCATGCATTTGCCCCCACTTGACGCAAACCACAAGATTGACAGTGCATTGAGGATGGCTTGCAACGAATGGTGGCTTTTTGTAGATAGAACTGTTGCAAGATCATGCCAAAAATTGCATAACTTGACTCTTACTCATAAGTACTTCTTACGTTTTTACCTCTTAGTTTTGAACCCAATAACTGTTTAATTAGGTATTTTGGCTTATTCTCCCGCGTATAATTTCATGCAAATGGAAGAAGTGGTAGAAGGCCTCTGACGCTATCATGTGGGGCCGTAGCCTTCTTCACGTAGCCACTTCTCTTCGACTTTTTTGCACTCTCTCTTTTGCTGTTGCCATTTGGATCATCTGCTATTTGTTTCTGTTTCATATTGGTGCATCGGGTAGTGCAACTGATTAAAAAGAAAAAAAAAAATGCCTCATAGCATGTGCATTGCATGTTACCAACATGCTCTCCATCATGTGATATGCATAGCAGTTATTGGGTTAAGGTTGATAAAAACAAAAATTATAGATACAGAGTGTCATAAACAGAAGATGAACTGTTACATGACGTTCACATGGTTTCCTCTAAAGGATTATAGAGCGATACATTGTAATTACATCTCTCTATATTACGTTTTATCAGGCTGTAAATTTTATTCTAACTTTTGTGCAATATTAATAGCATGTTCTATTTATTTCGCTCTTTTATTAGAAATTAACAAGAAATTTTAACTACAAAATTAATGATAGTGTTATAGGTAATGAATATAACAGGATGAATAATGTAACTTTTTACAATTTTTTCATTATTGTTATCATTATGATGATAATTATTATGAATTCTTATAGTTATTTATTATTATTATCATTACAATAATAATTATTATTAATTATTATAATTATTTATTATTATTATCATTATGATAATAATAATTATTATTATTTCCATTATTATTACAATTGATGCTACTGGGGGCACCATACCAGGCAGGTTTACCCAGTTGTTATAGTGAATACGTATGTATATATAGATACACTCATGCACACACTCATGAATAGCAGCAAGGCATCATGCATATTGTACAGCAAGGCAGAGCACTGCATAGATACATACACACCAGTAATTGATTTACCGTGGTTATCATTTCTGTGCGAGTTTATGAAGCTGTAGTTCATAGTGTAAATGGATTTGTTAAGTTTGCGTTTTCATTAGGATATAGTAAATATCTGCGGCCAAACTACCCCAAAAGTATTAACGAGCACAATTCTTTGTCCTTCTGCGTCCGTTTCTTCTTTTCCTTCTTATACTCTGTTCTTTTTTGTTTTTCTTCTTTTAGTACTTTTTCTTTGTCTTTTTCTTCATCTGTCTCTTCTCTTGTTTCCTCTTCGCTTCTTTTTTCAGTTTTCTTCTTTTTTCTTTTTCTTCTCCCCCTCCTCTCCTCCTCCTTATTTTTTCTCATCCTCCTCATTTTCCTCCTCCTCCTCTACATTTTTCTCCTCCACCCTGTCCTCCTCCTCCTTCCCCTCTTCTTCTTCTTCCTCCTTCCTCTTCCCTCCTTCCACCTTGTTTCTTCTGCTTTCAGACATCATTTACACTCATTCTCATTTTCCTTTTTCCGGATTATGAGTCAATTTTGCTATTGATATTTATAAGTCTTTATAAGTCACTTGTCAAAGAAGGGTAAAATGTATATTGAAAATGAGGCACATTGCTGGGGATATTAATTGAATTAAAGGCATTGATTGATCAATGTAGCATTCATGCACATGTGCTTACACACATATACATTCTATGGCATCATTCTCATTGCATGTGGACATTCATATTTAATACAAACAAGTCATATACACGTGATAGGTTTATATATGTAGATATGTATGAGTGCATAGTGTATATTGAATATATACATATTATAGATTTATATCTATTTGTCTGTCCATAATGAGTATGTTTCATTACATTATCAGAAGGAAATATGTTTGATATGAAGAGGAAAAAACAAACAAGAATTTTAATTTGCATGTTGATTTGCACGTCAACATATTGTGTATGCGTACATTGGAAAACAGTACAGTTCATTTAGATTAGTTTTGTGTGTGTGTGCATGTGTTTTTTTGTATGTTTGCGTATGTATGCAGATGCATGTGTGTTTTTCTCTATCTTGTTTGTGCATTTACTATGTTTAACTTATCTTTGCATGGACGAGATGAGTGCTTTATTTCACATGACTGCGCACTTGCATTACGTATTTATGTAGTGTATTTAGAAGCCATATTTTTAGAGGTTATATATTTCTGTGCACTGAAATATAAATGAGGCTTATATTTATTCATTATTTATTTTTTATCATAATTGTTATACTATAAGGGAGCTTTTCATACGGGCACAAGGGAGTACCAGCTTTTGGTCTGGTGAACTATGGCATTTTAGTCTTCTTTTTTTCTTCTTACTTCGGCATTTTGTGCTTGTCAGTTGACATTATTTGTCTCCTACGATTGTATAGGTTGTCTAGAAATTAATTTTTAGTTTAAGGGACTTTCACTTGTCTGTGGGGTAATGTTTTGCCTTTTTTTCTGTTTAATTGCCAGAAGTATGGTAAAGTGACAGAGTACTAGTATTTAGTAAATATTTTTAAACTTTTTTTTTCTTTATTTGTTCATGAGTGATTAAAAAGGTTGTCTTATGCATAAAAGATGGATGGAAAAGGTTTAGTAAAATGTGAAAAAGAATGAAACATGACTGATTCAGTGAATTATTACTTTATGAACAAATTCTGACTTTATTCTGATTGTTAAAGAGTTCAAGCTTCCCTTTTTGTAGGAAGGGTTTGTATTAGACTTAGGTTAGATGTATCAAACAGAGGACCACTTCATTAAACTACTTGTAGCTTATTCCAAAGCGGTTACATGAACAAAGAAGCCCACTGTTTGCTTGTTAGTTATCTTATTTCTTTATTAGACTCGTGAAGACGTGTGCGCTCACACACACGCACATGGATACGCTCATGCATACGCGCACACACACACTCACACACCCGCACACACACACACATACACACATGCGTGCACACACACACACGTGCACACACACACACACACACACACACACACACACACACACACACACACACACACACACACACACACACACACACACACACACACACTAACACACTAACACACTAACACTAACACTAACACTAACACACACATGTGGGTGTTTTAGTAGCTCTCTACTTTGAGTTCTTTGATTTTGCTTCGTAGAAATTGTTTGTAAAATCAAATAATGAACCAGAGTGTCTATATTTTATTTGAAATATGAAGATCTCAGCTTCAAAATGAAATACCTTTTGAGGGTAAACTGTTTGCACTTAGTGTGAAAGAATAGTTTATAAGTACATCTATGTAATTATGAAAGAGATCTGTAATTTGTTCCTTTTGTTTACTCTGTTCCGATATTCATAGGAGAAATAAGAAATTTCTTTTCACTGTTTCCATTATGTCTAAAGATACTTTTTTTCTCCTTAAATTTTGCAATACTCAAGGAAAGTCATTTAGGAAAGTATTATTTGTATTTTGTTGAAGCTTGTATACTGTTGTATCTCAAATGGTATTTTTCCATGATAGGTTTTTAAATGCATTTAACTAGAATATTTATGCATTGAAAGAAATATTCCATAACTTTTTTTTCTGATTATTGCTGTTCTTAGCCAGAGAGAATGTAACTTATGGAATATTTTTTGTTTTTTAACAAATGATTGTACTTAAATTACTTATAATTCAGATTCTGCAGTCTTCTTTTTTCATGCCATGCCTACTTGTATAACATAAATTGTATAGATGTGAAAAGGATTGACAATGTGGAAATAACATCAAATGCTTCCAACTCAGAGCTACCTAACAATTAATAGGTTTCCACTCACACTAATACTAGATGGATTTAACACTTCAAGGTGAATCAGGTAATAATTTTTTTTTTAACTTGCATCTGTGATTTGGAAGCTTACATTTTTTTCTCTGTTTTTGGTTTCTTCTTGACTTTTTCTCCTTTTTCAGGAATGTGGTTAGATTAGAAAAGAATTTGTCTAAGAAAAAATGGTAAGGGCGGCATATTAGTAAGGATAATGATGGAGATTAAGCTGGCTGGTCTATTGATTTTTGTACCATCCAGAGATAATGGCTCTTGGAAATATAATTTTTTGGAGGAAAAACGGCCCTTTGTCTTGAAATGTGGGATTGTTGAAAGAATTAACAGTGTTTAAAGTAAGACTTTTTTCAGGTGTGAAGTACACTGTTAAACCCACTCAGTATTCTTAACTTTAGCCATAAATCACGTTTTAGTATTGTGAAGAGTGACAGGAACATGAGTTTAGTAAAAGATGAAATGCTCCTGTTGTTCCTGAAAGAAAAATGAAGGAGAACTTGCATACAATTCCTAGTGCGTGCATGTTCCCCTTTTTCTTGCGAGGTGTTAGTATTGCTTTGATGCAAAGCAGCGGCCCAGATAGAAGAAAAAGGTTTTCATCTAGAATATGATTTTGTTTTATTTTCTTCAATTAGTTTTTTTGTATGGAATTCTGTAACAATGATTTCCCTTTTTCTTGTAATGAAAGAATCAGTTCAATTTGTCAAACTCATTTTGCCTCTGATGAAATGGTATTTTTTTGCAAACAGAATTTTGTGATTGTTAATAAATCATGGAACAGTGTCGGCCATTTGTACTGTGATGTTAAGGGCAAAGTAGTAAATGCTTTAGGAGAATAGTATGGGTTGTGTTCCACCTCACGGTTTCTCTTTTGCTGTACATGCACAGTATACCACATGGGAAATAGTATATGAAGATTTTGTGTACTAGTGTGTATATATATATATATATATATATATATATATATATATATATATATATATATATATATATATATATATATATATATTATATATATATATATATTATATATATATATTATATTATATATATTTATATATATATTATATTATATATATTTATATATATTATATTATATATATATATATATATATTATATATATATTTATATATATATATTATATATATATATATATATATATTATATATATATATATATATATATATATATATATTATATATATTATATATATTCACACACACACACACACACACACACACACACACACACACACACACACACACACACACACACACACACACACACACACACACACACACACACACACACACACACACACACACACACACACACACATATATACATATATATATATATATATATATATATATATATATATATATATATATATATATATGCATATGATATATACGTATAGATATGTATAGTACATATACATATATATTCTACACTACAACCCGGTTCAGAGTTCCTTCCTTACTGAATCTTGAATTCTGGCATGGTTATTGTTCCATACGATTTTTTAAGAATTTATAAGATCTAATTTTTGCATATATAAGAATTCCATAGCTAAATGACTTTCACTCCAATTTTAGCAATGAAATTATGATTATATGTATTTCTGTGTATATGACAGTATGTAATGTCGATTTATACTGTTAAGTTTAGGTCCACTGTTTTAGTCTAAAATACTTTTTATATCAGATGCTGCTTTTTTCAGATGATTTTATTAGTGACTTTATGATTTACAAGCTTTCAAATATGAAATATCAAGTATTGTAAGTAAATTATATGCATTACTTTGAGTCAATTTCTACAATGAATGACGACGGGGAACCTTTTGAAATGGCTTTTTTATAACATTCATCAGATTGAGATTAAGTGAAAAGATAACTGATTTGATATTATTCTCGTCTTACATCCAGTATGGCTTGTTAATAGAGACTTATTAATTCTGAACAGCACAGAGTAGTTTTGAGGTTAACAATCTGTAATATTGTGGACTGTTTTTCTTCAAGATGTTTTATGGAATAAGAGCTGTATTTTCTGCAAGGCCCTGAGTAGGTTGTACGATATTGCAAATTTTAAAAAACAGATGCCTCATATCACCACTGTGTACCTGAGAAATTCTATGCTGAGATTTATCATGATACTCATAATACAACAAGGGGCTGTCATTTTTTTTATAGGTATATATTTGAAGGTGATTTTTCTTGTCTTTGTCAATCACAGGTCTCTTTAAAAATTTTCCTGACCTGTCTCTTACATGCTGTTTTTTTGTTTTTTGTTTTTTCTACACATCTTTTCAGACTTCGGAGCAGAGAGATTGGATGGAAGACATGCTTGGCTAGCTTCAAGGCTCTTTCAGAAATTAGTTTAATCAGCTTTAAGGGTAAATGCGATAGTACTCGAACCTTTCTGTAGAAGAAATGTAGTTCATTATCACACTAACATTGTCTAGTCATTCGGCTCGGTGTGAAAGATGTGGTTTCCTTACTCTTTTTTTTTTTTAATTTTTTTTCCTTTTTTCAACGTATAAAGTGGGAAAATGGACAATACATGAGATTATGTGTTCTCGTTAGTAATGCACTAATTTTCTTAAATTATATCAACGGAAACAATATATAGGACATTGTCTTTTACGAGAGGATATGGGAATCATTGGTAAGCAAATTTGTGCATGTTTGCATGTGTGATTACAAGAGTGAAGAAGATAATCATTCAAGGATAGATTACCTCAGACATGCAGAAGATATCACTATTTATTACAACAGAATGGATAATTATGTCTGTTTTGTAGATGGTGTTCAAGAATGTGCAAAGATTTATTTAATTCAGTCTGTTATTAATGACAGTATTTTTTTCATATGTGATGATAGTGTTCAGTTTAATCTTTACGTGTTAGTTCATAGATAAGGAGAAAGGTCATTGATAAAAAGCGAAGGTGTACGTGAGCCCAAGTGCTTTGTGCATGTGTTGACCTAAGAAAAGGCTGTTGGCATGATGATGACACAATAACAGTTATATGATATATATATCATTTTCTTTTAGTGCACAAATGTCTTCCTTTCTTTCCTTATCTGTTTTACTTTTACCGTGAGCTTGAAATTCTGAACCTTTGCTAATTTTTTTTTATAATCTAAAGAGGTGTCTTCAAAGGCGACAGTCAGCTGCACAAAGCTTATCGCGAACGTTGTCTTGATCACTGTGAACCATTCAGTGGATCATCAACATCGTGAAAGGTTATCGGAGAATTCTAAGACGTCAGCCTCGATGTCTTCCTGTAAAAGATATTATTAATGACCTTTTTTTGTGAGTTGTATTTTGAGTTGGGAGACTTTTTTTCTTTTATATGCTTTTTTTTTCCATTTTTATCTTCTTTTTAGCTTTTTTTTCTTCTTTTTGTTCTTTTTTTCAGCTTTAGGTTGTGTAAATGCTGGTGGTTAGTTTAAATGAGAGCTTGTGCTTGTATTTCCTCACACTTACCTCCTTACATAATGATCTCTTAGCCTGAAGAGAATGTGATTGCTTGAGAAGTGTGTTAGTGTTCAGTATATTTAAGAACAGCTCACATGTTTCCGTCCTCTTCCGAAGTTGCATCTTAATATTGCACCATTCAGCATTTTTTCTTTTTTTTCTTTCCCCACATATTATGTTTAGAAAAAAAAGGTTGTCATTGTACACCTGAAAGGATGTAAACTTGAAGAAAATTTAGAGTTGTATTTTCTGAAGCTGGTTTTAATTCATCAGGAGTTTTTAATATTTTTTCTACTTAGTTTGTACTTTTTTTCTGGATGAATAATCTTTTCTTGCTTACCAAAGATTCCCCACATGTACATGACTGGAAGCTTTTTTTTTCTTCTTCTTTTTATCCATTATTCATCTTATCCATTGTTAGCCATGAAATTGCACCCCCACCCCCTTAAGTATAAAGAAAACAATAGGTAATGTATCTTCCCCTCTCCCCCCAGAGATTTTTTATTTTACTGCCACGTGGTAGAGGTGGCACTGCTGAAGAACAGTTTTGAAGCTGCTTTGCTTTGAAGCCCAAGGAAAAGGAAACCTTATCAGTCGGAAGCTTTTAATCTAAGAGGTCACTTAACGAGCATTTAAGTTCTTTGTATTTTTTTGTTCTTTTCGTGTGATTCGAAAGCAGTTGTACTAACATGCTTCCTATGGATTGGGAGTTCTCACATACATTTTCCATTTCACTTGTATGAAAGTGTTTGTATGATGTAAAGGTTTACCGATAGTGATACATACTGCCACACTATAACAGATTTTAGCAAGCACGCTGGCATATAAGTCATAAGATAGGTTTCCAGTATTTCTTTAATGATTTAGGTTTGTAATAAAAGCACAGATTACTCTATAGGGTGATATGCATTCATGATGATAATGAATACCGATAATTCTAATATTGCAGTATTATTTTGTGAAAAAGAGATACAGTCACTGATACCACTTGGCTAGATCTTCAATTTGCATTTAGGAATGGTTGACAGGAATGTAACTTAGAACCTTATCTCAATGAAAGAGTTCAGTTCAAATATAGTGCATCTGTGTAATTAAGTGACTGTATTTCCATCATCTACAAAGACTTAATGACTGGTAGAGAGTAGATTGATCAGCGTACTCCTTTGGTTGTGCTCTTCAAGGTGACTGGCTGAGACATTGTTTCATGCAGTTGTTTATTATTTTTTGCATTTTTTCCTTTTCTCTATTTCTTTCACTTCCCATTCCCAAGTCATCTTAACACCCAGTGAAACGGAATTTATATTTTATTGTGGAGTCCTTTTTTTTTTCTTTCTTTCATTCTTCCTATTTTCTTATTTTTCCTGAGAGTTGTTCATTCAGGATGTGTGAGGTTCTCTTCCACGCAATCAGACTGGAACCAAACGTTACTCAAAGCAATATCGAATGATGGGCAAAGTAAGCATTAAAGTATGGTGTAATTGCCCAATCAATATACAATTTGTAGACAATCAAGCATTCTTTGTCATTATCATTATTTTTTATGTTAATTAATACTACAACTACTTTTTTTTAGTGTATAAGCCCCAGGTATTTCTGTTCTTGTTGTGGGGCTTAGTGAGTGCTTGTATTGTATGTATTGCATTTAATTTCAATTTCAATTATGTGATGAGAAAAATAACTAAGATGCATTAGAGGCATTTACTTTCAATAACACACAATGTTTGTTTTAAGCTAATTTTGTGTCCTATTATGTTATAAGGTAAGAGGTGTGAATCCTTTTTTAAATTATTGATAGGAATGTGTTTGGTACATGTGATTATCATCTGCTGTGATTCAAACTACATCAGGAATTCAGCTTCTTTTCCGTCAGTGGCTTCGGGAGTGTCGAAAGAAGCCGGGTGGAAACTTAGAAATGCATTGAAGTATTTTGTCAGTTTATCACGTTGGTGCCATATTTCGTCCTTGATTATGCTGACCCTGAATATGAAAACCTTTTACTTTTTAATACAAGGTTTATTCAGAAAGTGATCGTGCATGATAGTTGGTGGAGCGTATTACTTCGAAGTGAAAAGAATATGAGAAAATGTGTGCTGATATCACAGGCAGATGAATCTTCTCTTCAACATTTCAATAACCTTCACTTCATCATACGTAGAGCATTAGTTTTATGCACACTTGATTACTGTAATAGTTAAGGGTTTTTTGATGACAGGTGCCACAGAGGCAGGCTATCATTGTTCTGTCTTATTTATAAGCTAATTTATACAGTTTATTATTTATTTATATAGAGAGAAGTCATGTGTATACTTTTGATTCCGTTTATACATTTAGAAAAGAATCCTGCCTTTCTTCGGAACATTATGCGAAGTGAATCCCGAAGTTACAATACTAGGGCACTGCACTGGTGATCAATCTCTTAAGGAGGTGATTAAGAATGCTTGTCATACTAAGCTTACAGCAGCAGTAAAATTTTTAAGTCTTAAGATACATATGTATATTTAAAACTTGATTCAACCATGAAACAATGTTTGTGGAATTGATTCAGGAATGTAACTTTTTTTTAATAATTTCTGTTACCACTATGTTGAATGCTACATATTAAAAGGCAACAGATAGTTCTTTTGTTTTATTTTGATCCTGTCACACTGATGGTAAAAATGTATTGTAATTAATATTCACACCAATACACAACTTCATTGCTTTCCTGGTCTGTCAGGACTATGGTTGACTATGAAAAATTATTAGTCCAAATATTAATAAAGTATTTGGTATCAAAAGTAAGTGGATTGCAAAGTTATGCAAGGTTCCCAGAACAAAATAAAAAAAATTATTTAGAGACCATTTCATTTTCAGCAAAGAAAAAGGATGGAGCCATGTAAAGACCTTTTTGAGTCTTAGAATCAATTTCAGAAATAAACTTTCTACTGTGCTTTCTTTCTCTGTGAGTTTGGGAATTGGGCAATATTAGTGTCAGGAGAAAGGAATGTGGATTTTAGTCCAGGCTTGACGTGAGGAAGCTGGTTCTCTGGGGTTTGAGGATATTCTAAAGGAAAAGGGAGGGGGTTGGTTCCTGCAAGAATGGGGGCATCAGACACCAAGTTTGGGGGTAGTTTAAGGAAGGAGAGTTTCTACCTATGGGGATTTATTGCATTTTCCAAGAAACCTAGAACCAAACAAATGCTTTTATGTTTTTAATGCTGTAAACAGGACATTAGTAGCAAGATATCCAGAGCCCTAATGTTTCATATATATAGGAAAAATGCAGTGGAGAAGTGGTGGGCATTCTGGTGCTCCTGGCAGTGCTGAGTGAAAGGCTGAGAGACAAAATGCGCCCAAGAATAAGAAAAAAAGGGTAAAATTAGAAGACTATTTGTTTTAGAAATAAAAGTTGATTCAAGTGCTGCTGCTTTATTGGTCTACACATTCGAGACGTGGGCGCGGGCGTGGAGGGCGGGCGCCTCAGCCGACGGGGAAGGAGACGAGGCCGTGGTCGCTTCGGTCCTTCAGGGTCTTCAGGGCCTCCTGCTGCTGCTGCCTCGTGTCCGAACACTCGCCGGTGGCCACGTAGTGCCAGCTCCATCCTCCCTGCGGGCGGAAACCGGGCTTAGCTGGGCTTTGTCGGGTCAAGCGAGGAGGCTTTCTAACAGCTGTTGGAAGGCACTTTAGTCTTGGCCGTCAAAACAAAGCATTAAACTCACGCTGTATCCGTGCTCGTAGGCATACGAGTACAGGTCGGGCAGCGAAGTCCCGGCACCGCAAACGGACGCGTACTCTCCCAACACGACGGGCTTTCCGAGGCCGTAGGCATCGGCGTCCACCTGGAGGCCCCGGGGAGACAGGGCTTTAGTCGGGGCTTTAGTCTCTCTCCCTTTTTAAAGGCTGCTCCTCTCTGACTTCCTAAGTTTCCTTTTCCTTTTTCTCGTTTTGATTATTTATTTTCTTTCAATTTCTCCTTGCCTTTCCCGCCCGGTTCACACATCTTCAATTGTATTCTTAAGCGAGAATTTATTTAATGTCAACATCTCAATGACGTCTTTGTTCACCAACTAGCTATACAACTCTCTTCCTACTCACTCCTTCCTCTGACTTGCTCCTTCCCTCCCTGACTCCCTCTTTCCCTCCCTGACCCCCTCTTCCCTCCCTGCCTCGCTCCTTCACTCCCTGCCTCACTCCTCCCCTCCCTGACTCCCTCTTTCCTCCCTGCCTCCCTTCCTTCCCTCCCCACTCCTTCCCTCCCTGACCCCCTTTTCCTCTCCTCCCTGACTCCCTCTTTCCCTCCCTTCTCCCTGACTGACCGTGAAGGCGCGTTGGGCTCCAGGATCCCCCCAGTCGTAGGCGTGTATCTGGAAGAAGTCCAGATGGGCGTTGCTTCCTCCCGCGGCCTTGTTCAGGCATTCGTCGGTGTAGTGGTTGTGGGTGTTGGAGAAGGCGTCGCTCTGGGCGAACTGGCCTGGGGGCGGGACCGCGAACCGAGGCGTCAGGAAGGAAACTTCTCAAATCAATTATTCATTCATTCATTCATTCATTATCTCTCTCTCTCTCTCTCTCTCATAGTCTTCCACTGTTTATTTAAGTCTCAATCATTCTTTCTCTCATAGTCCATCACTGCTTATTCATCTTTCTCAAACACTCTTCTCGTCCCTCTCCCTCCCACTTCCCCTTCCTCTCTCCCTCTTCCTTCTCTCTCTTACCCCACGATCCAAGTGTGATCAGAACCTCAGGGTCGATGGCCGGTTCTGCCGCCCGATGAACCTCAGGTACCTGTGTGGTCACGTGAACTAAAATAATCCTTTCGGTAACTGTTTGAAGATGATTTCTGATAAAAACTACGATTCTAGGAAATAAATAGCCCAAAAATCTTTCGTTGATTGTTGCACCTCATCGTGATATAAATATGGGCTTCCAAGACACAGGATCCCTGGTGCAGCTCACCGTTCCATGGGGATGTAGAGGCCGGTCCAGCCAGCGCCGCTCTGCCCGATGGTGGTCGTGTCGTAGCAGGGTTCGGAATCGCTCGAGACCTGCGGACGAAGCTTCAGAGTTCAGTCGGTCTTTACGCGGTCTGTAATGGGCTTGAACTCCTTTCTCTAATTACAATTTCAGACTATTGAT
>NW_020870467.1:593265-600765 GCF_003789085.1 Penaeus vannamei | reverse complement strand
AGATCTGGGATGATACTGTTCCTTTATTATATGGATGCCAGTTATCTGTACAGTGTGCAAGAGTTAGTTCTAAATGACCTTATTTGTTTATTCTAACCATTAACCATTATGCGAGAGCAAACTAGTATCAAGGGGACAGGGATGCTGACGGCTAACTTCACACCTATTGGATAAACATTTGCACAAGGTTTTTCATTTGCTTTTATTGAGGAAAAAATAAGAGGTTGGGACACTGGTTTTGTTAAAAATTTGATCCTTTCTATAATTTTCTCTCTATCTGTATGTGAGTTCACTCACAATTTACAATAACATTTATTCTATGATCAAAATAATAATGACAAAAATACCAATGGCAATAAAAGCATTAATAATACTAATATTATCATCAATAATAATAATAATAACAATGATGAAGATGATGATGATAATGAAGATGAAGATGAAGATGATGAAGATGATAACAATAATAATAATAATAATAATGATAATACTCGACAGCAGCGCTGACCTCTGACTGGGATTAAGGAGCTGCAAGCACAACATCAGGCTCGCTGTGACTGGTTGTAATAAAGAAGCAGGAGCATCCGAATCAGTTCAAATCCTGGAATCATGGAGACAACGGCGTTAATGAAAATTGGCGATGAGGTTTTGGACTTTCTTGAGATTGGAGCTGCCATAAAGTGTTTGGAGTTGGAGCACAATATCAATTTTGTTTAGGTTAGATTAGATTACCTTAGGTTAGGTTGTTGTTAAGTTTGGTTTGTTTTGGATAGAATTGGTTTGGTTTAGATTAGGTTAGGATAGTTTAAATTTGTTTTAGTTGAGCTTGGCTTGATTTGTTTAGGCTTGTTTAGGTTAGGTCAGGTCAGGTCAGATTACATTAGGTTATGTCAGTTTGCCAGATTAGGTTTGGTTAGATTTGGTTTAGATTATGCTGCTCATCCTGCCCATCCAGACCAGTTGGACAGGATGTTTTGACAGTTCAGAACCTCTACTTTCTCGTCCTGGACAAGTTGTCCATCTCACCCTCCTGCAAAGCTGGGCGAGCAGGGTAAGATGACGTCACAATAGCCTTTGTATGTAAATAATGACAGATGCAGGTAACCACAAGATATTGATGGGTAATTTTATGGCCCTTTATTGGTCTTATCAAAGGATATTTTGGTGTTTGTCAGTTGCAGGTAAGTTAAACATGCATCAAAGGAGTTACAAAACCTATGCTGCGTGTAAAATAAATATGATAAAAAGAGTGAAAGTTTACTTTCGAGCCGGTTGCATTCTGGGCAGCATGGGTCTTGGAGGTTCCGAACGCAGTCTCGTTTTCCTAGTGGTCCTGGACAAGTTGTCTGTACGAGCAAGGCGAGGAGTTCCGAACGCAGCATTAGGTTCGGTTTGGTTAACTGACTAGTGTTTGGGGTAAAAATAAGGAAAAAAAAAGGCAACACAGTCCGTCTAACAGCAATGCCATGCACAGTAACTGCATGTGGCGCTCCTGTATATGACATTACGGCCATTAGCCAATCAGAGAGCTTCACGGCAGAATATGTGTTTCCCGAATGTTACCGGCTGAAGGTACTAGATAAAATACACAAGGAACCCCCAAAACAAGAATCCAAAAATCTCTCCAAACAGCCTTATATCCAAGCAAACATCCCTAATTAAGCCATCCTACATACCCTATACACTCGCAAATAGACCCCATTAACATCAACCAACTCCAAATTCAATTAAAACAAGCGTAATACTCACTGTCAACAGAAGAAGGCATAAGAGCCAGTGATCTGTCATTCACGTCGATGGCGGCTGACTGGTGACGTCACTGTTTGTTTTGATCGTGTCACGCGCGAATTTTGAATGGGCGGGACCGGGTACGAGGCTCAATTCTTTCTTTCTTTCTTTCTTTTTTGTCTTGTTATAGGTTTCAGATTATTATTCTTTCTTGTTATAGGTTCAAAATTTCTTCTTCCTTGTTATAGATTCATTTTCTTCTTTTGCTGTAGGTTCATTTTTTTCTATCGTTATATGTTCAATTTCCTCTTCTTTCTTGTTACAGGTTTAATTTCTTCTCTCTTTTTATAGGTTCAAATGCTCCTTCTTTTCTCTTGTTATTGTTCTTTTTTTTTACTCTTGTTATAGGTTATTTTTTCTTTCTTGTTTTAGGTTCGATTGCTACTTCTTTCTTATTATAGGTTCGATTTATTTCCTCTCTCGTTATAGGTTCAAATGCTCCTTCTTTCTTGTTGTAGGTTCAATTTCTTCTTCTCACTGTTATAAATTTAATATATTCTTCTCTTGTTATAGATTCAAATGCTCCTTCTTTCTTGTTATAGGTTCAAATTCTTCTCTTGTTATAGGCCCAATGCTCCTTCTTTCTTGTTGTAGGTTCAGTCTCTTCTCTCTTTTTATAGATTCAGTTTCTTCTTCTCTTGTTATAGGTTCAAGTGTTCTTTTTTCTAGTTATAGGTTCAAATTCTTTTCTTTTATTACAGGTACAAATGCTCTTTCTTCTCTCTTGTTGTAGGTTCAATTTCTTTCCTCAGGTTCAAATGCTCATCGTTCTTTTTGTTATATATTCAAAAGCTCCTTCTTGTTATATGTTCAAATTCTTCTCTCTTGTTAAGATGCTGTAAATGTAGAATTCACTCTCTTTTTGGAACATTGGAAAAGACAATAACTTTCCCGATACTCTCTCTCTCTCTCTCTCTCTCTCTCTCTCTCTCTCGCTCTCTCTCTCTCTCCTCTCTCTCTCTCTCTCTCTCTCTCTCTCTCTCTCTCTCTCTCTCTCTCTCTCTCTCTCTCTCTCTCTCTCTCTTCTCTCTCTCGCTCTCTTCGCTCTCTCTCTCTCTCTCTCTCTCTTCTCTCTCGCTCTCTCGCTCTCTCTCTCTCTCTCTCTCTCTCTCTCGCTCTCTCGCTCTCTCGCTCTCTCGCTCTCTCTCGCTCTCTCTCTCTCTCTCTCTCTCTCTCTCTCTCTCTCTCTCTCTCTCTCTCTCTCTCTCTCTCTCTCTCTTCTCTCTCCTCTCTCTCTCTGTTATTAATATCATTATTATTGTTGTTGTTATTATGACTATCATTATCCCTATTATCAGTATCATTATCATTATAATTAACGTTATTGTTATTATTATCATAATTAGCATTATTATCATTAGCATTATTATTGTTACCATTAGCATTATTGTTATTGTTATTGTTATTATTGTTATCATCTTCATTATCATTATTATTATTATTATCATTATCATTGTTACTATCATTATCATTTATATTATATATTTTATTGTTATTCTAATGATGATAATCATCACTATTATCATTATCAGTATCATTAGCTCTTTTAGCATCACTATTATCATCATTATTATCTTTACAATTACTATCATTGTTACTATCACAATCAATATTACTATTATTGATACTATTATTATTACTACTTGTATTACTATTATTGATACTATTATTATTATACTTGTATTACCATTATTTATTATATTATCATCATCATACTATTATTTATTATTTCAATATCACTGACATCATTATTATCATTATTGTTATCATTGTTATCATTACTATCATTATATTATTATCATTATTATTTTCTTTATCATTCCTGCCATTATTATTATCAATATCGTTCTTATCACTATCTCCATTATTATCACTATTATTACTATTATTATTATCATTATTATTATTATTATTATTATTATTATTAATATTATTATTATTATTAGTAGTAGTAGTAGTAGCAGTAGTAGTAGTAGTAGTAGTAGTAGTAGTAGTAGTAGTAGTAGTAGTAGTAGTAGTAGTATCATATCATCCTCCTCCTCATCATCATTCATCAATCACACCACCATCATTCATCAATCACCATCACCACCACCACCATCATTACTATCTACTATCATTTATTAATCATAATTATTCATTGCCTGTCTCTAATCAGATTTAAATTTCGCGCGCTGTTCCTGCAGACGCCATGTTAAGGTAAATAACATCGGCCGCTGAGCGAATCTGCGCCCCGAATGAAACTATTTTCTCCTTTCTTCGCCTGAATATTTAATTCTTTTCGAAACCCGGATGGCGAGGAGGTACAGGAAGAACTGAGGTAACACCTACGAAAGAGAGAATAAAGCGACTGTCTTTCGTGTAAGAGATATTTAGGAAAATAGATAAGGGGAGAGATAGGTCTACCACAGTTCCCCTTCATCACGGGGTTAAAAGTTCCTTATAGAATGACCATTTATGAAA
Source organism: Penaeus vannamei (assembly GCF_003789085.1). Lineage (NCBI taxonomy): Eukaryota > Metazoa > Arthropoda > Malacostraca > Decapoda > Penaeidae > Penaeus > Penaeus vannamei. Next base: position 596,514 of record NW_020870467.1, on the reverse strand, counting down.
ACATTTTATTTGTATTAAAGTTCTGTAATTTTTCCCGGTCTGTCTCTTGTTTCTAGTAAGTCTCGACCTTTTGAAGAAGAAATAAAGAGGTAATAGGGTTGATATTAGCTTAGATCATTAACCAAAACACACCCACGTGTCTCTCCGGCCTGTCGGCACTCCGGCGAAGGCCAAGGAATGCTTCCGTGTTTGTTTACATCGACTAATTGATTTTTAAATTAAAAATCCTTTTTATATATCATTTAAACTAATCTTATTCTTGTTTTGGGACTGAGTTGAGAGGATATTTCGCAGTGGCACTTAGATTATGTGGAGTCTTTGCTTTTAATTGGCTGTAATTTCATTTGAAATCTCGGAAATTGTCTGTCGAACCTCGCGGCTGGCGACTGAAAATGTGAAAAGCATGATAATTCTAAATGAGTGTATAGATAAATCTTAAAACATGTAAATGAAGTATAATAGCATGAATAAAAGACTTTAAAAGCATAAATGTGTAATGGCAGATATTGATAATTAGCCAAATATCATTTTGACAAGTGTGTAGTAATACATGAATGACTTGGGATATTGCAGTAATGAGTTATGCGGTCAGTGTTGTGTTATTCCTAGAAAGGTAAACTAGATGAGCGACTTAGAATCTGAGCGGTGATATGCAGTGTATATTTTCGTCATTTAGCGGTTAATATGAGACCGTTGCAGCAGAAACTATGTTGTATCCTATTCTACTTCTTCCGCTCTTTAAGATCTCCTAGTGTCGCTATAAGTAACTGATACCCAGTGCTTTCTTAATGTTGTTCTACTTCATTTATGTGTTTTGAGATTTATCTTTACAGTTCTCTATAATGATCTGTGAATCATGTGTTTCAGACTTTGTTGCCACCCGCAAGGTTTGTTACTGAAGGCTGGTGAGAAATGTTGCGTTTCCAATACTGCGTTGATTCTGGGTTATTCTTAAAGAGTATACAGTGGCAACAAAGAAGATATAGATTTTAATAACCATCCCAGTTTAATATCTGAGCCCATCAGGTGCCCCAAATGCAGAAAAAAGGGATTAAAATGGAAGCAATCCAGACGGTAGAAGTGAATGAAAGTCTGACGTTTCCAGATAGAAAGGTATTTTGTTTATTTTTTTATGGTGTGAATGCAGCTCTATCTTGACGTACATAGCAAGGTGAAGACAATGTTTCCCCAGGGGGTGTTGGGGGCAGAGCCCTACATCAGCCCTCCCCTCGGGCAGTCACCTAGTCACGGCAACTTAAATTGTTAGATTTTTTTTTATTTGGATGATGTGAATTCCTATAGATTTTACCAAAAGATAGGTTGGATCACCAAGTGAGATCAATTCTTTGTGATTCCCCACATAGCCCCCTATTCTGAAAATACTCTTCTCTTTCAACAGTGCCTCCAAAAACAGGTAGGCAAGGTTACCTTTTGCAGTCACTCTGATCGTTCATATCTTGTCACAGTTACGTCTGAATCCCAAGCTTGTGCACTATCTACCCTAACTGACCTTACTAGCAAACCTATTCCTGCCGAACCTCACCCAACTCTTAATACTTGTACTGGAACTGTTTCTGTTCCCCCAAATGCTTGTCCCATGTATAACAGGGACTGGTCAGACTGTGAAAATGACCTACTTTCCTGCCTTGGTGAATATGGTGCAGTGGCCGTACAGTGTTACACTATTCCTCTCAGAGGCTAGCGTAAGTCCCACGTCAATATTGCCAAGATTGGCTTCCATAGACAAGACCTCCCCCATGAGCTTTATATTGGTGGATTGTCTTGCCATGTCCGACCATATCGACCCCTTCCTCTTTAATGTCAGAAATGTTGGCTTTTTGGCACCGCCAAAACACTGTCTCTCCACAACCTGTTGCCCACTACGTGTCCAACCTGGTCATGACCGTTCAAATTGCCCTGCTCAGTCATGTACATGTGCCAATTGTGGAGACCCATAATGTATTTTATGGGAACTGCCCTGCCTGTAAGCCTGAATGTGAGGTAGCAGTCCTCAGATTCAAACTAGGCCTCACTCTACTTGAGGCCAGACAAGAAGTACAATGACAAGGTTTTTCTCTCTCAATATATTCTAAAACAGTCCTTCGCTCTGCTCCCCCACCCTCTTCTTCGCAAGGCAAATGTTTCTGATACACTCCCAGTAGCACCAGGCAAACTAAACTCCCTTTCCTATGCAGCCAACTTAGATATCTATCTTCTCCTCACCCTTAGTCACCCTGTCCACCCTCCACTCCCTTTCCTACGTACTCTTTCTGCATTTAAAGTATTTGTAGATATCCATCCATCTCCTCACGTTCCCTCCACTCCCCTTCCTCCTGAACCCTTACCCCACTACCTGAATACTCACACTAATCCCCTCTATCACAACAGTGTCCTTCTCTATACCCTCCCCTGCACTTCCTGATACTTTACCACCTTCCCCAGATTCCAGGATTCTTCTACTCCTACTTCTCCAACAGCCACCTCTGTTTCTTTGATCCTGTTCCTTCCCAAGTCACAGATACAATGCAATTCACTCAATCGCTCTACTCCCTTAACCTTTCCCATTTTACTAATCCCTGGTCTACCTCATTTACTTCCCACTTTTCCCTTCTTGCTACCATACTTTCCTAGAACACTCTCTAATCTTTGTTGAACCTTCTCCAGTGACAGATACACTATAATTCACTAAATTGCCCTACCCTGTTAACCCTCCCCTTTCTACTAATATCTGCTCTAGTTCACTTACTTCCCTATTTTCCCTTTTCACTACCTTTATCCGATAATGCTCTCCTATCTTTGAATCTAACACATTTTATCTTAATCTTTACCTCCTCTTTACCCTTTCTGACACAATACTTTACCATAGTGCTAAATGACCTTTGATGTCAAGCACATTTATTTGTTTCAAACATTAAACATTTACAGTATGGATGCACTTGCCAGAGACCAAATCCCCAACTCAATGTCAAAAAGTTTATTCATCAATCTAAGTTGCCGTGACTATGTGTGTGCCCGAATGCCTGAGGGGAAGGTTGATGGCGGCTCTGCCCTCAACATCCCCCAGGAAACATGGTCTTCACCTAGGTACGTACGGCAAGATAGAGCTGAAACTCGAGTGCACCGAGTGGGCATGCTGAAAGCGTCACTTTCTGAGATCTTTTTCCTTTATTTGTGGCATTACTGTTCATGTCTGCAGACTATTTCTTGTACTGATGATTGCAACTTTTTGTTGTCTACAAGAACATCATA
>NW_020870467.1:568265-585765 GCF_003789085.1 Penaeus vannamei | reverse complement strand
GCAAGAGGAGCGAGTTAAAGAAGCACCAGGAGTGTCATCCAAAGGAAAAGCCATTTGAGTGCTCTGACTGTGGGAAAAGGTTCGGCCAAAAGAGTAACATGAAGACGCACCAGAGGATTCACTCGGGAGAAAAGCCATTCGAGTGCATCGAGTGTGGGAAAAGGTTTGCTGATGGAAGTCACCTGAATAAGCATCAGAGGATTCACACGGGAGAAAAACCATACGAGTGCGCTGAATGTGGGAAAAGGTTTAGTCAAAAGGGTAATCTCAACACACACCTTAGGATTCACACAGGAGAGAAACCCTATGACTGTACAGAGTGTGGGAAAAGTTTCATCGAAAGTGGCAAGCTAAAGAGGCACATGGTTTATCACACAGGCATAAAACCACACGAGTGTTCTATTTGCAAGAAAAGTTATATTGACAGTGGTGAACTGAAGAAACACCTTGTCACTCATACCGGAGAAAAACCATACGAGTGCTCCGAGTGTGATAGTAAGTTTAGTTATACCAGCGACCTGAGGAGACATCAAAAGATCCACATAGGAAAAAAACCCTTCGAGTGCCATGATTGTGGGAAAAAGTTCCTTGAAGCAGCGAAACTCAGGAGGCACCAGATGATTCACAGTGGGTTCTGAATGATTACATATATACAAGTTGCTTTTGAGTGTTCAACAGAGATAGAAGAGCACTTGAAAAGTTGTTTTTTTATGAAACAAGATATCCTGATTATATCTTAACTTGTTGATATATAGCAAATAAAGACTTGACTTGCAAAGACGGTCCTTTTCTTTACCCTCAAGTTCCAATACATTCACAGATCTTTCTCATACTTTATCAGATCTTTTTCTTACTTTTATTTTATAATGTTAGTGCCATTGGTAATCTTTGGAAGAGCAAGAAGGGCACCAATGAGCGGCCAAAGGAGAACCGTTATTGGGCCGGAGGAACTGAAGAAGAACGGATTGGGAAGTCGCCGTGGGAAGGTTCGAAGGGCGCCATGGAGGAGGCCGAGAGACCGGTTTGGGAAGTGACCGAAAGGGCCCCATTGGAGAGGCACTTGTGGATATAGATACTCAACTTATTAGAGATGAACAAAATTTGTATAAACGCTTTAGTTAAACATACACAAGCGCGCACACATTAATAGCGAGTGTGCACATGAGTGAATCCGTGTTGTAAGTTTTGTTAGGGTCAAAAGTAATGTATTTTTTCAGCCAAACAAATTGATTATCGATTTATACGCATATGCAGCATTTGTGATAGAAGTGATGTATAACTTCACTGTCTATATCATCTCAATCCCATGGCCGTTGTTGCGTTTAGGGGGGGGGGAGAGACATTTCTATTCCTCATACTTCAGGCTTACCGTGGCCAATGATGTTTTGTACACTTATTAGGGGCATTGAAGCTTTCTCCTTTATCAACTAGCTCCTCAAACTTCACCTTTTCCGGTTCTCCTTTGATTACGACTCTGAACACTACTGCTACTACCACCACCCTCGCCAATGTTTGCTGTCAACTCGATACTTTCCGAATCATCCGCCCATGACTCGGCCTACAAAATATACTCTTTTTTTCCTCTCTCCCAACATCGCCCACTCCATCTCATCCTCCTCCAAAAAAGACTTAATTTTCTGTCCCGTCCTTTCTTAATCATCACTCTTCATCCTTACTTGAAGGACTCCATGACCTCCACCGAAAACTCGCCAGTTCGTCGGCATCCCGTTTTCTATACCGCATCCCTCAACAAGTAGTCACCGTTTTCTTTAACTTGTAACCCAACAAATACAAATCGTTGCCAGTCCCCCCCGAGAGCTACCAATTACCTTTTAATTATACCACGTACTACACTATCCTAAACCGCTGTACAACCTTATGATATGTATTATTAACTACCCCCCATTGATCCTTTTTCTCTACCAAACCTTCCTCTGTCATTTGAAGTCTAGCACATTTGTTTTATAACAAACATGTTTGTGTGCGTGTGTGTTTACTTACATGTACATATATTTTGTAGCTGTGCGGTGACACGACGCCACAAATTACAATCCTTACATACTAGAAAAATAAACTTGACAAAAAGCACTTAGATATGAACTTCTACTCAAATATAGACGAGTATTGCCTGTAATGATCAATCTCGTTCATTCACAGAAAACGGGATTACATAAATTCAAAGGGAATGGTAAACTAATCGAGTTGTGATTTTTTAAAATCAAATTGCTCTAATGCTAAATAAAGGCATTAGAATAACGCTATAAAAGAGACTTTATACCGGTATTAGTTCCTGCTGTATTAAAGGCCAAAGAAAATACAATTATCGATTAAGATTCGTCAGTTTAGAATTTGTACTCCCGGTTTAAAGATTTTGATTGGTCAGTTCTTTGCTATATATGTTGTAGATGTGCAATTGCTAATTATGCCATATGTTGAAATCCCGGCACTAGAATACAATAGATAAAGAGAAAATATGTTACAATAATTACCCTGAAATACACGTGTTCCCTAAAATACACATTTAATAACAGAAAGTATTGCCATAAGAATTTAGAGAATTCTAAGGACAGACTCAACTATTTTTTTTTCTCCGGTTGATTACAAAATTCTATTACATGAAAAAGAACAACCATTTCAACAGACATTAAAAATATATAGCACTTTAAGAAGTTATACTAAATTTTTTATTTTTATTTATTTATTTATTTATTATTTATTTATATTTTCTTACCTTCGGTTGATTACAAAATTCTACATGATCGGAAATAATCCGATTTAATTAATCGAGCAAACACAGAACATGAAATTCTCAGACTGGTGTTTAGCAAACCGACTAACGGTAAATACTGCCAAGACTTACTACATGATACATACTAATATTATCACAAACTATTTACCATTACCAAATCTATCTATTTTGAATGAGGATATTTTTCCAACTGACAAAATTAAATTTCTTGGTATAACTTTCGATAATCAATTTAATTTCAAACACCACATATCTAACCTTTCTTTAAGAATATTTAGAACAATTCCAATCCTTCTCAAAACGAGATATTTTGCCCCAGCTGAAGTTCTCAAATGTTTATACTATGCCCATATCTTCCCACATCTCAACTATTGTAATCCCATCTGGGCAAATACTTATCCTCGTCATCTAAAGCATCTCATTGTACTGCATAAGAAAGCTATTAGGATAATGACCAATAGTGAATACCGCCAACACACAACCCCATTATTCGTCATTAGGAATTATGACTCTTACTGATCTCACTAAGCTTAATACTTCAATATATATGTATAAACAAATAAAATCAAGAAGTTATATTACCCAACCTTTACATAGTTATCAAACCAGAAACCAAAATGCACTACTTTTACCTTTTATTTATTTAGGTCCCAAGATTATGGAATGATATACCATTTTATATTAAACAAGCAAATAGCCTTCGATCCTTCAAAGACAAATTTAAGAAATATTTGATTTTCCTTTATTAGTCTTGCTATACTAATATGCTTTCTTATAATCTAGACACCATAGTCATCATCCATCAACTTTGTTATATATCTTTTTATGATATCACTATTTGTATATAATTTGTTGGCATCTTTACGTTTGTGATAATTACTCAATTTGTTATTAAAATATTTGTATTATATTATATTATTGTTACCATACAAATATGATGTTTATAATGTTAATGTGTTTTTCACTATTAAGATTATAACTGTTTTATGATTAATATTGTTACTACCATGTGTGTTTTGTTATTATTTTATTGACTGTATTATTTATTGTGTTTTTATTGAATTGTATTCATATTGTACAGTATTTACAACTTTTACAGTTATGTTCGTCATAATCATTGAATGTAATATTTATCTTCATATTAATTAAGCTGTTTTAGTGATGTTTTAAGCTGTTTCATTGATTTAGTGAACTATTATTTATTGATTGTATTTTTCATGTTCATTTTAAGCTCTTAATTACTCATTATTTCCAAACATTAGTTTTCTATTTCATTTTTTTTACCTCGCTGTATTTATCTTTCTCCCTTAGTTTGTTTGTATCAAAATGTTCTCTAACACATTACTTTCTTGCCCATAAAGCTTTGCTTGCAAAGGGCTGTTTGTCATCTGTGAAACAAATTCAATAATGTATTATGTAAGACAGACATAATAAAGTGTTTAAAGTTTAAGGCTGACCTTGTGCCAGTCCTGAACGGCCTGCGGGAACCTTGGGCACGGTACTCCCCTGATTTAATTGCCTAGCCCTTACCCCTACAGGACACTGGGGGGTGGACTGTTTATGTCCCTTTACATAGTCAATGCTTCCCATGGCCAGTAATGAAGATGTAATACCCTATTAGGGGCAATGAGGCTTGCCCCTTCATCAAATAGCCCCACCGGCTCCCCGACCCCAGGCTCTCCTTTGACCACGTCTCCGAACACTGAAACTACAACTCACTCCTCAATGCCTACTAGTGCATTCACCCACCCAAGCAGAGACTCAATCTCCAGAAGACATTCCTGCCCTCCCAACTTCCTCAAATTCATCTACTCTACCCCTACAACCTTCTTCTTCAAACACCCCAACCTCCCTTATTACTACTACCTTACAGCCTTATTCTCCATCTCTCCGTAATACTACCCCCCTCAACAACACCCGCTTCCACACGCCCCCGTCCTCCTACCACCACCAACCCTACTAATGTCTTAATTACTCTATTTAGCCCAGCTAAATGAGACCGATTTTTCGTGATCCCCCTACAGCTCCTTACTCAGGCAACACTATTCTCTTCCAACAATGTCTCCCAAAACATGTAGGCAGAGTCCCTTTCCGTACCCGACGCGATCCCTCCCGTCTCGTAACAGTCAGACTAAACGTTTCACCCCTTCTTCCCCTACCGCACACTCACCTCCACCTACTTTACCTTTACTCCTCAGACACCAGTCTCCTCCCCCCACCCCTCATAAGAAAAGCTTTTGTCCCCACAAAACTCTTCAACCAACTCCACTGCAGAAACTATGGAAGACATTCAAAGCTATATGCTTGAGACACAAAATTCCATAACTCATGCTCCCTCCACACTTTTAGTGATTGCCGATATCCATACTCCTCCTACATATTCCCCTACACCCCTTCCTCTAATACCTCTCAACACAACCTAACCCCTTCACTTCCGTCCACCACCGATATCCATCCTACTGAAATCCATCCCCTCTTACTCATAGCACCTCTACACCCCTTCCTCCTACTCCCTCCAAGATCCCCTCAACTCCAACTATCCATCCTTCCGATATCCATCCTCCTACCACTATTATTCCCCCCACACCACTTCCTCCTACTCCCTCCCAACACAACCCACTCCCTTTAACTCCAAACAATACACACATTCTTCCTCCCTCATCCTTTCCACTCCCTCCCGGATACACACGGGAATCACTCATGTCACAACACCCCTAGCTCCCCCCCTCCCGATTCCCCAACACGTACCGGCGCTTTCACTCATAAAATAACTAAGATATAGCTCTCCTCCACTGGAATATTCGCGGCTTCTGTACTCACAGACCAGACCTGCGTCATATCCTTGCTTCTTATAAACCTGTTCTCCTTCCTCAGATGCATAAATATCCTTCACTTGATCTAATTCCCTTACCTAAACCACCATAACCCTTTCCCTCATCAACCCCCTTACCCATCTTCAACTTTCCAACATTACTCTAGATAGTTGACGCATAGCAACTATCACCTGACATCACCCTTTACTATTCCTTCCTATAGTGCTATATGACCTTAGATGTCTAGCACATTTATTTCGCTTTTAACCATTATATATACTGCAGAATAGCAATTGCAAATTATTGTTTTAGAAACCCGGTAGAAACCGACAAGAATACGACAGATAAAGAGAAAATGTGTTACACATTATAATTACCCTAAAATGCAGAAATGTTCCCTTAAATATACATTCAATAACAGAAAATAGTCTTGAAAATTTAGAGAATTCTAAGGATAGACTCAAACTTTTTTTTTTTTTTCCTTCGATTGATTGCAAAATTCTCTTACATAAACATTTCGATAGACATTAAGAATATGCATCAAATATAATCGTGCTAAATATAATACGTGCTAGACACCATTGGTCATATAGCACCATAGTAAGGTATAGTATAGGAAAGCGTATAAAGAGGGTGAGTTGATGATTAATGCTACACGTCAACAGTCGTATAACAGTAGTATGTAGGATCAAAGTCTGGCGATCATAAGATTCCTGCGTTTCTTTCTTGTTTATTGCACTTCATAAAACAATATACAATAAATACATTACCTAGCCAGTAATGTAATATTAAACAACATAAAATGCACCCGCTTCTTTATAGAAAATGTATTAGATGTACAACTAAAGAAAATGCGACATTAAACCAATAAAAGAATTATCTAAAAAATATACTTTTGTTCATAGTGTGTGTTGTAGGTCTGAAGGTTTAAAATCACTCTATGGGACCGTGGCTCTGATGAAATTTCTGCCGCAATGACGTTCGGTCTGCCACATCATAGTTCATACCAGGATGACTTCAGCAATTGTCATGTTGAATTGATTTGAATATGAGAATATCTCATTATTGTTTTAAACATTTCTTTTGTATCCGAACATCTATAGCCATACAAAATAACAAAAATACGGCCTTCGGAAAGAAATTCCCACGAGACGTCAACATCTTTAGGTTGTCTTTTGCTTCCGTTTAGCAGACTTATTTCCGTAGAATTCCAGCCCTGTTGACACACATTGAGGAGAGAGCTCAGGAGGTATTAGTATCAGTGATCCGAGGCAGGACGGAAACTATATTGGATGGGGAGAAAGACCGGGCAAAATTAGTCAAGTAAGTCCCAGTTTGTCTCCTGAAGCCTCACCCTTAAAGCAACTGGTGTGGCATTAGCAAGGGGGGGAGCAGAGCAAAGGGCAGGGTTAGAATAAGTAGCAAGAAAAAAAAGCCTAGTTTGAATCTGAGAAAGGCTACTTCAAACTCTCTGAACTTGTAGCTCCTTTAAAATACATCATCCTAAGCCCCCACAATAACCAATCTGCATGGGATTGGGGAGTTAATATTGTAAAGTTAAAATCCTCTGTAACTGCAACTGTTTCTTCCATCCTTAAATCCATATATACCAAGGGACTAAATAAAACGAGCAAACTTGTAAAAAAAACATTATTTCTCACTTCACTTACACTGGATAATTTGATGATACATAGACTACAAAACTAACAATTGTGGTCATTGAGGCTACACCTGGTGGCCGAGTGATAAATAATTTAGTCATACTTTTGGGAGTGATGCAAGAAAAAGTCACCATCACGGATGAAATGAGCATTACTACTATCGTTATTTGTCACTGGCCCCTGGAAATGATACAAACTAAATAATCAATGAATGACGAAGTTCATTGGGCATACAGTACATACGCAAGCTCTCTACGAATGGTGATTGTGTGTCAGGTATTTTGCTTGGGTATACACTGTACAGCCAATGATGGGATGTAAAGTTTTAAGAAGGGAGACGTGAATTTCCGATGAATTCATTCACTTGCAAATCACTTAATATTGTAATACTGTGGCACATTGCAAACCAAAATACAGACTGGGAATATGGAGGGGGATATTCGCCAACTTGCACAGAGGGGATGCCACATGTCACTGACAAGTCTATGAAAAATACTGGGTCAGTATCAGGTACTGAAATCATACACGTGTCAGTGGCACGTCACATCTTTGGTCTCCACAGATATGCAAAAGTTGGTGAATACAAGAAACTATGATAAAGATGTGAGAAAGGCATCTTAGGAAAAGAAAAAAAAAACTTGTGTCATACAGAAATAAATGCTTTGGACCAGAAAATTCCACAGGCAGAGGTATCTCACTGAAGTCTGAGCGCACACAATGGAATCGCTACCATAAGCCTCCCTCAGTGAGACACTCGTGCGCATTACTCGACCATCCTGATCTTCCCACAGCAAGAGAGAAAAAAAAAGCAAAGAAACAAAAATAAAATCTAATGAAAGTAAAGTCAGATGCCCATTTCCACAACTTTCTCCCTAGTTCATGACAAGATTACCATCCTGTTGACAAGTGAACATATAAAGGTTGTCATGCGACTTGGCAAGACCTTGGCATAAAGCAAGGCCGCTGTCAAGCCACCATGTATGTATAGAGAAAAACTTTGGACATGTCATTAGATCACTTCTCCTTCTCATGAGGACGATCACTCATAACCCTAAAAAATGAATACATAATCTATAAAACACTAAATGGTACTAAAAACCAGACAGTTAACAACACGTAATAATCACTGATACAACTTGTTTGCTCACAGGTGATTGTCCTTTACAGCAAGAAAAGCTAAGAACTTTCTATCGAGTTCATATCCTACAGGTGAATCCTACGGTGTATTAAGAATGTTCCGTAACGGCAAAGCTAACTAGAGAAGGTGGTAAAAAAATTTATTGTGGACCAATATCTAGAAGTTTTAATGGTTTTAAAGAAAGCAGTCCACAAGCTCTGTTGAGCTCAGAGTTCAACTAAAACTTATGACTATCAGATGCTTCATCACTCACAATTTGATTCTTGTTTTGTTTTTTTAATATATAAAAGTTTCAACAGAAAATGTCACATTCATTTTACCCTGCATTTTTTCCCTACCAAGCCACCATTACTGCATGACTTGGTATACAATTCAAATCAATGGTTGTTCTGGATAACAATTTGTGCAATAACATACATTATAGTGATATCATTAACTCTATCTTTTTAAAAATCTAGAAAAAAAAAAGAGAAAACTTCCTGGAGTCAGTTACACAACAATTTCCAGCTAGGCCTCACACAAATCAAGTCAACAAAATAAATGCATAACCTCTGATAAAAACTGCTTAGCAGAGCTACCTCACGAAGCTGCACAAACGACAAAGGGGAAGTTGCCTTGCAGCTGCCTCCTACAAAAACTAATGGCTGAAAAAAGCTTCTGCAGCACCTGAGACATAAACATTGAATATTGGAAGGGCCCTTCTCTTTTGCATGCATTCTGTTATGTTCTTTTAAATAGTTAAAAAAAATTCATGGGCTTTGTTAAAAGTACAAAAAAAGAAAAAGAAAAAAAAGAGGAAAACCAGAAAAGAAAAAGTACCGGTACTTAACAGGATGCCCCATGGTGAAAGTTCATCATTATCACCACAGGGGGAAAAAAATTGGTATAGAAAGAACTGAAACTGGAGAATTTCAGCTGTTTTGCAGGTCATTTCACAAGCATTGCTTTCTTCTAACTTTTCTGACTTTTGAAGACAAAGCATTTCTGTTTGCTGACCTTGCTATTCATTGGCAATACGTAAGCTATTCTTTGAATATTCAAATTATATATGTATAGAGACACATATAATTGCACACACATACATATACTTACACACATAAACACACACACACACTCACATGCATGCATGCAGATATATGTAAGAGTATGTATATTCACACACGCATGCATGTAATAGAATTTGAGTTCCACCACAGATATCTCCTTAATCTTTCTTTTTGATTAAAGTGAACAGACAATCTTGCTCGATCTTGCTTTCACTCATGGATTGTAAACCATGCAAAGATTCGGCATGATATTCCCTTCTTCGTTTAGTTCCTTTAAATAAAGTTTTGTCTTTTCCGCAGCGCTGCTACGACCCCTTACAGGTCCGTGTCATACCAGGCTGCCATCTGGTTATTGTCACGAGGGGGTTGCGGTGGTGCTTGCTGGTCGAAGGTGAGGTCTGGGTGGCCAGGGTGTCCAGGCGGCAGGTCCCTAGGGTCTATAGGGCCGTAGTTGGATCCCGGTCCACCGTGCTGAGAACCTATGTCCAGGCCTTGCATCGAGTCCACAGGCACATGGTCGTAGCCTCCTGAGCGGAAGGGGAAGAAACATCAGTAAGCAGGTTTCGTAACAAGGGTAACCGAACAGAGGGTAAATCATTATATTCCAATTCATATCATATCAGTAAATGATCATTTCTAAAAAATTATGTACAGTATACATCCATTGATAAATGACTGATCATCTTCCACAGCTCACCTTGGTAGTTTGGCCCGGCATGTCCGCTGTGGACACTGGGCGGCCCTTGAGCATACATGGGATCGTAGTGGCCCTCAGGAGGAGTGATGAAGTCCTGGAGATCAGGCGGAATGGCGGACATGTCTCCTTGCCACATTGATCCATCCTCGCGGAACAGGGAGTTGGTTAGCTCCATGCTCAGTCTTTTCTTGTAATCCTGGGGTTTGTCCTCTGACATGCGGAACAGTACAGCTGCTGCGTAAGTAGCTGTGAACGGAGAGAGAGAGAGAAAAAATAAAAAAGTGCTTCCTCATCAGCACACACACTATCCTATATGGTCTTATGATACTAATAATACAAAAACATGAATTACAAGTCACTCAGCCAAAGGATAGCTACTCACCAACTCCTTCATTACGCGAGTGGAGCAACTCGGTGAGGGGAGCCGTGGCACCTTCTTGCTCGATCATTTCAGCCCCTTCTTTGTCAGCTGCCAACTCGCAAAGCACTCCAGCAGCCACACGTTCTATGTTCTCTATATCATTGTACAAGAGCTGCAAAATACAATATAATTAGACATTTACAAATATAGATCATCACAAAGACAGCTATATCAATAATGACATGTATAAAAATAAAATGAAAATGAAGTCATAGAAAGTAGACCTTCACAAATTGTTTCACCCCTTCAAAATATATCAAAGCAAATCATGCGCCAAGTGTCTTACCTGAACGAAGATCGGGATGACGTTGAGGCCTCGGATGATGGCACGGTTGTGCGATTCGCGAGCCAGGATGTGCAGGGCTCCTACAGTACCCTCCACAATCTCTTCCATGCGCACTCCGTCAGCGTAGGCCCCGATGCTGCCAGAACCACCGCTTGCAACTGATGACCGTTGCTGTTGGGAAAGAAGTAACAGACTCGTTAAAACCAGAGTATTGAATACTAGACAATATTAACAATAATCAAAAAAAGTTCCAAAGTCTGTGTCATACAAATATACACGCATCTTACCCTCTGTGTGTCCTGGAAGGCCCTGATGAGCAGCTGCACCAGCCTAGGGATGGCCCCAGACTCCCTCAGCGGTGCGTGATTGGCTGGACACAAAGCCAGGTTTCGGATGAGGCCAATGACTGCCTTGACCAAAGGCCACCTGGAGGGGGGATGCAGGAGGTTCACGATGATGGGGATGCCGTTCTTTAGGCGGACAGCATTCTGCGCTACTTCAGCTTCTGGATGCCTTGCGGTTAAGTGACGAAGAGCACAAACCTGAGAGAAAAAAAAAAGAATGAATTCTTCAAGTTTACTACTAAGTTCCTGCATACAATCATAAATAAGGGTTAAAATATCTGAATAAACTAATAACAATCATAGAAAATTTAGTAGTAATAGTTATTGTAATAGTGATAGTAATTATAATAGTAATGATAATAGTAATAGCAATAATAATAAAGAAAGAAAGAAAGAAAAAAATCATGATCAGTTCATGGCACACTGGACACCACTAAATTTACCTTCCCGTCTCTCCCTTGACAAAACACCTGACCCAAGAAACAAAAAACAACTCACAGCAGGCTCCGTAATCTCCTCCCTCTCTCCAGCATTGTAGATGGTGGCCACGAGGGCCTCAATGCCCCCCACTTGGCAAACGGTGATCTTGTTGCGTTGGTTATTGCAAGTCAAGTTGGAAAGGATTCCAGCAGCGCAAGTTACCACGTTGATGTCACTGGCACGGAGCAAGTGCACAAGATTCTGCAGAAGCTGGTCCATGCTGTCCTGCAATGCCAATATCTGGTTGATTAACAGGGGTTCATTTGTTACACAAGAGAAATGGTAATGCTAAAGGCTGCTGCACACTGTGGGGGTAAAAAACTTAGACACATAGACAAAAACAAAAAAATATTCAAAATCCTATATTCCTCTTCAAAGAAAAAAAAAAAAAAAATTACAGTAAAACATGACTTTTGAGATCTAATCAATATAGTTTCTCTCTATCTCTCTTTCATCTTGTGACATGAAGTCCACGAAAAGATACATACGACTTTGGTTGCAGCATCTGAGAGGTTACGCAGCGTCCACAGGCAGTTTTGGACAAGGCGGGTTGACTGGTGTGTTAGGTGCATGGCAAGTGCCTGCATGCCACCAGCTTCAACAATGGCTGGCTTGTTACTTGAACACACAGACAAAACTAAGAAAAAAAGAAGAAAAAAAGCAGAAAATTTAATAATTAGTAACACAGTGTCAAAATAGATGTTGCATATAAATCTATGTCTATCACAACCAATCACATCTTCATTCTTAACAAAATTCAGATACTGAATCTAAGGTCTGTATTCTAAAAAATAAATATTGGGTCCAGGCTTTCGTGCACTTAATAAGATAATGCAAAGAATTCCTCTCATGTGAAAGTAGTGAAAAAGGTAGGACCCCAATATTCACTTTGCATAACACAGCTTTCAGTATCCAGATTTTAGTATCTCTCAGCCATCAAATACTGAACTCGCTATCTCTCAAAACCTTCCCTTACCTTTGAGCACCCTGGAGGTCGTCCACAAGAGCTTCTCATAGGTGTAGGAGCGTAGGATTCGAACCAGCTCCTGAGGTCCCTGAGATGCTAAGATAATCAGTTTGGATTCCTGGTTGCCATACGCCAAGATCTGCAAGCAGTCTGTGACGATGGCAAGGAACTTGACATTGTTGCGTTGGAGCAGGGCGACCATCTTCTGGAGACCTCCGGCCATGCGCACTGCAGTCTTAGAGCCTTCCTGGTGCAGCAGGAGGTTGTGGAGTGTTGTGATGGCATAGAACAACACTGACTCTACAGGTGAGCTGCAAATAAAAGATTCAAATAAACTACACTCCTTTGCAAAAGTAACATTTTCTCTTGGTTAAATTTCACATTACCAGTACTTTCACTTTTCATCTGCAAAGAATGGGGTATCTCAAAGGAAAATCTTCCTTTATTACTATACCTAAGAAGTTTCACCAATGCTGGAATGCCACCAGACTTGAAAATGGCTAATAAACCCTGGCGATGATGAGACAAATTATGCAGGGCCCCAACAGTGACACGGGTTGTCTCCAGGTCATTGGAATTGGTGAGGGCACGCACGAGGGCAGCCACCATCTGTTGGGAGTTCATGATGGCATGGCGTGAGGCCTCCTTCTTGCTGAGGCGATGGACCATCATGGCAGCCTGGGAGACCACCACCTGATCCTCATCATTGAGCAGTTTGATCAACTCTGGGATGGCGCGAGTTGCCAGATCAGCATCATCCTGTTAGTAGAAAACAAAATATTAATATCTTTGAACATCTTTTGGTGAAATATAAATCACATTCCATACATTCATCCTCCTACTCTTCCTAAACCTGCTATGGTGTGTACACAAATCATCCACACACACACCTGATAGTTGATTAAGTTGACAACAGCATGTTTGAGCATTTGTGAGGGTTCCGCCAACCTCTGCACAGCTGTAGGCTGCTGGGGGTCAAACTGGGTGGAGGGGATCTCCATGCCCTCATCCAGTGTCTCTGGGAACATGGCAGCCCGGACACGCTGGGAACGTGTCTGATTCAGCTGCTGGTTCATGTCATCGACCTATAAGACAGTAACAATATTAAGTATACATTAGCATATACAGATACATATGAAAGGAAAAGGCACATTTATATCATATGCGCAAAAGATTACCCTGGTACTGAACAGTTAAAGAGGGCTCTTCCCCCCAACTCTACCTGCTCGCTGGTGAAGGCAGCCTGGTTGAATCCCTGCTGTGCTCTGCCCTCCATCCATTCTGTGTCCATCTCCTCCTCCTTGCCGGTGAGGGAGGGTGCATTGGTGGTTGCACCGGAGTGGATACCTGAGTCACTCATGTAGGTGTTTTGCTGCCACATGGCAATCTGTTCCTTGGGGTTCTGCATGGGCATGTCAGCAGGGTTGTGGTAACCCCCTTGCGACACTGCGGGTGGGAGAGGGAGAGAGAGAAAATGAGAGATGGGTTATTTAGTGCGGCAAAAATCGCAATATTAACTAGGCAGAAATTGTGAAGTACAGTACTAAAATGAGAAGAGAAATATTTAGCTTCTTTAAATTCATATTTCCTTAAAAAGTACTACCATTGAAGCTAAAAGAATGAGCTTATCAAAAACAAAATCACAAACCTGGTTTCACCAAAAAATGATGAGTCTTTTCCAATTCATGCAAATCATATTCCCATGCACTCTTTAGAATGCAGATAAAATAGGAGAAAAAGACAGAGCACTAAAATAAACAAAATTCAAGAGCTAGAACAATGGTCAATAATCATATATGAAGCAATGTCTACTACCTTAACAGCATCTTGCAATTATTTGACTGACAGTACAACACACACATGCTGTTTTTTTGGTCTGATTTCCTGACCTATGGGATAATGTTTAACTACAAATAATGAACCTAACAAGAGTTCAACCATGGAAAAGGAACACAAATGAAAGAAGAAGAAAAGAATATATTGAAGTTACATTGGTTATCAAACTGTACAAGTACCACTTGACATACAAACTTTCTTTCCAAGTATCATCTAATCCATAAAAGTAAATATATACAAAATATTTGTAACCTACATACACAAAACTCAACAAAACAAAGAACCCTACAAGAGTCCTCAAGTGTCTAAGATTTTCCTACCGACTGCGAAAAGCCGTTCATCTAAAGTGCATTTCAAAGATCCTTCTCACAGCAAGCACCCCCCCCCCCCCAGCCCCACCAGCTGACCCCTCTCGCCTCATGCCTCCCCGTGTCTCCCCCAAAATCAATATCTTGAGAGAAGCACAATTCACCCTCGAGATTACACTCCTCCTCAAGTAACGTTCCTTCTGCACCCATACCCTGCAGTTTGTGCATCGTAAATATTTAATATTCCTGCTTCTTAACCTCGGCTAGCATAGGCCCTAACAAAGTGCATAACAAAGTGGGGTGGATCTAGCTACTGCAAGCTTGTAACAGCATAAATTAGTATATGTAAAGACTAAACTTAAAATAACATACATACTACATACACAAACTCGCAAAAAGTTTTTTGACGTTGCAAAATTCATGCTGCTTCTTACTCTCTTTCGCTAAACTCTTAAGTGGATTTGCATTTTCTACGTGACAGGCCAAAGACTTTCAGCTATTGGTTTTACAGCTGGTTCAATCACAACCAAAGGCCTAACACATTAGTTCATTTGGAGAATTTGATGAATAAATATTCTCATTTTCATTAGTCAAGTAATTCCTTGAATCCCTTTTACTTTGAAGTTGTTTTAACCACTACCAAAATAATACTGGCTGCATGCATACCCAAGCGTCCATACAGCATCAGAGAATGAAAATCCACTTAATGAAGCTACTGCTACACATCAGAAATGAGTGAGAGGGAGAAAGAGGAAGAAAGAGAAAGAAAGAAAAAGAGGGAGAAAAAAAGAAGAAAAGAAAGAGAAAGATAGAGAGAGAGAATAAAAGAGAGAGGAGAGATAGGAGAGAGAGAAGATAAGAAGAGAGAGAAAGAAGAGAAGAGAGGGAGAGGAAAGGAGAGAAAGAGAAGAGGAAAGAGATGAGAAAAGTAAAGAGAAAAGAGAAGAGAAGAGAGGCAATTAGAGGAGAGAGAGAATGGAGGAGAAAAAGAAAGGAAAGAGAGGAGGTGAGGATAGAAGAGGTGAGGAAAGGAAAGATAGGGGAGGAGAGGAGAGCAGAGGAAGAGGAAGAGGAAAGAGAGAGGAGAAGAGAAAGGATGAGGATAGAGGAGAGGAAAGAGAGGAAAGGAGAGGAAAGAGAACAGAATAGAGGAGAGGAAAGAGAAAGAAGAGAGAGAAAGAGGGGAAAAGAGGAGAGGAAAGATGAGAAAAGATAAAAGAAGAGAGTAGAGAGGAGAGGAGAGGAGAGGAGAGGAAAGAGAAGTGGGGAGAAGAGGAAGTAGGAGAGAGAAAACAGAAAAGAGAAGAGAGAGGGAGGAGGAATGGAAAGGAGAGAGAGGAGAGGAAAGGAAAGAGAGGAGAGGAGGGGATAAGACATTAGATGAAGGAGAGAGTAGAGTAGACAGTGGAGGAGAGGAGAGTAGAATACAATAGAGCAGAGAAGAGGAGAGGATAGAAGAGAGAACTACTCAGCTGTTTGCTTGTTTTGATTGTTATACATATATGGACTTTCTTTAATTTCTTCCATACACCAGAAGATTTAGCAAGTAAGAGAGATGCTCAATTAACCTGTCTTACAGTTCACAAACTATATCACTGCACACAATAGCAGCACAGAATTCTTTGAGGTAAGACCCATTAGCCTTGTATCAGTTGTGGAGTAACGACAAAAAACGAACACATACAATAACAATGAATTGGTGAACATAAGATAAACTGTGTCCACTCAGATCCACTTGCACTGTTCTATCTTTGTCTATTAGGTCAACAAATCTGTAGAACTGTCTAGACCATACCAGATTCATCACAATAAGCCTGAAAAACCACAAAGTAACTCTTCAAACTAACAAAAACAGAGAGACTGACTACTACAGCTGGCAAGGAGGAACAAACAGTGGCAGCCCCTCATATTCAAGATCAGTTTTCCTTATGTTCTGTGAGGGTTGCAGAAAAAATCAAGCCATACAGACAAATCCCACAAAAGGAAGAGTAGGTGCAACTTCTGCAACATACAGCAGAAGACAGCCAAAGTAAAGAGATGAGAGACAAGCAAATCTATTCCGAAACTTAATGACAGAAGTCTCACAACACCATATTTGTCATTCAATCACCTCATTTCACCGTTTATCTTCCGGAATCTAGTATATCATAGTACGGATACATTTTGGTTATGCCCAAAAATCATTACCACCACCAACAGCCCACTCAACAACAACAAAAAAAATACTGAAATCATAGGAACAAAAAACTCTAAGGAGCCACTTAAGACTAACACCTCTCCTCATCTCAATATCATATTTTATAAAATCTAGATGGCAAAAAATAATTCAGTATTCTTCTAAGTTTGCTACTGGGAGGGCTTTCAAAGAACTGCTTAGTTTTAGAACAAAGTAATCTGGACTGGCTTTCAAACAACTATGAAAAAAACACAGCACACAAAAATGGATGATCCAAGTGTGGAAAGATGACCAAAGAATATATCTCACAGGTCATGCAGTTGAAACCAAGTAGTGATGGAGCAGTATCAACAACAGCTAGGATTGAGGTCACATAATACAATAACTCCACTTAAAAAAGCAGATGGTATTGAAGCTAACAAAAGCAAGGCTCAGATTCTTGCAAGCCACTTCTAAAACAAAAAGAAACAAGGAAGGAAGAAAAAGGAGATACGGTCTCAGATCCTGAAGAAGCTCCACCTCTTTTGATGCCTTTATATCTTCTGATGTTCATAGGGTTTTAGGACCAGAAGGTAGAC
>NW_020870467.1:546352-548852 GCF_003789085.1 Penaeus vannamei | reverse complement strand
GAGGGGGGGTACCACTCACGCCATCCATACCAAAGAGATCTAGAAATTTCTCGCGGCATTTATTTGCACTAAATAACGAGTGGATTTGCGGAAGAATGCTGCCAATGGGATCAAAGGAAAAACGAACCAGTTTCAGTGATGACGTTATTTTTACAAAAAGAAGGAAAAGGGATTTTGTTTTGTATTCTATCAAAAGAAATATTAATAAACACGCAGGACTATAGTCTATTGTTAAAGGATTTATGATTTACGTGTATAAGGATCGGATTCGAAACTACATATTGGTATCGAACTCCATTGTTTATATAACTGATAAATCTATACTAATTGATTCACAAACAGATTCTCAGAATTATATCGTATTCTTGATAGATACACAAGTTGCATTCAAAGACCTCTTCTATCTTTTTACATTCACCTAATGAAAATAAATAAGGTATTCCAGACATATATTGTACCCCCGACGGTCACCGCATATAAAAAACGTCAGAACTTTAGGAGAATTTATAAAGAAAACAAATGAGGATCGTGACGAGCTTATGATCTCATTCGATAACGTATTCAGATACCATTAAGTGGGATCCGAACTGCAAAATCATCGATACGTGAAATATTTTCGAAATAAGGAGATATTTCCATTCACTTTGGAAAGAAAAGAATATAAAAAGTAAAAACTAACAAAAACAATTCTATTTGTTCAAAATACTTACACAAAAAAATCTTCTTCCGTCCTCCAAGTGATTCGAAGGAGTAAACAAAAATATTCGGGAACACAAACACACAGAATTGACTCCGAAAACAACTCTTGCTTGACGGGGAGAGATTGAACCGCGCGCAGACGAGGTCAAACTGCCTCTGACCTGACCTTCGCCCGGGTTGAAGCTATTTGAAATATCGGGACGGGGGAGGAGGGGAAGAGGGGAGGAGGGAGGAAAGTTAGGGACGAAGGGGAGTGGGAAGTGGGGGAGTGGAGAGAGGGATAATGAAATGGGAGAAGGAGAGATGAGCGAGAGAGAGAGAGAGAGAGAGAGAGGAGAGAGAGAAGAGAGAGAAGAGAGAGAGAGAGAGAGAGAGAGAGAGAGAGAGAGAAAGAGAAGAGGAGAGAGAGAGAGAAAGAGAGATAGTGAAAGAGAGAGCTAGGAATGAGAAGAGAATAGATAGATAGATAGAGAGAGAGAGATAAAGAAATTAAGAAAGAGAGATAAAAAGAAATTAAGAAAGAGGGAGAGAAAGAAATTTAGAGAGAAAAAAAAGAAATTGAGAGAGAGAAAGAAAGAAGAGAGAGAGAGAAAGAAATTTAAGAAAGAGAGAGATAAAGAAAGAAAAGAGAACGAGAGAAAAAAAAGAGATAGAAAGAAATTAAGGAAGAAAGAGAAAGAAAACGAATAAAAGAAAGAGAGACAAAGACACTTGTCCCACCCCCTCTTCCCCCTCTCTCCTCCTCCCCCTTCCCTCATTACCTTAATGGGTGAGGGGTGGGGGGGAGGTAAATCAATTAGGAAAGGGTATGCGGCAACCCTCCTTAATTCACATCAAATTATTTATTTGTTTAAGAGAAAGACTGAAAAGGTAAATCGAATAGAAATATGTAAGTACAGGTAAACAGAAGTAAAAATAGATAGAGAATGTAATACATACAGTAAATATTTAGAGGGATAGATAGATAGACAGGTAAGTAGATAGATACTTGAATATTTAGAGGGATAGATAGATAGATAGACAGGTAAGTGGATATATACTTGAATATTAAGAGTGGCAGATAGATAGACAGGTGAATAGATAGATATATTGTCAGGTAAGAAGATAAATACTTGAATATATAGAGGGATAGATAGATAGACAGGTAAGGCGATAGATAATTGAATATTTAGAGGGATAGATAGATAGACAGGTAAGTGGATAGACATTTAAATGTTTAGAGGGATAGAAAGACAGGTAAGAAGATAGATACTCGAATATTTAGAGGGATAGGTAGATAGACAGGTAAGCGTATATATACTTTAATGTAAAGAGGGACAGGTATATAGATAGGTGAGACGATAGATAATCAAATATCTAGATAAATAGCTTGATAAACAGGTGAGTGGATAGATACTTCAATATCTAGAGGGATAGATAGATAAACAGGTAAGTAGATAAATACTCGAATATTTAGAGGGATAGATAGATAGACAGGTAAATGGGTAGATACTTGAATATATAGAGGGACAGATAAATAGACAGATGAATAGATAGATAGATTGACAGGTAAGAAGATAAATATTTGAATATATAGAGGGATAGATAGATAGACAGGTAAAACGAGAGATACTCGAATATTTAGAGGGATAGATAGATAGACAGGTAAGTAGATATATACTTGAATATTTAAAAGGGATAGATAGATGGACAGGTAAGAAAATAGATAATTGAATATCTAGAGGGACAGATAGATAGACAGGTAAGACGATAGATCATTGAATATTTAGAGGGACAGATAGACAGGCAAGGCGATAAATAC
>NW_020870467.1:525520-541252 GCF_003789085.1 Penaeus vannamei | reverse complement strand
GAGAAGAGAGAGAAGAGAGAGAGAGAGATTGAGAGAGAGAGAGAGAGAGAGAGAGAAGAGAGAGAGAGAGAGATGAGAGAGAGAGAGAGAGAAGAGAGAGAGGGAGAGAGAGAGATTGAGAGGAGAGAGAAAGAGAGAAAGAGAGAGAGAGAGAGAAAGAGAAGTGGAGAGAGAGAGAGAGAGAGAGAGAGAGAGAGAGAGAGAGAGAGAGAGAGAGAGAGAGAGAGAGAGAAGAGAGAGAGAGAGAGAGAGAAAAGAGAGAGAGAGAGAGAGAGAGAGAGAAGAGAGAGAGAAAGAGAGAGAGAGAGGAAGAGAGAGAAGAGAGAGAGAGAGAGATTGAGAAGAAGAGAGAGATTGAGAGAGAAAGAGAGAAGATTGAGGAGAAAGAGATTGAGAGAGAGAGAGGAGAGAGAGAGAGAGAGGAAAGAGAGAAAGAAAGAGAGAGGAGAGAGAGGAGAGAGAGAGAGAGAGAGAGAGAGAGAGAGAGAGAAGAGAGAGAGGAGAGAGAGAGAAGAGAGAGAGATTGAGAGAGAGAGAGAGAGAAGAGAGAGAGAGAGAGAGAGAGAGAGAGAGAGAGAGATTGAGAGAGAGAGAGAGAGAGAGAGAGAGAGAGAGAGAGAGAGAGAGAAAGAGAGAAGAGAGAGAAGAGAGAGAGAGAGAGAGAGAGGAGAGAAGAGAGAGAGAGAGAGAGAGAGACCCTTTCTGATCTGCTTCCTGGTGCTTATATATTGCTGATTTTTCTACTTTTTCAATCCTCCTGAAATTCAAAGCAAAAAATGTTGGTTATTGCTTTCGAAAACTGATTGAGAAAGGGAAGAAGGGACAGTCATAAAATATGCTTAGTCATTGCTTGATGAGGCCAATTGAAACATGAGTCAGCAAGAATAGTCCCTGGATCCTAATTCCTTCGCGCGAAACGGGAATGGGAATCCAGGAATGGGAATCCAGGAATGGCCGGGAGCAGGACCTGGGACCCCGAGTGATCCTCCGTCGCGGCACAAATAGGAGCTGATCCTGTCAACCTCTCGTCAAGAGCGACTGTCATTTCTGTCATGGGCGTCATGAGGTGGCTTGTCCTGGCAGCTCTGAGCGTGGGAATCGCCGCAGCGATTCCCACTAACTACATTCCCGACGATTCCTACGAGAACTTGGAACTGCACTTCGGCCTCGAGTTGGCCCTGGCGGCGAATCCTGGAGTTGCTCCTCAGGCGCCGTCGCCTCCTCGGCCCGGTCCTGCGCTGCGCCAGGAGTCCTTCGGGGAGTCCTTCGGGGAGTCCTTCGGGGGTCCTCCTGGCCCGACGCCACGCTGTGCCAGAGGCTGATGACGATGTGAATAAGGCAGAAGAGGCTCTAAGTGCATTGAGTTGTTTAGTGTGACTCAAGTTGAAAGGTCTTCGATTTTATTTCAGATCTTTAGAAGATAAGTATTTGAATAAATGTATCTTATACCTATATCATTTGTATGTCTTACTTCCCCTTGTATCAAGTAACTGAGTACTCATTCCCTTCCCTGTACATTTTACATACAAAAAATGTATTTTTTTCATCAAAGATGTTTACTCCTCTCTCCTGCGCCTATACTGGTGAACAGACGCTTCCGCACAAACAAGAATAAATCTGCATAATGCTTGAACACTGAGCACGCACAAAGCCTCCCGGGAACCCTTGAACAAACCCTGGCACAGCGGCTGCACCTTCGCCCTCCTCTCCTTCCGCGCCCAAGACGAGTGCCGCGCAGTGCCAACGGAGGCGCTGCCGGGCGGTCCCAGAGGCAGTGATCAGGCGAGCAAGTGTGACTCTTCCGCGAGGACGCCTGGACGGAGGGCAGTGGGAGGAAGGGAGGAGAGAGGGGCGAAGGGGAGGAAGGAAGGAGAATCAGGAGAGAGGGGGGAGAAGAAGGAGAATCAGGAGAGAGGAGGGGAGAAGAAGGAGAATCAGGAGAGAGGGAGGGAGGAGAAGGAACAGAGAGAGAGGGGACGGTAGGGAGTTGAATGGAAGAGAGAGGGAGTGAGAGGAGGAGAGGGAAAGAATCGTGGGAGGCGGGGAAGGAGAATGGACGAGAAGGAGAGGAGGGAGGGAGACAAATAAGCAAGGTATACGGATGGAGGGTGAGAGTGGAAGGCAAGTGACAGGAATGGAAGGAAATCAAAGAAGAGGAACAGGAGGTGGAGAAGGAGAAAGGATATACTGCTCGGTGACGCTCTCAGGAAAATCTCTTTTTATCATTAATTATTATTAACATGGTCATGAAATTATTATCAACATGGTCATGGAATCAATAGTAACAAAAAACTTATGCAGGAATATAACCTCAGTCGAAATATCAACATTAAAAAGGTCATACAGGAATATAACCTCAGTCGAAATATCAACATTAAAAAGGTCATACAGGAACACGATTTCACTCAAATTAAAAGCGACATAATGATGGTCACAAAGCACTCTCTCTCTCCTTGCCCCCCCCCCCCCCCCCAGCTCTCCGCATCGCCCAGCCAGCGATATAGGCCTCATCTTACCAAGGATTCCCGGAGTTGGACTTAAGGAGCATCCCTTTATTCTTTCCTGCGACAACCAGTTTCTTAAAAGTTTCCTCTTCCTAGTCTTTCGTGTCTTCAACTTATAACGAAAACCCGTGGATACTGAGAATAGAAGAAAATTGGTGTAAATAGTATGTATTTCCCGTAACTAGTATTGCTTGTCCTATTGAAATATATATTAATGTAGAGCAAGATAGCAAGATGAACGTCAGTTACAGTCTTTACAGATTATTGAACTAAATTATCCTTCGAAAAATATTGTATTCAAATTTTTCACAGAGTGTATTGTGGCAGAAATAAATAAAGGATGAACATTCAGCAGTTCCTTTTGTTTGTACATGTACTGAATGGTATTTTTTTTATATGATTAGCGAGAATATAAGCCTGGATTACAGAAGACAAGGATAGATTACATAGTAAACTGTCAAGGAATTCTCTGGGCGTTAAAATTGAAACATTCTTTTGAACGAGAAAAGATTATTTTTTCCTCGCTCTGAAGTAAATATGGGTAATTGGAGTGAACAATGAACAAACATATAAAAAATCAACCTTTCCCCAGTTAGTCTGTAGAGTAGATTTATTTTATGATATCCGAATTCCAAAACACCCAATTTTTAGTAAAAGGTTAAATATTAAGTGAGTGAATTTTTAGTAAAAGGTTAAATATTAAGAAGTGAGTTTGTTTCCTTACCGTTTCCATTCCGAACTGTAAGAATATCTTTGAAACATCTTTGATTTACTCAAGTGCTGAATAAATGTGAAAATTGTTAGTTTCACTCTGTCAATACAATAAAGAATATACACATAAAGATAAAGGAAAACTATTGCAACATTTGCAAGGACTGCAAGTGTCTTCATTTTCGTGAACCGATTTGTCTCCGATCTGGAAGAGGTTTTGAGGAAATGCAAAGTTAAAACGGACATGGTTTGTGTCGTTCCTCATGGCGGTCTAGTTGATTCTGGAAAATATCTGGATGAAAATTGATAGTTTTTTTTTTATTCATATATAGGAAGATATATGTCTGTCTACCTGTCTGTCTTTGTCGTTCTTTCTTTCCCTCTTTCCTTCCCCTCTCTCTCTCTCTCCCGCCCTCTCTCATCAAGCAGCCTCATCCTGATACTGAGAAAGGTAGATAGATAAATAGATAAATAGAAAGATAGAAAGGTAGATAGATAGATAGATAGATAGATAGATAGATAGATAGATAGATAGATAGATAGAAAGGTAGATTGATAGATAGATGGATAGATAGATATAGATAGTAGATAGATAGATAGATAGATAGATGAAAGGTTGATAGATAGATAGATAGAGAGAGAGGAAAATAAAAATGATAAGGTGAAGGAGAAGAGAGTAATAATAATCGAAGAGAGAGAGGGAGGAGAGAGAGAGAGAGAGAGAGAGAGAGAGAGATTTGATTTGATTTGATAATATTTATTTACAGAACAGTGTACATGCCCTGTAAAAAGCCAGGGTAAGATGCTACCGCATCTATCCAACTGGCTATGCTTATATTTATGTAAAGGGCTATTAGTCAAACATTAGTTCTACATGCCTGAAGGGCTGTGTCATTATGCATACATTATTCACATATCATCTAGTTGGTAAAAAACCTTTTATATCCCTAATCATATCGAAGACAAGACCAGTGTCTATGATAAAATTAATATAATCAATAAGTGCTGGTCTCTGGACAGTGCTATTTGATCGATAGGATGCAGTTTTTGAGCAACAAAGTAAGTAATGTGTAAGATTATGCGACTTGGGCGCCTTGCACATTTTGCATTGGTGATACGTAACTGGCTTTGCCTCCAAGACTGCATCCTGTACATAATGTATAGTGTATTGATACCCTATGCGTAGCCTGGTTAGCGTGACCTGCTGTCTCCGAGACAGTCCATCGTAGTATTTATATGGTTTGTCAGCATCACATGACCTGACAATACTATCATAATGCCAGATGGTACCATGTCCACTTTTCTTCAATTTTTCAGTGGTCCATACCTGGCCCTCATAATCTCGAAGACAGCTGATAACACGTTTTTTCATTTGACTGATAGATAGCGGTATTACATAATATGGTTCTTCATGGGAAAGTGCTTGCTTTGCTAACTTATCTACGTTGTCACAGGTTGATATCCCTATATGAGAAGGTATCCAGTATAGTGATACTTGTATACCCTGCTCGGATAGGCTAGCGATTTGGTGAATGGTATTGATAGTTACCATGTTTTCTGGATAGAGAGAGAGAGAGAGAGAGAGAGAGAGGAGAGAGAGAGAGAGAGAAAATCCAAATTCCAAACACCCAATTTAGTAAAAGGTTAAATATTAAGAAGTGAGTTTCCTTACCGTTTCCGAACTGTAAGAATATCTTTGAAACATCTTTGATTTACTCAAGTGCTGAATAAATTGAAAATTGTTAGTTTCACCTTTCAAAACAGAATGAAAAATATACACATAAAAGCCATACAAAACAGAAGAAAACTATTGCAACATTTGCAAGGACTGCAAGTGTCTTCATTTCGTGAACCGATTTGTCCGATCTGGAAGAAGTTTTGAGGAAATACAAACTTAAAACGGACATGGTTTGTGTCGTTCCTCATGGCGGTCTAGTTGATTCTGGAAAAATATCTGGATGAAAATTGATGTTTTTTGTTCATATATAGGAAGATAAATGTCTGTCTCCCTGTCTGTCTTTGTCGTTCTTTCTTTCCCTCTTTCCTTCCCCTCTCTCTCTCTCTCTCCCGCCCTCTCTCATCAAGCAGCCTCATCCTGATACTGAGAGAGGTAGATAGATAGATAGATAGATAGATAGAGAGAGAGAGTTACCATTTCTGATCTGCTTCCTGGTGCTTATACATTGCTGATTTTTCTACTTTTTCAATCCTCCTGAAATTCAGTGCAAAAAATGTTGGTTATTGCTTTCGAAAACTGATTGAGAAAGGGAAGAAGGGACAGTCATAAAATATGCTTAGTCATTGCTTGATGAGGCCAATTGAAACATGAGTCAGCAAGAACAGTCCCTGGATCCCAATTCCTTCGCGCGAAACGGGAATGGGAATCCAGGAATGGCCGGGAGCAGGACCTGGGACCCCGAGTGATCCTCCGTCGCGGCACAAATAGGAGCTGATCCTGTCAACCTCTCGTCAGGAGCGACTGTCACTTCTGTCATGGGCGTCATGAGGTGGCTTGTCCTGGCAGCTCTGAGCGTGGGAATCGCCGCAGCGATTCCCACGAATCACATTCCCGACGATTCCTACGAGAACTTGGAACTGCACTTCGGCCTCGAGTTGGCCCTGGCGGCGAATCCTGGAGTTGTTCCTCAAGCGCCGTCCCCTCCTCGGCCCGGTCCTGCGCTGCGCCAAGAGTCCCTCGGGGAGTCCTTCGGGAGTCCTTCGGGGTCCTCCTGGCCCGACGCCTCGAGCCACGCTGTGCCAGAGGCTGATGAGGATGATGAATAAGGCAGAAGAGGCATTAAGTGTTTAGTGTGACAATTGATATGACGACTTCGGTTTGATATAAACTTTCTTATATTTTAGAGACAAGTATTTTGAATAAATGGCAATATATCTATATCAATTGTATGTCTTAATTCCATCGTAGTGAGTGAGTATTCATTCCCTTTCTTATGCTTGAACAGATATAGATGTTTATTCCTTTCCTGCGCGTTTGTGTACACACACGGTAATGATAATGGTAATAATAGCAAGTAGAGTAGATTTATTTTATGACATCCAAATTCCAAAACACCCAATTTTTAGTAAAAGGCTAAATATTAAGAAGTGAATTTGTTTCATTACCGTTTCCGAACCGTAAGAATATCTTTGAAACATCTTTGATTTACTCAAGTGCTGAATAAATGTGAAAATTGTTAGTTTCACTCTTTCAAATACAATAAAGAATATACACATAAAGATAAAGGAAAACTATTGCAACATTTGCAAGGACTGCAAGTGTCTTCCTTTTCGTGAACCGATTTGTCTCCGATCTGGAAGGGTTTTGAAATACAAACTTAAACGGACATGGTTTGTGTCGTTCCTCATGGCGGTCTAGTTGATTCTGGAAAAATATCTGGATGAAAATTGATGTTTTTTGTTCATATATAGGAAGATAAATGTCTGTCTCCCTGTCTGTCTTTGTCGTTCTTTCTTCCCTCTTTCCTTCCCCTCTCTCTCTCCTCTCCCCCTCTTCATCAAGCAGCCTCATCCTGATACTGAGAGAGGTAGATAGATAGATAGATAGATAGAATAGAGAGAGAGAGTTACCATTTCTGATCTGCTTCCTGGTGCTTATACATTGCTGATTTTTCTACTTTTTCATCCTCCTGAAATTCAGTGCAAAAAATGTTGGTTATTGCTTTCGAAAACTGATTGAGAAAGGGAAGAAGGGACAGTCATAAAATATGCTTAGTCATTGCTTGATGAGGCCAATTGAAACATGAGTCAGCAAGAACAGTCCCTGGAATCCCAATTCCTTCGCGCGAAACGGAATGGGAATCCAGGAATGGCCGGGAGCAGGACCTGGGACCCCGAGTGATCCTCCGTCGCGGCACAAATAGGAGCTGATCCTGTCAACCTCTCGTCAGGAGCGACTGTCACTTCTGTCATGGGCGTCATGAGGTGGCTTGTCCTGGCAGCTCTGAGCGTGGAATCGCCGCAGCGATTCCCACGAATCACATTCCCGACGATTCCTACGAGAACTTGGAACTGCACTTCGGCCTCGAGTTGGCCCTGGCGGCGAATCCTGGAGTTGTTCCTCAAGCGCCGTCCCCTCCTCGGCCCGGTCCTGCGCTGCGCCAAGAGTCCCTCGGGGAGTCCTTCGGGGAGTCCTTCGGGGGTCCTCCTGGCCCGACGCCTCGACGCCACGCTGTGCCAGAGGCTGATGAGGATGATGAATAAGGCAGAAGAGGCATTAAGTGTTTAGTGTGACAAATTGATATGACGACTTTCGTTTGATTAAACTTTCTTATATTTAGAAGACAAGTATTTTGAATAAATGGCAATATATCTATATCAATTGTATGTCTTAATTCCCATCGTAGTGAGTGAGTATTCATTCCCTTTCTTATGCTTGAACAGATATAGATGTTTATTTCCTTTCCTGCGCGTTTGTGTACACACACGGTAATGATAATGGTAATAATAGCAAGTAGAGTAGATTTATTTTATGACATCCAAATTCCAAAACACCCAATTTTTAGTAAAAGGCTAAATATTAAGAAGTGAATTTGTTTCATTACCGTTTCCGAACCGTAAGAATATCTTTGAAACATCTTTGATTTACTCAAGTGCTGAATAAATGTGAAAATTGTTAGTTTCACTCTTTCAAATACAATAAAGAATATACACATAAAGATAAAGGAAAACTATTGCAACATTTGCAAGGACTGCAAGTGTCTTCCTTTTCGTGAACCGATTTGTCTCCGATCTGGAAGAGGTTTTGAGGAAATACAAACTTAAAACGGACATGGTTTGTGTCGTTCCTCATGGCGGTCTAGTTGATTCTGGAAAAATATCTGGATGAAAATTGATGTTTTTTTGTTCATATATAGGAAGATAAATGTCTGTCTCCCTGTCTGTCTTTGTCGTTCTTTCTTTCCCTCTTTCCTTCCCCTCTCTCTCTCTCTCTCCCGCCCTCTCTCATCAAGCAGCCTCATCCTGATACTGAGAAGGTAGATAGATAGATAGATAGAGATAGATAGAGAGAGAGAGTTACCATTTCTGATCTGCTTCCTGGTGCTTATACATTGCTGATTTTTCTACTTTTTCAATCCTCCTGAAATTCAGTGCAAAAAATGTTGGTTATTGCTTTCGAAAACTGATTGAGAAAGGGAAGAAGGGACAGTCATAAAATATGCTTAGTCATTGCTTGATGAGGCCAATTGAAACATGAGTCAGCAAGAACAGTCCCTGGATCCCAATTCCTTCGCGCGAAACGGGAATGGGAATCCAGGAATGGCCGGGAGCAGGACCTGGGACCCGAGTGATCCTCCGTCGCGGCACAAATAGGAGCTGATCCTGTCAACCTCTCGTCAGGAGCGACTGTCACTTCTGTCATGGGCGTCATGAGGTGGCTTGTCCTGGCAGCTCTGAGCGTGGGAATCGCCGCAGCGATTCCCACGAATCACATTCCGACGATTCCTACGAGAACTTGGAACTGCACTTCGGCCTCGAGTTGGCCCTGGCGGCGAATCCTGGAGTTGTTCCTCAAGCGCCGTCCCTCCTCGGCCCGGTCCTGCGCTGCGCCAAGAGTCCCTCGGGAGTCCTTCGGGAGTCCTTCGGGGGTCCTCCTGGCCCGACGCCTCGACGCCACGCTGTGCCAGAGGCTGATGAGGATGATGAATAAGGCAGAAGAGGCATTAAGTGTTTAGTGTGACAAATTGATATGACGACTTCGGTTTGATTAAACTTTCTTATATTTTAGAAGACAAGTATTTTGAATAAATGGCAATATATCTATATCAATTGTATGTCTTAATTCCCATCGTAGTGAGTGAGTATTCATTCCCTTTCTTATGCTTGAACAGATATAGATGTTTATTCCTTTCCTGCGCGTTTGTGTACACACACGGTAATGATAATGGTAATAATAGCAAGTAGAGTAGATTTATTTTATGACATCCAAATTCCAAAACACCCAATTTTTAGTAAAAGGCTAAATATTAAGAAGTGAATTTGTTTCATTACCGTTTCCGAACCGTAAGAATATCTTTGAAACATCTTTGATTTACTCAAGTGCTGAATAAATGTGAAAATTGTTAGTTTCACTCTTTCAAATACAATAAAGAATATACACATAAAGATAAAGGAAAACTATTGCAACATTTGCAAGGACTGCAAGTGTCTTCCTTTTCGTGAACCGATTTGTCTCCGATCTGGAAGAGGTTTTGAGGAAATACAAACTTAAAACGGACATGGTTTGTGTCGTTCCTCATGGCGGTCTAGTTGATTCTGGAAAATATCTGGATGAAAATTGATGTTTTTTTGTTCATATATAGGAAGATAAATGTCTGTCTCCCTGTCTGTCTTTGTCGTTCTTTCTTTCCCTCTTTCCTTCCCCCCCCTCTCATCAAGCAGCCTCATCCTGATACTGAGAAAGGTAGATAGATAGATAGATAGATAGAGAGAGAGAGAGAGAGAGAGAGAGAGAGAGAGAGAGTGTTACCCTTTCTGATCTGCTTCCTGGTGCTTATATATTGCTGATTTTCTACTTTTTCAATCTCCTCAAATTCAATGCAAAAAATGTTGGTCATTGCTTTCGAAAGCTGATTGAGAAAGGGAAGAAGGGACAGTTATGATATATGCTTAGTCATTGCTTTATGAGGCCAATTGAAACATGAGTCAGCAAGAATAGTCCCTGGATCCCAATTCCTTCGCGCGAAACGGGAATGGGAATCCAGGAATGGGAATCCAGGAATGGCCGGGAGCAGGACCTGGGACCCCGAGTGATCCTCCGTCGCGGCACAAATAGGAGCTGATCCTGTCAACCTCTCGTCAGGAGCGACTGTCATTTCTGTCATGGGCGTCATGAGGTGGCTTGTCCTGGCAGCTCTGAGCGTGGGAATCGCCGCAGCGATTCCACTGATTACATTCCCGACGATTCCTACGAGAACTTGGAACTGCACTTCGGCCTCGAGTTGGCCCTGGCGGCGAATCCTGGAGTTGCTCCTCAAGCGCCGTCCCCTCCTCGGCCCGGTCCTGCGCTGCGCCAGGAGTCCTTCGGGGAGTCCTTCGGGGAGTCCTTCGGGGAGTCCTTCGGGGTCCTCCTGGCCCGACGCCTCGACGCCACGCTGTGCCAGAGGCCGATGACGACGATGAATAAGGCAGAAGAGGCTTTAAGTGTTTAGTGTGACTCAAGTTGAAATGACTTCGGTTTGATTAAACCAATCTTAGAAGACAAATATTTTGAATAAATGGCATATTATATCTATATCAATTGTCTTAATTCCCATTGTAGTGAGTGAGTATTCATTCCCTGCCTTATGCTTAAACAAATGTAGATGTTTATTCCTTTCCTGTGCGTTTCCGTTCACACACGGTAATGATAATGGTAATAATAGTAATGATAATGATAACAATGGTAATAATAGTAATAATAGTAATAACAATGGTAATAATAGTAATAATAATAATAGCAATGGTAATAATAGTAATAATAATAATAACAATGGTAATAATAGTGATAATAATAATAACAATGGTAATAATAGTAATAATAATAACAATGGTAATAAAATAGTAATAATAACAATAACAATGGTAATGATAGTAATGATAATAATAACAATGGTAATGATAGTAATAATAACAATAACAATGGTAATGACAGTAATAATAACAATAACAATGGTAATGATAGTAATAATAACAATAACAATGGTAATGATACTAATAATAACAATAACAATGGTAATGATAATAATAACAATGGTAATAATAGTAATAATAATAATAACAATAGTAATAATAGTAATGATAATAATAACAACAGTAATAATAGTAATAATAATAATAATAACAATGATAATAACAATTACAGCTACTGCTAACTCGATGTCGGAACTCGTAGTGAACGCTATATTTCAATACGTAGCGTTCACGTTTGGAAATTCTCCGTATCTGTGTTCGTCTTTTTCT
Source organism: Penaeus vannamei (assembly GCF_003789085.1). Lineage (NCBI taxonomy): Eukaryota > Metazoa > Arthropoda > Malacostraca > Decapoda > Penaeidae > Penaeus > Penaeus vannamei. Next base: position 530,078 of record NW_020870467.1, on the reverse strand, counting down.
GCCGCTGAATCGAAGTGATGACGTCACGATTGCATCTGAATTTGATATCGAATTTGCTGATCCAGTGACCATTTTTTTTTAAAGCTTTGTAGGAATGAATAATAGTAATGAATTTAGTCATTTTTTGGGTATGCAGATAATCGTTGCATTGCTATTTTTTTTCGTTATTCGTTATCGTCTGCATCTGGCATTGATTCCCTTAAAGATTAAAGGAATTCGCTTCGTTATTTTTTTCATCTTGTTTCATATTCGTTGTAGTCACGTGACCCTCCGACTAAGACGAATATTCAGTGTAATCCATACTTACCCACTACTTAAAGGATTAAAAGTGCACTTACAAACAAACTTACCGTAACATTATTTCTTTATCACTGATTATCACCGGAAAATATGTTGTTATTGGTAATTCTTTTAAGTAAAGTAAGAATTCAAATATCCATTTGTTGTTGTTGTTATCTGAATTTGAATAACGGACAATCTAAATTCGATTATCAATTAGATATTTAAATTTAAATTGATATTTAACTGCAACTCGTCAGATCATATTCATTTACTCTAATCTTGCTTAGAATAAGTATGAATATATTGTTACTGCCTTTCCATGTATAGATTGGCAGATCGATAATGGATAGATAGATAGATAGATAACGAGATTGATAGACAACGAGATAGATAGATAGGTAGATAGGTAAATAGATAGGTAACGAGATAGATAGATAAATAGAAAGAGAGATATTTTGAATATAGATAGACATAAATGGAGAGACAAGTAAAAGATTGATAGCTAGAATGTTAAAGTTATATATATATAATATATATATATATATATATATATATATATATATATATATATTATATATATATATATATATATATTTATATATATATATATATATATATATATATATATATATATTATATATATATATATATATATATATATTATATATATATATCTGTGTGTGTGTGTGTGTGTGATGGAATGTGTCCTTATTTTTTTACTATGAATGTGAGGATCAAAATCAAATCAAAAGACTGAAAGAATTTCGCTATCAATCAAATCCACCTGCTACGGTATCATTTAATCCAACCCCCCCCTTTACCCCTCCCTCCTCCCTAAAAAAAAAAAAAATACCTATTGACGATTTATTAATACGAACACAACCTATTGGATAAACCGTTGACTCTGCACTCTATCAATAGAGCGAATCCATTTTGCAAAACCGCTAATGTTGCAGAGGAAGTGCAATGGCTCCCTCGTGAATTAGTATTTTCCTGTCATGCAAATAATCATTGCAAATCCAGTTTCAGTTTTTTTTTGAGTTTTTGTGCCTTTAATGATAAACTAAAAAAAACACATTGCCATCAATGGAAAAAAATATCTTTGAATATTTCGTCTAGAATGTCAGAGAAAGAGTAATATATTTCTATATATATGTTGATATGGGTTTCTTTGAAATATTCATATTAGTACACGTCTCTTATATATATGTATATATATATATATATATATATATATATATATAGATAGATAGATAGATATAGATAGATAGATAGAGATATATAGATAGATATAGATAGACAGATAGATACACACACACACACACATACATACATACATACATATATATATATATATATATATATATATATATAATATATAAATATATATATATATATATATATAATATATATATATATATAAAATATATATATATATATATATATATATATATATATAATATATATAATATATATATATATATAATATATATATATATTTAGCGAGAGAGAGAGAGAGAGAGAGAGAGAGAGAGAGAGAGAGAGAGAGAGAGAGAGAGAGAGAGAGAGAAAGAGAAAGAGAAGAGAAGAGAGAGAGAGAGAGAGAGAGAGAGAGAGAGAGAGAGAGAGAGAAGAGAGAGAGAGAGAGAGAGAGAGAGAGAGAGAGAGAGAGAGAGAGAAGAGAAAGAGAGAGAGAGAGAGAGAGAGAGAGAGAGAGAGAGAGAGAGAGAGAGAGAGAGAGAGAGAGAGGTGTTCCTTTTAGATATACACATCAATAGGATATAATCTAAGTGACCTAAAAATATTACAAAATGCGGGAATGAAACAGAACGAGAGAAGGAGATAACAGCAGCACATCATGTTTGTAGAGAATTGGAAAATCGGCCACAATATCCTTGTGCTTAGAATTAATCATATCCAATTATTGCTAATTCTATTTCCATTTTTATTCCGCAAGTGCACGTTTTATTTCTAGCCGAATCGTTTGCATATTTTACTCACGTGATAAAAGCTCATATTTGCCTTTCGTTCCGTGGATAAATTGTGTTTTGGATTCAATTAGTGTTTACGAAAGCTTCAACTCGTAACGTAGTACAGAGATCCATTTACGGAGGTTGTCATTTTCCTAAAGAAAAAGAGACTGATTTTTCAGAGCGTCACCAAGCAGCATATCCTTCCTCTTCTCCTCCCTCCTCTTATTCCTCTTCTTTCATTTCCTCCCATTCCTGTCACTTGCCTTCCAGCTATTACCCTACATCCGTATTCCTTGCTTCTCTGTCTCCCCTTTCCCTCCCTCATCTTTCTTTCTCCTCCCCCCGCCTCCCTCTCTTTTTCATTCTTCGCCCTTTCTCTACCTCTCTTCCATTCAACTCCCCACCGTCCCTCTCTCTCTCTTGATTCTCCCTTCTTCCTCCCTCTCTCTCTCCTGCTTCTCCTTCCTTCCTCCCCTCTCTCTCTCCTGCTTCTCCTTCCTTCCTCCCCTCCCTCTCTCCTGCTTCTCATTCCTTCTCCTCTCCCTCTCTCCCGCTTCTCCTTCCTTCCTCCCTTCGCCCCTCTCTCCCCCTTCCTCCCTTCGCCCCTCTCTCCTCCCTTCCACCCCTTCGCCCCTCTCTCCTCCCTTCGCCCCTCTCTCCCCCTTCCTCCCCTTCGCCCTCTCTCCTCCCTTCCCGCTTCTCCTCCCTTCCTCCCCTTCGCCCCTCTCTCCCCTTCCTCCCACTGCCCTCCGTCCAGGCGTCCTCGCGGAAGAGTCACACTCGCTCGCCTGATCACTGCCTCTGGGACCGCCGGCAGCGCCTCCGTTGGCACTGCGCGGCACTCGTCTTGGGCGCGGAAGGAGAGGAGGGTGAAGGTGCAGCCGCTCCGCCAGGGTTTGTTCAAGGGCTTCCCGGGTGGCTTTGTGCGTGCTCTGTGTTCAAGCAGTATGCAGATTTATTCTTGTTTGTGCGGAAGCGTCTGTTCTCCCGCACAGGCGCAGGAGAGAGGAGTAAACATCTTTATCTTTGATGAAAAAAATACGTTTTTGTATGTAAAAAGTACAGGGAAGGGGATGAGTACTCAGTTACTTGATACAAGGGGAAGTAAGACATGCAGTTGATATAGGTATAAGATACAATTTATTCAAAATACTTATCTTCTAAAATATAAGAAAGTTTAATCAAATCGAAGTCATTTCAACTTGAGTCACACTAAACATTCAATGCACTTAGAGCCTCTTCTGCCTTATTCATCATCGTCATCAGCCTCTGGCACAGCGTGGCGTTGAGGCGTCGGGCCAGGAGGACCCCCGAAGGACTCCCCGAAGGACTCCCCGAAGGACTCCCCGAAGGACTCCCCGAAGGACTCCTGGCGCAGCGCAGGACCGGGCCGAGGAGAGGACGGCGCTTGAGGAGCAACTCCAGGATTCGCCGCCAGGGCCAACTCGAGGCCGAAGTGCAGTTCCAAGTTCTCGTAGGAATCGTCGGAATGTGATTCGTGGAATCGCTGCGGCGATTCCCACGCTCAGAGCTGCCAGGACAAGCCACCTCATGACGCCCATGACAGAAGTGACAGTCGCTCTTGACGAGAGGTTGACAGGATCAGCTCCTATTTGTGCCGCGACGGAGGATCACTCGGGGTCCCAGGTCCTGCTCCCGGCCATTCCTGGATTCCCATTCCTGGATTCCCATTCCCGTTTCGCGCGAAGGAACTAGGATCCAGGGACTAATCTTGCGACTCATGTTTCAATTGGCCTCATCAAGCAATGACTAAGCATATATTATGACTGTCCCTTCTTCCCTTTCTCAATCAGTTTTCGAAAGCAATAACCAACATTTTTTGCATTGAATTTCAGGAGGATTGAAAAAGTAGAAAAATCAGCAATATATAAGCACCAGGAAGCAGATCAGAAAGGGTAACTCTCTCTTCTCTCTCTCTTTCTCTCTCTCTCTCTCTCTCTCTCTCTCTCTCTCTCTCTCTCTCTCTCTCTCTATCTCTCTATCTATCTACCTCTCTCAGTATCAGGAAGTGGCTGCTTGATGCGAGAGGACGGGAGAGAGAGAGGGGAAGGAAAGAGGGAAAGAAAGAACGACAAAGACAGACAGGGAGACAGACATTTATCTTCCTATATATGAACAAAAAACTATCAATTTTCATCCAGATATTTTTCCAGAATCAACTAGACCGCCATGAGGAACGACACAAACCATGTCCGTTTTAACTTTGTATTTCCTCAAAACCTCTTCCAGATCGGAGACAAATCGGTTCACGAAAATGAAGACACTTGCAGTCCTTGCAAATG
>NW_020870467.1:481261-491689 GCF_003789085.1 Penaeus vannamei | reverse complement strand
GGTGGACAGTTGCCTCTAGGCCTCCATCAGCGAGCGAGCGACCGAGCCACGAAGCACCTGGACTGGCATCCGTATCACAGTACTCGGCTGAGCTTTGGTCCGGTTCGGGGGGCGGGGGAGAGGGGAGAAGAGGGGGAGACGGGGGGAAGGAAGGTGGGAGTAATGGTCGTGGACGAGAGGGAGGAGGGGAGGGAGGGGGAGGAAGGCAGGGGTCTAAGGGTTTTGGGAAGGCGAACGGGAGGGATAGAGAGAGAAGGAGGGAGAGGAAGGAAGGAAGGAAAAGTGACAGGGAGAGGAGGGAGGAGGGAGAGACAAAGGGTAACGACAAAAGGAGTATAAATAGGAGGATGAGGAAGAAAGGAGGAAGACTAAGCGACAGGAGAGTAGTAGAAAGGAGAAAGGAGGAAGGGAAAGCGACAACGGGAGTAGGAGGAGTAAGGAGCAGAGAGGAGGAGCAGCAGCAGGAGGAGGAGGAGGAGGAGGAGGAAAGGAGCAGCAGCAGCAGCAGCAGCAGGAGGAGAGGAGGAGGAGGAGGAGAGGAGGAGCAGCAGAGCAGGGAGGAGGAGGAGGAGGAGGAGGAGCAGCAGTAGCAGGGGAGGAGAGGGGAGCAGTAGAGGAGGAAGGAGGAGGAGGAGGAGAGAGGGGAGGAGGAGGAGGAGAGGAGGGAGGAGAAGGAGGAGGAGGAGGAGCAGCAGGAGGGTGCAGGAGGGTGGCCTCGAGATCCGGCGAGATCCAATGAGATCCCGCGAGATCCCTGGGCCACTATCAGGTCCTGGCATCCGCTGGTCCAGGCATCTATCATAGGGGGGTGGGGGGGGGTGACGCTCCCACGCCCATTAACTCTAGTGAAGAAGCTAGTGACCGCATCCCTGAGGAGGAGGGGGGAGGGTGGTGGTGAGGAGGAGGGGGGGGGAGGGGGTGGTGGATATGGGGGAAGGAGGGGGAGGTAGGAGGAGGAGGAGGAGGAAGAAAAAGATGAAGAAGTAGAAGATGAAAGATGAGGAGGGGTGGGGAGGGTAGGAGGAGGAGGGGAGGAGGGAGGAGGAGGAGGAGGAGGAGGAGGAGGAGGAGGAGGAGGAGGAGGAGGAGAGGGGAGGGAGGAGGAGGAGGAGGAGGAGGAGAAGAGGATGTAAAGAGGAGGAGAAAAATCATGAGGAAGTAGAAGAGAAGAAGAAGAAGAAATACGAGCGGGAGGAAGGGGAGGAGTAAGAGAGAAAGGAAAAAATGAATAAAAAAATATATGAAAGGACGAAAAAAAATAACACCAATAACAATAACATTAAAAAAAAACAAAGAAAAAACAATTAAAAAGAGAAGGAAGGAGATGAAGACTTTGAAAAAAAAGAAGAAAACAATAATAACAAAACAACAACAACAACCCCAAAAACGAACACTGGGAAATGCCAAGAACAAAAAAAGGAGACGAAGAAGAGACGAAATGAAAGAGAGAAACACTATTTTAACGAATAGACGAAGAATACAACAAAATCCACAAAGAATAAAACAAATACAGCAATATTCACAACACAGCAAAAACATACGAACAATGCAACAAAAATACAACCAAAACAAACAATGCAACAAAGCAGACAATCCATAAAACAACGAAACACGAATACAACAAAATAAAAAATAACAGCAAAACCTACAAAAAATACAACAAAATTCACACACCAATAAAAAACACAACAAAACCCATCAAAAAGCAACACCTCACAACACACCAACCAACAACAAAAATGCAACAAAAAATACTACAACAAAACCCACAACAAAAACTACACTACAAAACAAACAACAAAACATCCCCCCCAAAAAAAAAAAAAAAAAAGAATTTACAAATGCAACAAAACTCACAATACAAATAAATAAATACAAATAAAAAATCCACAACTACAACCAACCCAACCCCACCTCCACCGCCACGCAAATCACAACCCCGATTCCGGCTGATGATGCCTTCGCGTCCTGGAATTCGCTCAACAATCACATAATTTCCCTCAATTAATGGGACTTTCATGGTCGCATTAAGGCAAGGGCGATGTGCTTGCCTTGTGGGGGGGGGGGGGTCCTGTTGGGCTGGGCATGGCATGGGGGCATGAACGCGGAGGGTAGGGGTGGGAGGGAGGGAGAGGGAGGTGGGAGGGAAGGGTGGGAGGGAGGGAAGGGAGGGAAGGGAGGGGAAGGGGAGGGAAGGGGAGGGAGGGGAGGGAGGGAGGGAGGGAGGGAGGGAGGGAGGAGGAGGGAGGGAGAGGGAGAGAGAGAGAGAGAGAGAGAAGAGAGAGAGAGAGAGAGAGAGAGAGAGAGAGAGAGAGAGAGAGAGAGAGAGAGAGAGAGAGAGAGAGAGAGAGAGAGAGAAGAGAGAGAAGAGAAGAGAAGAGAAGAGAGAGAAGAGAGAAAGAAGAGAGGAAAAACATAGAAAACAGAGAAAACAGAGAATGTGAAAGAGACAGAAAAAGAAGAGAAAGAAAGAGACAGGACAGCGAAGCGTGCGTGTGCGTGTGCGCGTGCGGTACTGTGCGTGCGTGCGTGCGTGCGTGTCGCGTTCCTTGAGGTTAAATAACGAGCCAACTTAATGCCAAAGTTAGCAAGAGTTTTGCGGCCTAGTTAATTGCATTTTAAATACTATAAGTTTCCGGGACTTTATAATCCAGGCTGATATGCAAATTATCGTCCAACTTCTGCGAAATTTGCATTATTATTGTTATTGTTTTCTCTGTTCTATAATACCCGCTGCCGATGTTCCTCTGGCACGATGCTACGGCTCCGGCGGCACTGACAACACCGGGCCAAAAAACACGGGCGTGACAGCGGCTCACTTCCGCTCTGGAAATAAACTGTCACGGAAATGGAGTATTTGTGTATAGGTGTGTGTATATATATATGCATGTATATATTATATATATATATATATATATATAATATATATATATATATATATATATATATATATATATATATATATAGAGAATAGAGAGAGAGAGAGAGAGAAGAGAGAGAGAGAGAGAGAGAGAGAGAGAGAGAGGAGAGAGAGAGAGAATGTATACATCGACGACGTCGATGCGATGAGGGAGAGGAGGAGGAGAGAGAGGGGGGGGGTGAGGAAGAGGAGGAAGAAGGTGGTGGAGAGGAGGCAGAAGCAGAGAAGACAAGGAAAACTGAAGCCAGAGTAGGCAAAAAGAGTAAGCCGAGGAGAAGACACAGGAGCCAGCAGAAAAGAAGAAAGAAGAGATAGAAAGATGAAAAAAAAAAACAGAAAAACAAAGCAGAGGAGAAGAGAACGCAAAAAAAAAAAAAAAAAAAAAAAAAAAAAAAAAAAAAAAAAAAAAACAGAAAGCAGGAAGAGGAAGCAAACGGAGAAAGCAGAAGGCAGAAGACACGAGGACGAGGAAAGCAGAGGGGAAAGGGGGGCTTAGAGCTTCGAGAAAGCCAGATAAGCCAAGAGGAAGCTGCGAGGCGTCGTGGGCTTCATCCTCATCGGGAGAAGAAGCCATTAGCGTGATGGTCGAGGCGGTGTTAATGGGGCGGAGGGAGGAAGAGGGAGGGAGGGAGGGAGAGATGGGGGAGGAGGGAGGGGAGAATGAGGGAGGAATATTGAAGGAGAGGAAGGGAGAGAGGAAAAGTGAGGGAGGAAAGAGGGAAGGAAGGAGGGGGAGGGAGGAATTAGAGAAGCCATTAGCGTGATGGTCGAGGCGGTGTTAATGGGCGGGGGAGAGGAGAGGCAGGGAAAGAGGAGAGGAAGGAGGAGGAGGGAGTGGAGGAAGACAGGAGGAATAGGAAGGGAGGAGGAAGGGAGAATGAGGGAAGGAGAGAGGAGGAAAAGGGAGGGAGGAAAGAGGGAAGGAAGGGGGAGGGAGGAAGAGGAAGGGAGGAGGAGGAAGAGGAAGGGAGGGAGGAGGGAAGAGAGAAGCCATTAGCGTGATGGTCGAGGCGGGTGTTAATGTGGCGGAGGAGGAGGAGGGAGGAAAGGGAGAGAAGGGGAAGGAAGGAAGAAGGAGGGATGAGGGGAGGGAAAGAGAAGATGAGGGAAGAAGAGGCGAGAATGAGGAGGAGGGGAGGAGAGAGGGAGGAAAGGAAGAATGACGGAGTTAGAGAGGAGCCACTAACGAGCGAGAAGGAAAGGAGGGAGGCAGAAGAACGAGGGCAGAGAAAACAGCGAAGAACAGAGAAAAACGAACGGCATGCACCTGGCGCCTTGATGGAGTATGACGGAGTGTTGGTGAAGCTTCACGTGTGATGGAGTTTCCAGCGCGACAAAAACAGCCCGAGATGCAGCCGTAGAAAATGTCCCGCGGCGAAATGGAGAAAAAAATATTGAGTCATATGAATGGATATACATACCTACATGGACGTACATGGTTGTGTATGTATGTGCAGATATATACAGGTTTGTTGAATGTACAACATACAACACACGGAAACACACACACACACACATGCACACACACACACACACACACACACACACACAAAACACACACACACACACAACACACACACACACACACACACACACACACACACACACACACACACACACACAACACACACAACAAACACAACAACACACACCAACACACACCCACCCACCCACCCACCACCCACCCCACCCCCACCCACACCCACACCCCCCACAACACACAAACCCACACCCCCACCACCCTCCACCCCCCCAAAAAAAAATCCCTCATACCCCTCCAAAACCGATACACGCCCAACTCTCCTCTCCCTCCCTCTCCCTCCTCCTCCTCCTCCTCACCGTCCGCCGCCTCATAAAGCGCTCCGTCGAAAAAAAAAAAAAAAAAAATCCCTTTTCGGAATACAATAGTCTGATCGTTCAAACCCCGTTAAAAGGGAATCGCAAAATGCCGCGCCGTAATATTTAAGTTTGTCGTCGCCCCGAAGTTCCCACGCGGCATAAAAAAAGAGTGTGAGGGGGGGAGGGGGGGAGGGGGGAGGGGGGCTGAAGCGAGGAGGAGAGGAGGAAAGGAGGAGAGAAGTGTGAGGGAGGGAGGGGTAGGGGGAGGGGGCTGAAGCGAGGAGGAGAGGAGGAGAGGAGGAAAGGAGGGAAGTGTGAGGGGGAGGGAGGGGAGGGGAGGGGCTGAAGCGAGGAGGAAGAGGAAAAGGAGGAGAAGTGTGAGGGGGGAGAGGGGGGGGGAGGGGCTGAGGGAGAGAGGAGAGGAGGAGAGGAGGAAGGAAGAAGTGTGAGGGGAGGGGTGGGCGTGGAGGGGAGGGGGGAGGAAGGGGGTGAGGGGAAGTGTGAAAGAGGGGGAGAGGGGAGTGGTAGGGGACGAGGGGGGAGGGGCTGAAGCGAGGAGGCGAGAGGGAAAGGAGGAAAGGAGGAGAAGGTGAGGGGAGAGAGAGTGGACGGTGAGGAGAGGGGGGAGAGGGTGTAGGGGAAGCTGTGCTGGAAGAGAGGGGAGAGGGTGAGAGTGAGACGACGGGCAGAGTGGGGGGAGAACGGGGGGTGGTGAGGGAGGGAGCAAGAGGGTGAGAGAGGGTGGGGCGGCGGAGGAGGATGGCTGGATGGGAGACAGGTGAGGTACTGAGGTGTGAGTGGTGGGAGAGATGACGGTGAGATGGGAAGGGAAGAGGAACTAGAGAGGAAGTGAGGATAGCGGTGTGAATGGGAATCAGGAGAGGATCGTGGGAGGAGGAGAGGAGCGGATGAGGACGACCGGCACGGGACGAGTGGAAGATAAAAGATAGAGGGAATTGAGGCGGGACGTGAGAGGGAGAGTAGGAGAGTAATGGAAGGAGAGAAGTAGAGAATGAAGGGAAGTGATAAGCGGAAGAAGCATCGAGGGAGAAGGAGGAGAGAGATGATAAGTTCATGAAGGAAGGAGTTAGCGAGAAGGGTCGAGGGAAGCTACGGGAAAAGAATCGCAGATTGATGCGGAGAGCGAAGACGTGGAGAGTGGAAAAATAGAGTGAGGGCGGGAGCTGTGGATGGATAGGAATGGAGAAATGAGTAAGGAGAAAGTAGGACCGATAGAATGAGAGCGTGGATGAGGAATTTATATGAGACGTGCTGACTATGAGGGAAAGAGAGAGAAGCTTGAGAGATGAGGAGCAGGCGAGAAGGAGGGGAGATAAGAATGAAAATGATAACGATAGAAACATGAGAATTCGCGACGAAATGGCAGGAGCGAACGAAGAGAAAGGAAGACGGAGGATGAGGTGGTGAGGAGAGAAGGGAAGGGCAGTAGTGAGGAGCAGATGAGCGAGAGCATGAACGAGAGGGATGCACGAGGAAAAAGAGAGGAGGAGGAGGGAGAGAGAAAACTGAAGAAGAGCAGAAACGAAGAGATGACGTGGGGACGGTGATGAAAAGTGGATTGAAAAATGAGATAAAATGAGAGTGAGGAAAGAGAAGCGGATGCGAAGAGATGAACCGAAGGATGGGACCGGGGATGGATTTGTTGAAAAATGGTAGAAGTAAAGAAGGCGAGGGAGAGAGTCTTAGAAGGGAGAAAAAGTGAGAGAGAAAATGAGGAGGAAAAGCGGAGGAGAGGACGAGACCGAGGAGGAGCCTGTAGGTGGAAAGAATGAGAAATTAAAAGCGGGAGACTGAGAGAGGGAGAGGAAGAGGCTTAGAAAATGAGGGAGAAGATAGGCAAATAAAGCGGAGGGAAAGGACAGAATGCGAAGTGGGAGGAGGAGAGAGAGGGAGCCGTCAGAGAGGGAGAGACCGATGAGAGAAGTAGAGCTTAGGGAAAACGAAGGAATAAAAGAGAAGAGAGAACCGGCAGACCTGAGTTTGGCCAGGCGAAGAAGAAGGAAACGAAAGTGATGAAGATGAAATGAAGGCAAGGAGGCGAAGCAATTGCCAAAAAAAAGAGGGGGAAGAATGAGGAGACGAGAACGGAGGACGAGAGAGAGAGATGAAGGCTGGGTGGAACGGTGGAGCGACGGTGGCGTGAGACGGAGAAGAGACCACGGTGAGCGTTGAATGGAAATGAGGGGAAAGGACAGTAGTGGCAAACGGAGGGGATTGGCTGGGATTGTGAGGGTAGATGGGAGAGTCTGATGGAAGGACAAGAAAGAAATTTGATGGAGGGGGAAGGAAAGTGATGGAGAATAAGGAAGTGTGATGGAGGACAAGGAGGGAAGTGACGAAGAAGGGAAGGAAAAAAAAACACAAGAGCGGAGTGGTTGGAGCGAGAGCGAATGGAGGACAAGAGGAGAATGTGATGAAGGAGGAGGGAAAGTGATGGAAAATAAGAAATATGATGGAGGACAAGAGGGAAAGTGACGAACAAGAAAAAGAAAAAAAAGAGCACGAGAGCGAATGACGGAGCCGAGAGCGAAGGAGGACAAGAGGGAAAGTGACGACAACAAAGAGAAAGAAAAACAGAGCACTGAGAGCGAATGACGGAGCCGAGAGCGAAAGAGGACAAAAAGAAATGCGAAAGAGGACAAGAGGGAAAGTGACGAACAAGAGAAAGAAAAACAGAACACGAGAGCGAATGACGGAGCCGAGAGCGAAAGGACAAGAGGAAATGTGATGGAGGACAAGAGGGAAAGTGACGAACAAGAGAAAGAAAAACAGAACAGGAGAGCGAATGACGGAGCCGAGAGCGAAGGAGAACAAGAGCAGAGCGATGGAAGCCGTGACACTCTCCAGCGCCGAACATAAACATGTGTCGTCATGCACGCACATGCATGCCTCTCACGCACGCGGGTTCGTTAAACAAATTGACGGACAAAACGTATTTAAAAAACACACACAGCCGGGGTAATGAAAACAACTTTTCATGAATGCAGGTTACTCGCGCGCCCAGACAATAACACGCGAATTTAAATGTGCATAAATGACAAACACGTGCGCGAATATGTACGTACATGAGCGTGTGCGTAGATAGACAAATAAATAAATAGATACGTACATACACACACGCCTAAACACACAGGAAGCCACAAACACGCATACATACATGCATACACCCACTACACACAAAGGACACACACACAAACACACAAACAACATACAAACTCACGTTCCCACACAACCCCACCCCCCATCACACTCCCACTCCCACCCCCCACCCCAAATCACACACACACACACACACACACAGTATCCACCTGACCTTTGGCGTCCTGTCCACAGCTCACGAAACCGCATTTTAAATTCCACTCGTTGTCCGGCAATAGGAAATGAACAGCTTGTGAGCGCCAGTTTGACCAGTGACTGATTCGGTCGGGGAATGAGGGCCAAGCAGATGGTGCCTATTGTGGTGACAGGTGGTGACTGCAGTGCCACCCAGCGGCCTACAGCTGAGGGGAGGTGAGGGGATGGGAGTGAAGGGAAGGAGGGGAGAGGGGAGGAAGGGGAGGGAGAAGGAAATGCAGGGGAAAGGGAGAGGGGAGGAGAGAAAAGAGAGGGGGGAGAGATGTGAGAGAGAAGGAAATACATGGGGAGGGGAGAGGCGAGGGGAAAAGAGCAGAAAGATAGTGGACCGGAGGGGGAAAAACGAGAAGATAAGGAGAAAAAAACACCATTAGCGAGAGGGAAAGGGAACGAAAGAGGAGAGGGGAAGGAGACAATAAGTCAAGAGGGGAGGGGAGGGGAAAGGAGGGGAGAGGGCCAGGACAGGCATTTGGCATCCTTTGCTCGCCTCCTGCCACTCCGACCTCGACTCCTGGTGTAAACTCGACGAGGATTGGCAGAAACCTGATTGTCATCAACTAATGTCACTTGGCACTGAATAATGTCAATCGGCTTCCTGGTTGCGCTTGTGTCGTGCGTGTGAAACTGGGGGAGAGAGAGAAGAGAGAGAGAGAGAGAGAGAGAGACGAGGATGAGAGAGAGAGAAGGAGGAGAGAGGATGAGAGAGAGAGAGAGAAGAGAGAGAGAAGAGAGAGAGAGAGACGAGACGAGAGAGAGAGAGAGAGAAGAGAGAGAAGAAGTTAGGAATAGGTAGAAGAGAGGAGAAGGGAGAAGGATAGGAGGAAGAAGGGGAGTTGAGTGAAGGGGAGGGAGAGGGGAAAAATTAAGGGAGAGGAAAACGGAAAGGAACAGGGATAGCGAGAAAGAGGGAGAGAGAGGGAGAGAGAGGGAGAGGGAGAAGGGAAAGCAATGGAGAGGGAGGGACAGGGCCTGGCAGTGAGAAGAGGCAGAGGACCCCTCAACACTGCCCAGACACACACACAATGGCCGCTGATGTTGCCTAAATATCCCCTTCTTGAAAGTCGATCCCTTCCCCTATCGCTCCCATCTTCTCTTCTCCTTGTCCCCTCTTCTTATCTTTATTCCTGCTATTATCATCACGATAATCTTCTCCTTTCCTTTTACTCTGACGTTTATGCCTATACCTTCTTCCATCTTCCGGGCTTCCCTTATCTCTCTTTTTTTTCTATTATTATTATTTTTATTACTCTTTCCCTCCTCCTCTTCTCTCCTTTAGCGCATTCTCTTCCAGTTTATATTTTCCTACATTTTTATCCTCTTTCTGTTTGTTCTTTTTCTGCTCTTTCCGTTTTTCTTGCTCTTCCTCTTTCGTTTCCACTTTTGCTTTCTCTGTCTCTTCCTCCTCCTTCTTTTCCTCCACCACACTTCTTCCTCTTCTTCTTCCTTCTCCTCTTCCTCTTACTTTTCCTCCTACCCCTCCAACTCTTCCTCCTACTCCACTCTTCTTCTCCTCTTCTTCTCGTCCTCCTTTCCTCCCCTCATCTATTCTTTCCTCCTCCTCCTCTTCTTCTTCCTTCTCCATCTCCACTCTTCGTCCAGCCAACACTCATCTTTTCCTTCTCCCCTCCTCCTCCTCTTTTTCCCTCTTTATCCTCCTCCTCCTCTTCTCCCTCTCCCTCTTCCTCTCCTCCTCCTCTTCTCCTCTTTTCCTCCCTCTCCCTCGTTCACTTATTGCGAGACGACGCAAGTGGGGTTTCAACCTCTTTTTGTAGTCTTATTTATTTTATTAAGGCTTCGTAACAGGCTCCCAAGTTGGGCCTGTCGGCCGCACTGGAGGAAGAGGAAAGGAGAGGAGAGAAGAGGGGGAAGAAGAGGGAAGGGAGTGGAGGGGAAAAGAGGGAGAGGGAGAGGGAGAGAAGAAGAGCAGGGAGAGGGAGAGGAAGAGGTAGAGGAAGGATAGGGGAGAAGAGGAAGGGAGAGAGAGAGGGGAAGAAGAGGGGAAGGAAGAGGAGGGGAAGAAGATGGAGAGAAGAATAGGAAGAGGGAGAGAGAGGGAAGGGAAGGGGAAGGAGAGGATGGGAAGAAGAGGGAGAGGAGGTGAAGAAGAGGGAAGGGAGGGAAGAAGAAGGAGGAGGGAGGAAGAAGAGAAAAGGAACCAAGAAGAAGAGAGGAAGACGGAGAGAGAGGGTAGAAAGAGAGAGAGAGCGGGAAGAAGAAAGAGCGAGAGAAGAAGAAGAAGGAGGAGAGAAGTCAAGGAGATGAAGAAAAAAGAAGAAGGCGAAAGGAGGATGGTA
>NW_020870467.1:463761-476261 GCF_003789085.1 Penaeus vannamei | reverse complement strand
CTGCCTTCTCCTCACCCTCCTCTCCCTGACCCCTTAACCCCTCCCCCTATACCTCACCCCCCCCCCACCTTCGTCGATTCTATGGGACGAAAGGGTCTTCATTTTGCCGTAAATTGTATACAACGGCTGGGAGAAAATTCGACATTGTCCTCTTAAATGAAAAAAGACAACGAGTGAGCTACAGCGTTTTTTCTTTTCCTCCCCCCCCCCGCCTGTCATTTGATTTTTCTTAGGTTCTTAATACGCTGTTATTTTTGCAGTGACTTGATCTTCCCCGCTTCTACCTTTATTTTATTTTCTTTTATACTCCCTCTCCTCCTTTTCTTTCTTTTTTTCCTTCTCCTCCTTCTTCTTCTTTCTTCTTCTTCTTCTTTCTCTTCTTCTTCTTCTTCATCGTCCTCCTCCTCCCCCTACCTACCTCCTCCCTCCCCTCCTCCTCCCTCCCCTCCTTCCCTTCTCCTTCTATTCCCATCCTCCTCCCTCCCCTCCTCTCCCCTCCCTTCTATTCCTCATCCCCATCAACCTCTTCCTCCTCCTCCCCTTCCTCACTCTACCTCTTTTCGTCACCGCCGCCGCCACCGTCATCATCATCACCTTCATCATCATCATCATCACCATCATCATCATCATCATCCATTTCGCAAGGAGGCAATCTTCACCACGTTATATTAACATACTAACAACGCCCACCCGATGGTTTTCATTTCTCGCCAGAATATTCTTAGCTTCATCCTTATGGTTTCACGAGGCCTTAATTACCGCTAAATAATGAAGCTATTGAGGAGGAGAAGGAGGAAGGGAAGGAGGTGGGAGGAGGAGGGGAGGTGGGGGAGGAGGGGACGATGAACAGGATGATGGAGAGAAGTGGAGGGAACACAAAGGAGGAGGGCAGGTGAGAGGAGGAGGAGGAGGAGGAGGAGGAGGAGGAGGAGATAGAAACTAAAGGAAGAGACAGGTAAGAAGAGGAAGAGTAGGAGGAGGTGGTGAAGGAGGAAGAAGAGGTAGAGGTGGAGAGGAGGAGGAGGTAGAGGTGGAGGAGGAGGAGAGAAGTACACGGAGGAGGAGATTGAAGAAATTGAGGAAGCAAGAGAGAGAAGGAGGAGGAGGAAGAAATTGAGGAGGCAGGCGACAGCAGATACGGGGAGGAGGAAAGTCGGTACGTAGAACAAGGAACTGGGGAGGAAGAGGAGGAGGAGAAGAAGAAGAAGAGGGAAGAGGAGGAATACGAGGAGGAAGAAACGAGTGGAAAGAACATAAAAAGGAAGAAATCAAGGACGATGGCAGGTAATAACAGAAAAGAGGGAGAAACAGAAGAATATATTTATATAGAAGTGGAAAGAAAAATAAGCGAGACTTCAGACTTCAGACACTCACAAAGGAAAGGCCGTAGCAGCAAAGAAATCGACAGAAAGAGATAGAAACAGAAAGACAGAAAGAGAAAAGGAGAGACACAGAAACAAAGGCAAAGACAGGCAGATAAACAGAGACAGAGAAAGAGAGAGAGAAAAAGAGCCAGAAGAGAAAGAGAGGGAGAGAAAAGAGAGAGACACAGAGACAAAGACAGGCAGATAAACAGAGAGAGAGAGAGAGAGAGAGAGAGATTTGATTTGATTTGATAATATTATTTACAGAACATTGTACATGCCCTGTAAAAAGCCAGGGTAAGATGCTACCGCATCTATCCAACTGGCTATGCTTATATTTATGTAAAGGGCTATTAGTCAAACATTAGTTCTACATGCCTGAAGGGCTGTGTCATTATGCATACATTATTCACATATCATCTAGTTGGTAAAAAACCTTTTATATCCCTAATCATATCGAAGACAAGACCAGTGTCTATGATAAAATTAATATAATCAATAAGTGCTGGTCTCTGGACAGTGCTATTTGATCGATAGGATGCAGTTTTTGAGCAACAAAGTAAGTAATGTGTAAGATTATGCGACTTGGGCGCCTTGCACATTTTGCATTGGTGATACGTAACTGGCTTTGCCTCCAAGACTGCATCCTGTACATAATGTATAGTGTATTGATACCCTATGCGTAGCCTGGTTAGCGTGACCTGCTGTCTCCGAGACAGTCCATCGTAGTATTTATATGGTTTGTCAGCATCACATGACCTGACAATACTATCATAATGCCAGATGGTACCATGTCCACTTTTCTTCAATTTTTCAGTGGTCCATACCTGGCCCTCATAATCTCGAAGACAGCTGATAACACGTTTTTTCATTTGACTGATAGATAGCGGTATTACATAATATGGTTCTTCATGGGAAAGTGCTTGCTTTGCTAACTTATCTACGTTGTCACAGGTTGATATCCCTATATGAGAAGGTATCCAGTATAGTGATACTTGTATACCCTGCTCGGATAGGCTAGCGATTTGGTGAATGGTATTGATAGTTTACCATGTTTTCTGGATTAAATGTTGTAAGTCTATACAGTGCACCCTGGTTGTCAGAGAAGACAGCTAGGTGTCGCTGCTGTTCAGTGCCTTTTTTGATGGCATGGTATATTGCTACTGACTCGGCATCAGTTGTGCTTGTCCAGTTGGAAATTCGCACACTTTCTTGAAGACCAATGTCGGGAATTAGTACACCAATCCCTGCTGCTCCATGAGGATCAGTAGAAGCATCACAGTAGATTGCAAGTGGGGGGGTACCCTGAGGGGGATGGAGAATTTCATCTATATATTTCAAGTAATGGCCTTTTAACTCTGTTATTGAAGTCATGGATTTTGGCCCTGTTAATTTATCAATATGTACGTTAACATGTGATCTATGCCATGGTGAAGTAAGCGTTGCTTCTGGGATGTTGATAAAATCATTGTTCCACACACTGAAGCTGAGAATGGTCTGAGCAGTCTTGGCCTTCCATTCCAAGTTTGACTTTATGAGATTGGAGTACCGAGGCCGTCGGACATGCCTAACTCTACAATTAATCTCATTAGACAATGCAAGGGAAATATGAGGTTTGGACTGAATCTGCAGAAGTCTGATGCCGAGTATGGTGTTGACTTGGGTAATACGGCTGTGAATTGACGGGAGATCAAGCTCTTTCCTCATGACAAGAACTTTAGCAGTTATTGGGCAACCCAAAATGACTCTCATGGCCTTGTTCTGTAAGATTTCAAGGGGTTTGAGAACATTTTGTGGCAACATACTAAGAACCGGGCTCGCATAGTCTATCATGGACCTAACAAGGGAAATGTACATCAATCTTAGGACTCTTAGGGAAGCACCAACGTATCTGTTACTTATGTATTGTAAAGGTCTTAAGCGCTCCAGGCAGCATTCTCTGATGTTTTGAACGATTTCCCGAGTGAAGCGGGAATTGCGGGACATGAGGTGGGGAGCACTCACCATAACACCTAGATACTTATAGGTGTCAGTTTTTGCAATAACTTGCCCACCTAATCTTGGAATATATGACAGTTTGTTTGATCTGGAAATATACTTAGTCTTGACAGGGTTGATTACGAGTCCAAGGGAAGTGCACTTTTTACTGAATCCCTGAAGAACATACTCCCCCCTATCAAATACCTGAATGAGAACGTCATCAGCATAGGATGTGATGCTGCATAGGTCTCCTAACTCACTATTTAGCTTGCAAAGAGAGTGCATAAGAATGTTAAATAGTGAAGGGGACAAAACTCCTCCTTGTGGAGTTCCTAACTCGAGTTCACCATAATTACTGTAGGTGCCTTGGTAACATACTCTTGCTCTTCTCAAAGACAGATAATCCTTTATCCATAGCAGAAGCTTGCCCTTAACTCCTAGGAGAGTTAATTCATGGAGGGATTGCAGTAGGGGAAGCTCTGTCAAATGCACCCTTGAAATCTATGAAGTAAGAAGCCTGTGCATTACTTCCACTGAGGTACTGTGCCAGGCACATTTGTGTTCCTTTTCCCTTTTGGAAACCAAAGACTGATGGGTGAATTTGATCTTTGATCTGGTGGAGCAGGCGATTGAGGAGGATCCTTTCACAGGTTTTAGAGAGACAGGATGTCAGAGAAATCGGTCTAAATTCATCAGGACACCCTGGTTTTGGGATAGGAATAATGGTGGCTTGTTTCCAGGAAGTAGGCAAGATGCCTGTAGAATAAGTTAAGTTGAAGAGATCAAGAAGAGGATTTCTTCCCTGTACCTGTACCTTTGCAAGGAGGCGAATGATGTCGTAAGTGATTCCATCATCCCCAGGTGCAGTGGATTTGCTAGTTTTAATGGCTGCAAGAAGTTCGTGTCTTGTAAAATGGTGCATCAGCCTCATCTAAAAGTTGGCACTGATAGTTAATTTCATTTTGTGTTTTGACTTAAGGGAGCATCTACGAATGGATAATGGAAGATTATCGAGAGAAGAGTTTTCGCAGCATTTACTGAGGATTGACAAAGCTACCCTTTCTGGATGAGGGTGGGGAGTGACATTGTGTGCATTGCCTTTAATCTTATTGATTTCCCTCCACACATTACTCATGGAGCTCGTGGAGTCAATCGATTCTGCCCAGGCATACAATCTCTCTTCCCGCTTTTGTGTCATTATCTCATTAAGTTTTTTACTAAAGAAAACAAGGTCCCTAGCTAAGTAGGGATTTTTCCCAGGTTTTTTAGCTGATTTACTGTAGACCTTATTAACTTTCTAAGTAGCTTTATTTCCGGATCTTTGTTAAGGTGATATGCTCGTTTGCCTCTGGAGGATGAAGACCTATGTTTGACAGGGTTTCTGGGTTGGAGTTGGGTGATGAGGTTACCAACTTGTTGACAGAGAGTTTCATTAAAGTGATCAAGGCTGGTAGGAATATAGTGTTCATACCAGCAGCCAATCCTTTTAATAAACTCATTATGATGTTTAGTGGCAAGATGGTATCGAAGACGTGGCTGGGCGCGGGCTTCTTTTAGCGAATGGGAGGGTGATATAGCAATGATGCGCCATATGCACTAGAGAAAAGAAACACAATTCAGCAGTGCATGGAGTGGCGCTGATTGTATAAGAGATATATAATCTAATTGCCACTAGATAATGAGTCTTTTCAAGAGAAAGAGAGAGAGAGGAGAGAGAGAGAGAGAGAGAGAGAGAGAGAGAGAGAGAGAGAGAGAGGAGGAGAGAAGAAGAAGGAGAGAAGATAGAAAGAGAAAACAGAGAAGACAAAGACAGAGAAGATAGAAGCAGAGAAAAGAGAGACATAAAGACAAACCAGGAGACAAGAAGAAAAAGAGAGACAAAGAAACAGACAGACAGAAAAAACAGAGACAGAGAAAGAGAGAAAAAAAAAAAAATAAGAGAAAGAGAACTGTCCATCCAGCGCCGTGTTTATCCTAATAATTAATTTCTCTCGTCTACACGCACCGGACCTTGTGGCGTGATCTCAGGCCTTCCAATGCAGAAGATTAGTGCCACTCACTCACGCTACACTCATTTATCCACGCAACTGGCGTCTGGCGCTGGTTCCAGTTTGTCTCGATTTAATGGCGTTGTCTGAGGATACTGGCACTTCCCCGAGGTAGTCTGGCATTTCTCCCTGAGGTACCAGCACTTCCCCCCCGAGGCATTGGCACATCCAACGAGGCCTGGCACTTCCCCTGAGGTACTAGCACTATCCCGAGGTACGGGCACTGGCAAATCCCCCGAGGTATGGCACTGGCACTTCCCCTGAGGTACCAGCTACTTCCCCCGAGGGTATTGGCACGCACTTCCCGAGGTACTGGCACTCTTGGGGGTGGCTGTTCCTCTGAGGTATCGAGGGCAATTTCCCGCTGAGATATTGGCACTGGCACTTCCCCTGAGGTATTGGCACTGTCGTTTCCCGAGGGTATTGGCACTGGGCACTTCCCCGAGGTACTGCCCACTGGCACTTCCCCGAGTATTGGGCACTGGCACTTTCCCAAAGGAGGACGAGGGACCCTGGATATTGTTTTCGGCGCCGCAGCTCGCGGTCTGACACCTCCTTTCGCGTTCGGACACACACCTCCGGGTCGCATTCTCAGGTGTAGTTTGGCGCCTCAGAGGGGAAAGACGACGAGGTGTCAACCCATTTCTGGCACCTGTAATTTTTCTCATTTTGGAAACCGCAGAGAAGGCGAAATGTGTACGAAGACAAGAACGGCCCTAATGCAGTAATTGAGGGTAGGTACTGAGTATAGAGAAATATATAATTCACACACATTCTCTCTCTCTCTCCCATCCCTCCTTCCCACTCTCCTTCTCATTCCCACCCCTCCTTCCTCCTACCTCAACTCCTTCCACCTTCCTTTCCCTCCCCCTTCCACTCTCCTTCTCATTCCCACCTCCCATCCTCTACCCTCCAACCCCCCCTCCTTCCCTCCTTAAACCTCAACCACCCCCTCCTTCCCCTCCTTCTACCCTCCAACACCCCCTCCCCCCTCTTACCACCCCAACCACCCTCCTTCCCCCTCCTTCTACCCTCCAACCACCCCCTCCACCTTCCTTTCCTCCGTTCCACTCTCCTTCTCATTCCCACCACCCTCCCACCCCTTCCTTCCTTCCAACCACCCCCTCCTCCCCTCCTTCTACCCTCCAACCCCTCCTTCCCCCTCCCTCCCCCTACACTTAAGAACCTGGACGCGCCACCAGACAGACAATGGCCTCAAGACAATTTTTCTTCCTTGAAGGGATTATGCGCGGAACGGTCCCCAGGCGATGGTGGGCGGTGGGGGTGGGGGTGGGGTGGAAGGGGGAGGTGGACTATGGGGGAGAGGGGAACATTTTTGTTTTTTCGTTGCCTATTCTCTGTCATTTTTTCCTTTTTTTTCTCTTTTACCTCTTGTTTTTCTTTCCCTTCATATTCTCCCCCTCTCTCCCTCCCGTCAATCCCTGCCTCTCTCTCTCCCCCTATCGTCTCTTCTACTTCTCTCTCTCTCCTTTTTGTCCCTCTATTCCTCCTCTTTCTTTCACGTCCTTCTTTGCCTCTGTCTCTGTCTCTCTGTCTCTCCCTACTTTCTGTCCTTTCAGTTCCTCTCTCCCTCTCTACCTTCGCATTCGTCTTTGTCTCTCTCTCTTTTTCTCTCTCCCATCCCCTCTCTACTACTTCCTTTCTCCTTTTTACCCCCTATTCTTATCCCTCTTCCTCATGCTCTCGCTCTCCTCCCATCCCCTCTTACCTCTCCGTCTCTCCTCCTTTCTACCCCCTCTATTCTCTCCCTCTCTCCTCCTTTCTGCCCCCTCTATTCCTCTCCCTCTCTCCCTCCCATCCCCTCTCTACCTCTCCGTCTCTCCTCCTTTCTACCCCTCTATTTCCTCTCCCTCTTCTCCTCCTTTCTGCCCCCTCTATTCCTCTCCCCTCTCTCCCTCCCATCCCCTCTCTACCTCTCTCTCTTCCATCCTCTCTACCTCTCCCTCTCTCCCTCCATCCCCTCTCTCCTCTCCCTCTCTCCCTCCATCTCTCCTCTCCCTCTCTCCTCCCATCCCTCTCTACCTCTCCCTCTCTACCCCTCTCCCTCTCCCTCTCTCCTCTCTCTACTCTCCGTCTCTCCTCCATTCTATCCCCTCTCTACCTCTCCGTCTCTCCTCCTTTCTATCCCCCTATTCCTCTCCCTCTCTCCCTGCAATCCCCTCTCTACCTCTCCCTCTCTCCCTCCCATCCCTCTCTACCTCTCCTCTCTCTCTTACATCCGTCTTTGTCTCTCTCTTTCTCTCTCTCCCATCCCCTCTCTACCTCTCCCTCTCTCCCTTCCTTCTTTCATTATTTCCATAATTTTATCGGGGCACACGACCAAAATGAGTTTATCTGAGAGGTGATTACGTTATAAATAATTAAAAAACTATAAATAACCCAAAAACAAACGGGTCTACCAACAAAAACTAAAATAAAATTAAATAGAATATAAAGAATAAAAGGGGAAAATGAGTAATCCAAGTCACATTAATGTAAATAAAAAAAAAAAAAAAAAAAAACTGGAAACCAAAAATAAATATATATAAATAAACCTAAAAAAAAATCGAAAAAAAGATGAATGAATAAAAGTGAAAACCAACGTTCAAGAAGTAGAAATAAAATTCATGAACAGGACTCCAAGAAGAAAGAGAGAAACGGAAAAAAATAGTAATAATGGTAATAAGAACAAAAAATGCATACAAAAATGAGTGCAAGTAAAAACCAACATGAAAAAGAAGAGGAAGGAAATCCGTGAACACCCCCCCCCCCCCCAAAAAAAAAAAAAAAAAAAAAAAAAAAAAAAAAAAAAAAAAAAAAATATATATATATATATATATATATATATATATATATATATATATATATATATATATATAAACAATAACCCAAACAAAAATAATAACAAGCATAAAAACTAAAACCAAAAGAAAGACAAAAAAACAATATCCCAACCAAACACGAAAGAAGAAAGAAAAAAAATAAACAATAATAATAAAAAAAAAAAAAAAAAAAAAGTTACAAAAAGCGTGTTTTTTTCCGCCTCGACTCCGCAGGCCAATCGCGATCGACACCCAGGCAGACACGCTGATTGGAAAGTGTTTTTGATTTCGAATCTCCCTAAATCCCCTGTCCCCGCCCCCCTCCCCCCCGCCCCCCTTCCCTTAACCCTTTACGGTCCCTGTCTACCCCTACCCCCTTTCTTCACTTTTCCATTCTATTTTTTTATTTTTAATTTTTTTACTTTTCTTCCTTTCACTTCTTTTTCTTCTCTCTTGTCATTTCTTTCTTATTCTATGTTTTCTTGTTTATTCTACTTCTTCCTTTCTGTCTCAATACACTCTGCGTACTACTTTCTTTTTCCTCCTATTTACTCTACTCTTTTCCCTCTCCCCCCCCATCCCCCCCCCTCCTCCATCCCCCTCAACCCTTCTACTCTCCTCCCCTCCCCTGCAAGCGGAATAAGCTCCAAAGTGCACTAACACAGATCTTCTTACCTGTCCTGAATTTTTCATCACCGCTGTCAACACCATCGCTTTTACCCTCCCCCCCCTCTTCCCCCTTCCCTCTCTCTCCCTCTACCCCCTCCTTCCCTCTCTCTCCCTTCCCTCTCCTCTCTAACCTCCCTCCCCATCCGTCTCTTACCTCCCTCCCTCTTCTCACACTCTCCCTCCCTCCTGCTCCCCCCTTCCCTTACCTCCCTCTCCTTTCCCCTTCTCTCTAACCTACCTCCCCCTTCTCTGCCTCTCCCTACCTTTCTTTCCCTCCCTCCCTCTCTCCCTCCTCCCCCGCCTTTCCTCTACCCTCCCTCCCTTCCCCCTATACAATCCCCCCCACCCCTTCCCCCCATCCGTCGTCTCCCATTTCATCTATCTTTATCATTACTTTGGTTTTTTTTTTTTCACTGCAATTGTTTGTTTCTTTCTTTCTTTCTTTTCTTTCTTTCTTCTGCCTTCTCTTCGTGTTCACCTTCCTTGTTCTATTAAGACCAATCATGAAAAAAATAAATAACTGAATTAAGCCTCTTTTTCCTTCTTAAGATCTAAAATTAGCTACTGATACATAATCCACTGTTTTTCTTTATTCTAAATTCTCCTCCTACTTTTTCTCTCCCTCCTTCCACCTTCTCTTCCACCCCCATTTCCTTCTGTCTGCCTTGCGGAAGCCAGTGAAGCCACGTCAAAAGAAGAAGAAAAGGAAGAAAACAAGGAGGAGGCGGAGGAGAAGGAGAGGAGGGAGGAGCAGGAGGGGGAGGGGGGAGGGGGAGAGGAGGAAGAGCAGGAGGGGGGAGGGAGGAGGAGGAGGAGGAGGAGGAGGAGGAGGAGGAGGAGGAGAGGAGGAGCAGCAGCAGGAGGAGGAGGAGGAGAAGAAGAAGAAGAAGAAAGAAGAGGGGGAAAAGGAGGAAGAAAAAATAAGAATTAAAAGAAAAAGAAAAGAAAAAAAAAAAGATGAAGACGAAGACAGCGACCACAAGCCATATGCTGTATCGTAATTTATCGTCTCGTTTCATCTCGTCTCGTATTGTGCTGTATTTTATTGTATCGTTCCTTGGCACATGAATCTTCTCATACATCGGATCGTGGCGTAGTGTGTCGCGTCACACGTCTTCTATTTCCCCTCTCCTCTTCCTCTTATTCTCCTTTTTTTCCTCCTTTTATTCTTCTATTCTTCCTCTTATTCTCTTTCTCCCTCTTATTTCCTTTTTTTCCTCTTATTTTCCTTTCTTCTTCCTCCTCTTCTATTTTCCTCTCTCTTCCTCTTACCTAGTCTCCTTCTCTCTGTCTTATTCTCCTCTTCCTTTATTTTCCTTCTCTTTCTCCTATTCAAATTTTCCTCTCTTCTTCCTCTTCCTCTTACCATATTCTCCTTCTCTTTTTCCTCCTATTCTCTTCCTATTATCCTCCTTCTCTTCTTCCTATTCTCCTCTTCTTACTCACCAATCCCCTTTCTCCTCATGTCCCCCCTCTTCCTCCAAACTTTTTCGCCTTTCCTTATATTGTATTTATTGCATTGTATCGCATTCTACTGTATTCTGCGTGTCATCTCTTTGTATTGCATTATAATGTGTCGACTCACTTCAAGTCGTCCCAGATCGCAGCCAGATGTGTCGTCCCGTGTCATGTCATGTCAGAAAGTGACGTGAGGCGTCGTTCTTTTCGTGTATATCCGCGTCGTGCCGTGTCATGTCGTGTCGTGTCAAGTGTCATGTTGTGTCATGTCGCGTCGCGTTGTGCCAGATCTCGCCATCCCATACCGCATCGTGTTTTACTGTGCCGTGCCATACCATGCCGTGTTATCGCCGTGCTATAACGTACCGTGTTTTGCCGTGCCGTGTCATACCGTGCCCTGCCATACCGTGCCGCGTTTCGCCGTGCTGTGCCGTACCGTGCCGTGCCATACCGTGCCGTGTTTCGCCGTGCCACACCGTATCTTTCCTGCAGAAGGCCCAGAAAGCCTCCCCGCGCGAGGCCCGAACAGCGGCCCGTCGGGAGGGCGGTTCGGCGGCGCCGCTCGTCCCTCCGGCGCGCGCGCTCGCCAGACACGGGCGGCATGCAGAGTGCGCGGGTTGTTCCTCCTCTTCCTTCTCATCCTCCTCTTCCTTTTATTTTCTTTTTCTTCTTCATCTTCCTCTTCTTTTCCTCCTCTTATTCCTCTTATTCTCCTTCTCTTTTAACTCCTATTCCTCTCCTCTTCTCTTCTCCCTTTTCCTTCTCCTCCTCTTCTTCCTTTTTTCCTCTTCTTCTTCTTTTCCTCCTCTTATTCCTCTTATTCTCCTTCTCTCTCCATTCCTCCTTCTTCTCCTTTTCTTTCTTCTTCTCTTCTCTTCTCCCTTTTCCTCTTTATCTTCTTCCTCCTTTATACCTCTTCTTCTTCTTTTTTTCTATTTTTCTTCTTTGAAATATCTTCCTTTGTCTTCTTTTCCTCTGA
Organism: Penaeus vannamei; assembly: GCF_003789085.1. Classification (NCBI taxonomy): domain Eukaryota; kingdom Metazoa; phylum Arthropoda; class Malacostraca; order Decapoda; family Penaeidae; genus Penaeus; species Penaeus vannamei. Next base: position 464,941 of record NW_020870467.1, on the reverse strand, counting down.
ATCTTCCTTTCGCTCATGTTTCATAGATATTTTTCCTCTTCTTTTTTTTTTTTTTTTTTTTTTTACAAACACTCTTGTTTTCTATTTTTCTTTGGGTCTTCTTTTTCTCTGTGTCAACTTATTTCCTTCCTTCTCAATTCTCCTTTTTGTTCTTTTTTATTCAGTCTTTATGGTCTTATGCAACTTGTTTTTCTTTTTTCTCTCATTTTATTCCTCTTACTCTTTTTCCTATTTCCTCTTCTACGTCTTCTTCTTCTTCCCCCTCCTTTCTCCTAATCCTTCCCCTTCCCCCACCATCTACTCTCGTTCTCCAACACCACCATTCTTCTTCCTCTTCCCCCATTCCCTCCCCTTCCTCAAAACTACCTGTCTTTATCCTCCTCCTCCTCTTCTCCAACACCGCTTACCCACTCCTTCCTTCACTTCCCTCCCCTCTTCTCCTCAAGCACCTCCCCTTCCCCTTCCTCCCTCTCCCCCCTTTTCCCTTCCTCCCCCTTCTCCCCCCTCCCCTCCTTCCCCTTCCCCCCTTTCCCTCCCCCCACTTCCTCACCCCTTCCCCTCCCTCCTCAACCACTTCCCCTTCTCCAACACCACCTGCCAACTCCTTCATCCCCCTCCTTAGCCCCCCCCCCCCCCCCCAAGCAAAGACCCCTAAGAGGCAGCCTCGCTTTATCTACAACATCGAAGGAACTCCGCTATTTTTTTACGACCGCCAGTGGTTCTAGACCAAGTATCTTTACGGTCGTTTGGGTGGCGTGGGGGGGTTCCCAATCTCTTGCGCGCAAGTGAGTGGCAAGGGGAAAGGAGCAAACACATTTATGTTTTACGTTCGGTCGTGTAACGTGAGGGCATGTGGTTTGTGGACATTCGATATTATTTAATGTGTGGATTGTCCAGTGGTCGTGTCTGCCTTTTTCGCAGCAGGGTCTAGGTAGAGAGTTTAAGAGGATTTCTCTTCGCGCAGTGCGGCGTGTTGTGATTTTTTGCCGAACATTGTCTTGTCTCTCTCGCCCGCTTGTCTCTCTGTCGGGCGCGTCCGGATTTTTGTGCTTGGCTCTCTTTCATGACGATTTTTCGTCGCCGCCTCTGGTGAGCGGTCTTTGTTTATGGTTTTGTTCTCGGTCACGTCGTTACTTATTCCTCTATCGGAGGGGTTGAGTGAGGTGTTGGTGGGTCATTG
>NW_020870467.1:455975-463661 GCF_003789085.1 Penaeus vannamei | reverse complement strand
TGCAATTTCTTTACCCTTATTAGTGCTTTATGTAGTGCATTAAGTGTTGGCCCTTCATCAACTAGCCTATCTAAATTTGATTTTGTTGGTATCCTGACCCCTGCCTCTCCTTGACCATGGCTCTATCCACAGATATTAATATTCCTTGATGTTTACTGACAACTCTATCCATTCTGAACCAGCCACCCAGGTCATTACTCAACCTTTAGAATACACCCCTTCCTCTCTCCAACATTCTTCACTCCATCTACTGCACAGTCTTCTTCATTGCCCACCCCCTCCCCTCTTATTACTACTATTCATCCTTATTTGTGCCCTCCCCCCTCCCCAGTACTACTTCACTCCACAACACCCCATCTGCCTTTGTCCTTCAACTGCTTCAACCTATGCAAACATTTTGTGTACTCCTACTCTCTTTGGCCCAGCCAGCCAGCCATCTTTGCAGTTCTACAAACCCTTACTCTGAGAAGACCCTTCTCTTCCAAAAATGCCTTCAAAAATAAGTGGGCAAAGTGTCCTTTTGCATTTTTTCCCGATTGTCCACGCCTTTTCACAGTTAACTATTCCCAAGCTTGTGCACTATCTACCCTGACTTACCTCACTTCCAAACCTATACCTGCTGAACCTCACTCCTCTCTTAATACTTGTATTGGGACTGTTTGTCTCCCTGACTGATTTGTCTTATCTGTGACAAGAACTGGTCAGCCTGTGAAAAGAACCTATTTGCCTACCATGATTATGAAACTGTGGCAGTGCAGTGCTATGATATTCCTCCTAGAGACCAGTGTAAGTCCCACACCAATATTGGCAAGATTAGCTTCTGTAGACATGACCTCCCCCATGAAGTTTATCTTGGTGGAGCATCCTCCCCTGTCAGATCATATTGACCCCCTTCCTCATCAGTGTAAGAAATGTTGGCATTTTGGCCATTCAGCCAAACACTCACTCCACAGCCCACTGACCTGTGTGTGCCCAATCTGGTCATGACTGTTCAAATTGCTCTACTCAGTCACATACATGTGCCAATTGTGGTGGCTTCCATGATGTATTTTATAGAGCTGCCCTGCCTGTAAGCTCGAATATGAGGTAGCATTTCTCAGATTCAAACTAGGCCTTATTCTATATAAGGGCAGACAGGAAGCACAGACAATGTTTTTCTCTCTACCAGTTCCAAAACTGTCCTCCACCTTCTCACTTTACCTTTTGCACCAGGCAACCTTAACATTCCACTCCATCTTCAACTACCACATTGTCTTCCTCTGCTCCTCATTTTCGCAGACCTCTTCAGATAATCTTAGACTTCCAAAACTTGCTAAACCTGACCCAAGGGAATACATCACTCTTTCATCTACCCTTAAATCCCTCCACTCCCCTTCCTCCCAACACACCCCATCCTCTCCTCCTGTATGTGCCCAATTCCCTCTTCATTCCCCATTATCCCTACCACTCCCATCTGTAGGATCACATTCTGTTGCAACAGTGTCCTTCTCGGATCCCTCCCCCTCTGACATTCTTCCGGATACTCCACCACTTCCCCAGTCCCCTTTTCTCATTCCCTGGATTATTCTCCTCCTCCTTCTCCAACAGCCATCTCTGTTTTCCTTAAACAATGTCCCTAATCTTTGCCAGGCTTAGTTACACTCCATTTCATTAAATTGCTCTAGCCTCTTAACCTTTTCCTCTTTTTCTAATTTTTACTTTACTTCACTTGCTCCCCCTCTTTACCCTTTTCACAACCATACTATCTTATAATGTTCTATAATATTTGGCATCTATCACATTTTATACTATTGCATCACTGCATTCACCCAGTTGGTTTTCTTTACTCCTTTTTGACACAATACTTTACCATAGTGGTCTATGACCTTTGTTGCCTAGCACATCTATTTGTTTTGCATGTTAACCAGTATCTAAAATGTACCAGTGTATAATGTACTATGATTGTGACCTTACACTCCAGCAATGATCCAACACACATCCACCATGCATATTCTGGCAAGATGGAACTGTTTTTGCATCTGTTTTTGCCATAGTCAGGAAAGCATCAGTGGATTCATGTAGTTGGTGCAAGGCTCTAAACCGCAATTAGTAATGTTATTGTCCTCACCTATGATTGGTCTCTTGGTCTAAGGCTAATTTTATTTGGTTGTCTATTAACAGTCAGGTATTCTAATGTTTGGGCAGTAGTTACAAGCAAATGCATATCCCTTAAAAACAAAAAATGCATCAAACTAATGTTTGAATTTTAGTGAAGGCCACAGTAATTCTTGCTAATATCATTTGTTATATTGAAATAGCCGTTATGTTTTCCTTTTGTAATGGAAGCTATATATGAAACTGTCATGTAGGTCATGCATTTCTCTCTCTCTCTCTCTCTCTCTCTCACTCTCTCACTCTCACTCTCTCTCTCTCTCTATTTCTCTATTTCTCTATTTCTCTCTCTCTATTTCTCTATTTCTCTATTTCTCTCTCTCTCTCTATTTCTCTATTTCTCTATTTCTCTCTCTCTATTTCTCTTTCTCATTTCTCTCTCTCTCTCTATTCTCTATTTCTCTCTCTCTCTCTATTTCTCTATTTCTCTCTCTCTCTCTATTTCTCTATTTCTCTCTCTCTCTCTATTTCTCTATTTCTCTCTCTCTCTATTTCTCTATTTCTCTATTCTCTCTCTCTCTCTATTTCTCTATTTCTCTCTCTCTCTCTCTCTCTCTCTCTATTTCTCTCTCTCTCTCTCTCTCTATTTCTCTCTCTCTCTCTCTCTATTTCTCTCTCTCTCTATTTCTCTCTCTCTCTATTTCTCTCTCTCTCTCTATTCTCTCTCTCTCTCTATTTCTCTCTCTCTCTTATTTCTCTCTTCTCTCTATTTCTCTCTCTCTCTCTATTTCTCTCTCCTCTCTCTCTATTTCTCTCTCTCTCTCTCTATTTCTCTCTCTCTCTCTCTATTCTCTCTCTCTCTCTATTTCTCTCTCTCTCTCTATTTCTCTCTCTCTCTCTCTTCTCCTCTCTCTCTCTCTCTCTCTCTCTCTCTCTTCTCTCTCTCTCTCTCTCTCTCTCTCTCTCTCCTCTCTCTCTCTCTCTCTCTCTCTCTCTCTCTCTCTCTCTCTCTCTCTCGAAAAGAGGAAAATGATGCTGATGTTGGCTTTGATGAAATGACATTGTAGGAGAGCAATTGAGGTAGACCTTAACTAAATATTCTCATTTGGTCTTTCAGCACGGTGAGGCTACTCCAGGAGCTACAGGATTTTTTGAAGTAACTGTTGGGGATAAACTGATCCATAGCAAAAAGGTATGTATATCAATATTTTCTGTACAAGCTGAGGCATATATATATTAATAGTTTGCCTTAAAATCAAGCTGGCTGTTCTGATATTAAACAAGATCAGTACAAATAAAGATTAATGAATAATGATGGACATTTGTAATTGATCAATCCTGCATCTTTATTCCTCACAGAATGGTGATGGCTATGTTGATTCAGAGAAGAAAGTCAACAAGATAATTGATGCAGTCCACGATGCACTTGGTGACTAGAGTTTAACCTTCTGTGGACGGCCTGATTTGTTGTGAGTACATCTATATACTTTAGCATTTTGTTGTAACTTATTTGAACCATCAACACTAAATAGGACTTGAATAATGGAATTTGCTTGGGATAACCTTTGGTTTCCTGTGAAAATGTTAATCTGGCTATAGAGCTCCCATATTGTTTTATCATATCTGTTTTTGTTGGTTATATATATATATATATATATATATATATATATATATATATATTTTTTTTTTTTTTTTTATGTAGTGTGCTTATTTGTAATGCTTAATAGAATGAAAATGAATACATTCATATATTTTGTTTGTCATATATAAACAGATTTCTCAAATGAATATTAAGGGTAAAAACATTTTTTTTTTTACAGGTGCCTTGGTAGGCCTCTTTGCGGCAGGGCTGCTGAATATGAAACATTGTGCTGAAAACCCTCTGCTTGGATGGCACTTTGTGGAGGAAAAGAGGAGCCCTTTCAAGGTTGCCTTAAAGAGGTCTTCTAGAGCACATCAAGAGCAGGTTGTCCTCTTTTACCAGTACCTTATTCAGGGATCTTAACTGTAATGCCTTTGGCTCATCTTGCATAATAAAATTTATCTCTTAATACGCCTGTTTTTCCCCCCATAGTTTTGGCAATAGGGTCCCATTTCTTTGAAGAAACCTTTGCTTTATTTATTTACTTGTTTGGCTTATTTTATCTCGTCTCCTTATCAGCTTAACCACCTGATTGTTGAGTTCCTGAATCAAACTGTTAGGCCTATTTCAGGAATTAAAATTTTATACTAACTGGTTTTCCTCCTAAGCTCCATCTCTTTCCAAAAACAGGAATAACAGAAATGTCTTTTTCAGGTATTAATATTTATTTACAAAATCAATAATCAGTATATATTAACTCCACTATATGCAGCATATATAATACCAGGACTATATAAATGTCTACTAATTACTTCCTTTTAGCTGTACATACAAAAATGGAAGCCTGAAACTTGGATTTTACATTGGGATACATGCTATAGTTATAGTACACAAGTAATACAGAATAACTTCTAGAATCACATGTTCAAGTGCTGCTTGTAGTTGGTTGAATTTAGTCTGTTTCACATGTAAAAATAAGAAAAAGATGATTTTTCTTTGTACCAAATGTTTTCAAATTTACTTTACCAGTAGTGTTACAACTACAGTCAATATATCTAATGGTTATGATTTCTGTTGTATTATGCACCAGTTTAACCAATCATATGTAGGATTTATACTCTTCCACATATATATATATATAAATGTCTAAATTAGCATGCTTGGTAAGTTTATATATTCTGTTAAAGAATTTGCACCACATATTCAAAAGCTATCTTATTTTCCTGTTTTAGCACTGCCTTAATATTCATTATATACATGGTCACCTATTTATATATGCATAGCTGTAACTTTGTATTAAATTCAAAGAAGTTTAGCTTCCATATATATATATATATATTTATAAGAAAAATCAATATCACTTACAAAGAAATATTTTATATTAAAATGTATTATAAAACTCAAGCAGTAATACAAAAAATAAAAAATAAAGTAAGGCCTTAGTCCACAAAACTACATGCCCAGCAGACTGCCAGCTCTCTAGCCAAAGTCTGTGTTGTACACATGGGGGCTAGTGTTTTGGCAGGGTTGTCTATCCATATTTGGTGTCAGTCAAACTACCTCAGCCTGCTTTACCTAGTGATTTTGCTCAAACAAGGGCATGGACAGTCTGTTTACCAGTTAACTTTTTTCAAACAAAAGACATTGAATGTCTGTTGGGCAGTAGTGCTTGATCATGTGGAAAGGGCTTAAGCAGCAATGTCCAATCCTCATGTGAATAATGAAAAGGTAACAATGAACTACTAATTCACAGCAGACAACACAGGTAATATCTTCATTGTAACCTATCAATAATCTTTATACTTGAATAATTTTACCCTTTGTATCACCTTTGTAAATGAAACTACACATCATATTTAAGTCATAATGAAACTTTCTAAAAGATTTTTCATAATTGGTTAAACGGAAATCTAGCATTAATAGAATTAGATTGTCTTTATACTTAGTTGCAAAATCAAATTATGATACTATTTTTTAACTGCAAATTCATATGTGATATAAATGAAAGGGAAAATTAATTATAACTGACCATCAAATAAGGATAAACCAATTGTAGATTTGCATTGTATTCAATATAGCAAAAATCATCACAGTGGCTTAATGAACCCTTAATGACAAATCAACCATTTACAGTAAAAAGCCAGTTTATCTGAACGAATGTGACATCACAAAAATCAAGTCTGATGATGAAATGCCTAACCTTTTCAGAACTATCACCTCAGCATTCAGATAAACTCATAATTATAATGCTGTTTCTTTGCTAGTGCGTGAATAAACTGTTGGGCTCTGTCCACAAGATCAACCAATAACCAATGGACTTTGCCAGTTGGTTTACCAGCATATTTTGCTTGAACAATGAGCAGTGAGTGCCTGCAAGGCAGTGCTAATCATGTGGACAAGGCTTATGCAGCCATATCCAAGTCTCAAATGCACTAAATCCCAATCACACACAATTATTCTGTAATATTTTGATTTCTACGATAGCCACAATCCTCAAAATTATAGTCGGAAATCTGAAAAGGGTGCTTATATGGTAAATTTAATTTCCAGCACTAATTCAGGCTTCAAGTAATGATGGTTAGAAGCATCAGATTACTGATAAAAATGGCCAAGAATTCAAATGGAATATTGAAAATTAATGGGAATGCTCCCCAATAACAGATAGGCATCATTTACATGTAAGAGCATTTCTTAAACCTTTGACAATAAAACTTAACTTTGACCAAGATTATACATCTTGCTGACAAATCTCATTTGACTGCTGAAAAAGTCAGATGAACCTGTTACCTATAAAGTTGGAATTGGAAAATTATAATGTTCTTGTATCTATTACTACAGATTCAAAACAAACAGAAAATATAAACATTTTGGATGGTTAGAAAATTGCCTGACACAGAGAACAATGTGAAAAATCAGTTATATTGTGATTTTGAAAGAAACTGCTTTTCGTGTATGATTGTTTGATTTTAATTCTCTGCACAGAATTTAATCTAAAGGCCTGTCCACACAGGCAGGCAGGAACAGAGATGACATCATGGGAGGACAAACTACTTATCAAACAAGTAATTTCCTCATTGTTTCTTTGCCCATGATGCCACCTCTACAGTTGCCCACTGATTAGGCCCACTCATTTGGTCAGGTCTCTAGGATCTGTCCACACATTCAAACAGTGCCTAATGGACATTGACCAAGTATCAGGCCAAACCTATGTTCTGTTGTACATACTGGGGCACTGTTGTCTTGCCAGAATCATCGGTTATACCCAGCAACAGACAAAATATCAGGCAAATGACCTTATCTGCTGATTTCGTTTGATCAAGGGGCCAGGACCTCTATTGGTTTGCCAGTCAATTTTGCCCAAACAACGAATTGAGTGACTATTGGGCATTGCTTGATCACTTGGACTTACTGTGACATTTATCTATATTCTTGCACAATGGTAAATCATTCATTAACTTTCAGTTAATGACAGCTATAAAATATTTCCGTGATATTCTAGGATGATTGCATAGTTAATCACAGATGCTAATTAGTATTCAGTGGTATAGATTCGTTTCTATACTGTTTAGTAGAATAAGCAAGGGTGTAATTGTAGAATTTGCAATTACTTTTCACCAAAACGGAAATTACTATATGAAGGCAAAGAGTATCCTGATTAACTGAATATTCATAAAGTCATTCTGAACTCAATCTAAGAACAGGATACTATAACCATGAACCTTAAGATCCTTACTTTAATTATAAAAAGTGAAATTGAGGCAGCATCCTTTAGATTTCTTTAAGCAGTATTTCCAAGATATGGCTGGCAAGAATTCTTAGAAAATATCTGCTACATTCATAAATAAAAAGGCATTAAGTATGTTATATCAGCCTTAAAAAATCAAATCTGGCTTGTTTCTTTCTCTACCTAAAGCAGGGGTGGGCAAACTATAACCCGCAGGCTACAACTGGCCCATTGCTCCTTTTAAATCCAACCCACCGAAGACTGGTACAGAATTGTCCAAATCAAATCA
>NW_020870467.1:435975-450975 GCF_003789085.1 Penaeus vannamei | reverse complement strand
TGTATTCGTACGCCTCCTGTTGGTACCGGATGTCTGTACCGGCAGCCTGTTCTAAATATAGAACTACTCTGTCCGGCTCGAGGTTGCCTTCAAGGTCACCAGGGGTCACAAGACCAAACTGAACTGAGAGCAAACTACCATAACTCACCCTCACTATTACCTTCGCCACTCTAAGGGTCAGAACCAACGCCCTAGCTCGTCCCGACCATCCCGACAACCCCGTGGAGCTGACCGACAAGATACCTGCCTTGCTACCAACTAACACCATCAGAACATCTTCAATAAACTGAAACAACGAAGATTGTGTGTTTCTCTGACCCTGTCATTCAATATAGTGGGACTCTTTATAACTGAAGGGGAGACCATTATAAAGAGGATATAGTGACCCCATATAAATTGCCAAGACTATACAAATGTAAAAACAATATGAGGATTCTGAATGAATAAATTCTTCTCCAACTTCTGTCTCTGAATCTGATCTTTAACATAAACTGGTGTTCCTACACAAAAACATTAAGGAAGCAATGACAATGTGGTTAATATTTTTCAAAAACATTTTTCTGAGATGACAATTTACTTTTGGTAACTAAAAGAAAATACAAAATATATTTACAATTCCAAAAGAATATGAAAAGAAACCTTTTCCTCTAACCTTGGACTGTGTTAAAGCTGGCTGTGTGAGGTAGTGACAGGCAACAGTCCAAAAGTCTATTTCTCCCTGATCACCGAACAACTGTGCAACTACAAGAGCGCGATGAGCTGTGGATCCACATGTCTCTAGGAATTCACGAAGTTCCTCTGGAATTCTTGATATCCAAACTTCAATATCTGAAAATATTTCAAATCTACATTCAGAAAAATATGCATGTTGACAATCATGGTATAACTTATGCAATTCAAACAAAGAGACACAAAGACAAATATATATACACACAGATAAATACATGCACAAAAAACATGGACACATGGACACACACAAGCACCCATGCACCCACACAACGGCAACAAGAACTCCAATAACAAAAAAAGACTTACTCAGGAGTTGTTCAGGCGTAAATCCATCTTCACCAGAGAAAGAGAGAGAGTACTGGGTCTGCCATGGCTGATGTGTCATCAGTGTCCTTAGGTTGAGGGATGCCTCCCCCGCAAGCAAGTATGGGGATACTATAGGGTCTGCAACAAAGAGGAAGGTAAATTGAGTAGGCAAAAATGCTCATCTTAATGAAAATGTGAACCCAAGAATCATTACATTATTGTTCCATAAGAAAAATAATTCCAATCATCTGCTCCATCTTCATCTTGTGTATGCAATATGAACATACAAATGTACATAGCAATATAGAATTATAATAATATATACATCATGGGAAACAGAGGAGTTCAATTAATCTTTAACTTACCTTTTGTACAATACTGGCATATGGGAGAGTTTGAGGTCTTCAGGTTCATGTCCATAACCCGTAGACATCCATCTACTGTGGCAAGGACTGGTCTGTCTGAGGCACCCCAGTCCACATCAACCACCTTCACAATGTCACGTGGAGATTTCACCTGGCTCACAAGTACCACCTGAATCCAAATACAATGTAAACAAAACTTTTGACTAGACTACAGAAAGAAAATAATGGCCATAATTATCAGGGGAACTGGCTGCCCAAACTTTGACACAAATGGTCCCTGAAGATATTCTGTTCACCTTTCCATTCCCACTCCATTCACCTGAGAGATTTGTCTCAAACTGCAGGTAAAGAACTCCCAAAGTCTTTGCTCAATTTTTTACCCTCATAGGAAATTTTCTTCAAAGTAAACATCCACTTACATCCCTGACGTCCCAGATATCGATGCCATCAGCAAAGAGAACCAGAAGCTTCATATTATCTCGTCCAGGAGCGAATCTAACTTTACGAATCCAGCCACGGTGTGTTGCTATATGGCGGGAAATACGAGTCTTCAGGTCCCACACTGTCAAATTACCATCTGCATCACTCAGGATGATTTCATGGCTCTTCCATGCAATCGATGTGATTGCACTCATTTGAGACTGGAAATGATAATGAATTACTGATCTTCCTCACAACTGTACACTTATCAGTTTTTTTCTCTAAACAGGTATGTGTTTAAATTTCAAAGAAATTAAGAGAAAATAAAGGAGTACCCATGAAAACTGTACATTTGTTATAGATATGGTATAATGATATTCAAGATCTCAAACTGTAAATGATAACTTATTACTCCTATGGGATACCCAAGTCAAGTAATCTAATGAAATAAAACTTACATCTGGTGGAACCTTTGTTCCATCTCTGATTACATTGCCTTCCACTGAGAAGTGATAGAGTTGGCCCTCTGTATCCGTGAACACAAATGTTTCCTTAGCAATACTTGTACGCTCATTGCCACCTGAAAAACAGCACAAACTTCATACTCTTGCTCTTTAACATAGAATTTACCACATTTATCTTCACTTACCTACCACTATGTAAATAAAAAATATAAAGTTTACTTTTTAAATATTCACAATATGTACAGATATTCCAGCAAATAACAAACATTTCAACTAAACAGAATAGTGGGTAAAAATAACTGACCAAAGTCTGCAAGAGACAACATAGATTCTGTCATTGAAGCCTCAGCCTGTGGAGCCTCCTTGGGGACTGATGACTCGCTCTTCCCAGGCTCTGCATCTGGGACCTTCTGGCTCTCAGACTCTCTACGGGCTTTCATGTGGCTAGTGGGAGACCACTCCAGAGCAGACACTCTCGGAAACCTGCGTGGCATCGTTCGTAGTGGAACCAACTTTCTGGCATCCCAAAGTTCAAAGGGATCCTCTCTAAAGACAACTATGAAGTACTGCCTGAAATAAAAACACCATTTGATGAATAACATTAAGCTAGCTTTATTTATCCATATTTATCATAAGTTTAGCATCTGTTTTTTTTTTCTTCTTTACTAAGCACATGCCTACTGTAACATGCATAAAATTCTACTTACTTAAGGTATGAGACTCTGACCATATCAATGCTTGTTTCATCACTCTTGTTTGGTCTGAGTGTGATGGTTCTTCCAGTGAGAATGTCAGTGTAGATCAGTTCATTACGAACAAGGCCCTGACTATTGGTGAGAGGCTGGTGCCCAAAGGACAGGATGGATGTTAGGCTTGTCCACTCCACCCCTCTGCAAAAGGGAGAAGGGAAATATAAATTACTTCCATTGAACATTATAAATTTAACTGGCAAGTTCATGCAGACTGAAATTTCATACACTTTAATATACCTTTTGGTTACCAATTCTCTGCAAATCATTTACTTTTTAGTCCTAGTAACCCAATCATATATCTTTTTAACTGTGACATTTATCAGACAGCATTCATTTTTACTATATTTTCCTCTCATACGAAAAAAGGAAAAAAATAGGATGATACATCATAACCACCATCAACAATAATAACAACAACAGCAATAATAATAATTAAAATAATAATAATAATAATAATTATTATTATTATTATTATTATTATTTTCATCATTATATTTATAATCATTATTATAACAACAATAATAATACTGGCAGCAGTAACAATAACATTGACAATAATATTAATAATAATCATCATAATTATAATAATAATGATGATCATAATAATGATGATGATAATAATAATAATAATAATAATAATAATAATAATAATAATAATAATAATAATAATAATAATAATAATAATAATAATAATAATAATAATAATAATAATAATAATAATAATAATAATAATAATTATATCAATAATAATAAATTTGTCCTTTCTAAAATTTTATTGGATAACAAACCTGACAGGGTATGTGTGCAGTGCAAATTCTCTCTCTAGCATTCCTGTGGCCATGTTAAAGATCTGGACAGCACCACTCTGTGTGCCAGCTGCCAGCCGGGGCACATAGTGGTGTATATTCCTGGTGGTAAGAGGAGGACACATTCGCACTACAAGTGGGGGTGGGGATACAGCAGGCATGAGGCCGGTCATCAGAATTCTCAGGTTCACACGGTGGCCAATGTCCTAGCAGGAGGAAACAAAAAAGGGTTTCCATTTAATAGTCTCTCTGACATTTCGGGAAAAAGTCATTAATGATCCTAGTCACAAATACTTGATCAGATGCAGTTAGATGCTTGGTTACACCTAGGAACTAATTACCAACATTGAGATATTTATTATAACATTAGTGGTGGTGGAGGGGGATAGTGATGGTGATTAATGTGGTGATAGTGAGAGGAAGATGGTTATGGTGACTAATGTGGTGGTGGTGGTGGGAGGGGGTAGTGGGGGTAGCAGTGGTTTGGGGTGGGAATTGGGGGGTGAAGGGTGATGGTGATGGTGACTGATGTGGTGGTGTGGTGGTGGGGGGGGTGATTGTGATGGTGATGGCAATGATAATGATGATTATGATGATGGTTATGATGATGATGATGGTGTTTATGATGATAATGATGATGATGGTGTTTATGATGATAATGAAGATGATGGTTATTATAATGCTAATGATGATGATGATCATGATAATGATGATGATGTAGATGAAGATGAAGAAGAAGATGAAGATGACACTGATGACAATGAATCAGAGAAAAATCCTTGAAGAAAAAAAAAAATACTCTCACTTTTGCTACCATTACCTTGACATTTTCTGACAGAGCCCAGGCAGGCTTCACCATGTCTGCCAGTGATGTTTTGGGCAGACTAAGGCAGACACCAGAGGGAGAACTGGATAAACTGAAGTGGTTGTCAGCAATGTTGAGGCCTGACTGGGGAGGTCCCTGAGGGGGGCCTACTGGGGCTGAAGGAGCCCCTGGGGTGAATAGTGGGGTGCTCACGGCCACCCGCCCAGGGGTTGGGGTGGTTGTCACCTGCTTGAATACCACACGGCCATCACCAAGCACCAATGCTGCTCAGGAAAAAAATACTCAACAATTAGACCCAGTTCCACTCCAAATAAATCTGACTTTGGCCAAAAAAGTTTATGACAAAATGAATAACAGCCTTTAAACAAATGAAAAATTATAAATGAAAGTTGCACTAATTTTTGGTAATGAGGCAGCATTATCATAAAATGACAGGGATGAGATGATTGAACCAATAACTGATAATGCAGTTATAACCATCAGAAATTAAGACTAGATACTTCAATGTTGTGTTAAAAATATATATATCCTAAGAATACAAAATAAAGTGAATATCTTTAAAACATCCACAGTAGCTTTCAAAATAGGAATGTTCTCTCAATCATACTGGCTACAATCTGTCCAAATCCATTTGAAACTAGCTGTGATCTATGATAAGCCAACAAGCAGGTCTACAAACTACAATTTGCAAGAATATACTTGCTAATGTTCCCTAGAATACCTGCAATGCAGCATACCTGTAGGTTTAGTGTATTGCAAAAGCCAGTGTGTCTTGTAAACATTTACCCAAAGCATTTCTGTTAGCAATGTGATAAATCATAATGACTTGATTTTTCATGAATTTGTACTCATATTATATCACAAATCTTTGGTAATTTTGGGAAAGAGAGAAAGAGAGAAAGAGAGAAAGAGAGAAGGAGAGAAGGAGAGAAGGAGGAGAGAGAGAGAGAGGAGAGAGAGAGAGAGAGAGAGAGAGAGAGAGAGAGAGAGAGGGAGAGAGAGAGAGAGAGAGAGAGAGAGAGAGAGAGAAGAGAGAGAGAGAGAGAGAGAGAGAGAGAGAGAGAGAGAGAGAAGAGAGAGAGAGAGAGAGAGAGAGAGAAGGAGAGAGAGAGAGAGAGAGAGAGAGAGATTTGATTTGATTTGATTTGATAATATTTATTTACAGAACAGTGTACATGCCCTGTAAAAAGCCAGGGTAAGATGCTACCGCATCTATCCAACTGGCTATGCTTATATTTATGTAAAGGGCTATTAGTCAAACATTAGTTCTACATGCCTGAAGGGCTGTGTCATTATGCATACATTATTCACATATCATCTAGTTGGTAAAAAACCTTTTATATCCCTAATCATATCGAAGACAAGACCAGTGTCTATGATAAAATTAATATAATCAATAAGTGCTGGTCTCTGGACAGTGCTATTTGATCGATAGGATGCAGTTTTTGAGCAACAAAGTAAGTAATGTGTAAGATTATGCGACTTGGGCGCCTTGCACATTTTGCATTGGTGATACGTAACTGGCTTTGCCTCCAAACTGCATCCTGTACATAATGTATAGTGTATTGATACCCTATGCGTAGCCTGGTTAGCGTGACCTGCTGTCTCCGAGACAGTCCATCGTAGTATTTATATGGTTTGTCAGCATCACATGACCTGACAATACTTTCATAATGCCAGATGGTACCATGTCCACTTTTCTTCAATTTTTCAGTGGTCCATACCTGGCCCTCATAATCTCGAAGACAGCTGATAACACGTTTTTTCATTTGACTGATAGATAGCGGTATTACATAATATGGTTCTTCATGGGAAAGTGCTTGCTTTGCTAACTTATCTACGTTGTCACAGGTTGATATCCCTATATGAGAAGGTATCCAGTATAGTGATACTTGTATACCCTGCTCGGATAGGCTAGCGATTTGGTGAATGGTATTGATAGTTACCATGTTTTCTGGATTAAATGTTGTAAGTCTATACAGTGCACCCTGGCTGTCAGAGAAGACAGCTAGGTGTCGCTGCTGTTCAGTGCCTTTTTTGATGGCATGGTATATTGCTACTGACTCGGCATCAGTTGTGCTTGTCCAGTTGGAAATTCGCACACTTTCTTGAAGAGCAATGTCGGGAATTAGTACACCAATCCCTGCTGCTCCATGAGGATCAGTAGAAGCATCACAGTAGATTGCAAGTGGGGGGGTACCCTGAGGGGGTGGAGAATTTCATATATATTTCAAGTAATGGCCTTTTAACTCTGTTATTGAAGTCATGGATTTTGGCCCTGTTAATTTATCAATATGTACGTTAACATGTGATCTATGCCATGGTGAAGTAAGCGTTGCTTCTGGGATGTTGATAAAATCATTGTTCCACACACTGAAGCTGAGAATGGTCTGAGCAGTCTTGGCCTTCCATTCCAAGTTTGACTTTATGAGATTGGAGTATCGAGGCCGTCGGACATGCCTAACTCTACAATTAATCTCATTAGACAATGCAAGGGAAATATGAGGTTTGGACTGAATCTGCAGAAGTCTGATGCCGAGTATGGTGTTGACTTGGGTAATACGGCTGTGAATGACGGGAGATCAAGCTCTTTCCTCATGACAAGAACTTTAGCAGTTATTGGGCAACCCAAAATGACTCTCATGGCCTTGTTCTGTAAGATTTCAAGGGGTTTGAGAACATTTTGTGGCAACATACTAAGAACCGGGCTCGCATAGTCTATCATGGACCTAACAAGGGAAATGTACATCAATCTTAGGACTCTTAGGGAAGCACCAACGTATCTGTTACTTATGTATTGTAAAGGTCTTAAGCGCTCCAGGCAGCATTCTCTGATGTTTTGAACGATTTCCCGAGTGAAGCGGGAATTGCGGGACATGAGGTGGGGAGCACTCACCATAACACCAAGATACTTATAGGTGTCAGTTTTTGCAATAACTTGCCCACCTAATCTTGGAATGTATGACAGTTTGTTTGATCTGGAAATATACTTAGTCTTGACAGGGTTGATTACGAGTCCAAGGGAAGTGCACTTTTTACTGAATCCCTGAAGAACATACTCCCCCCTATCAAATACCTGAATGAGAACGTCATCAGCATAGGATGTGATGCTGCATAGGTCTCCTAACTCACTATTTAGCTTGCAAAGAGAGTGCATAAGAATGTTAAATAGTGAAGGGGACAAAACTCCTCCTTGTGGAGTTCCTAACTCGAGTTCACCATAATTACTGTAGGTGCCTTGGTAACATACTCTTGCTCTTCTCAAAGACAGATAATCCTTTATCCATAGCAGAAGCTTGCCCTTAACTCCTAGGAGAGTTAATTCATGGAGGATTGCAGTAGGGGAAGCTCTGTCAAATGCACCCTTGAAATCTATGAAGTAAGAAGCCTGTGCATTACTTCCACTGAGGTACTGTGCCAGGCACATTTGTGTTCCTTTCCCTTTTGGAAACCAAAGACTGATGGGTGAATTTGATCTTTGATCTGGTGGAGCAGGCGATTGAGGAGGATCCTTTCACAGGTTTTAGAGAGACAGGATGTCAGAGAAATCGGTCTAAATTCATCAGGACACCCTGGTTTTGGGATAGGAATAATGGTGGCTTGTTTCCAGGAAGTAGGCAAGATGCCTGTAGAATAAGTTAAGTTGAAAGATCAAGGAGAGGATTTCTTCCCTGTACCTGTACCTTTGCAAGGAGTCGGATGATGTCGTAAGTGATTCCATCATCCCCAGGTGCAGTGGATTTGCTAGTTTTAATGGCTGCAAGAAGTTCGTGTCTTGTAAATGGTGCATCAGCCTCATCTAAAAGTTGGCACTGATAGTTAATTTCATTTTTGTGTTTGACTTAAGGGAGCATCTACGAATGGATAATGGAAGATTATCGAGAGAAGAGTTTTCGCAGCATTTACTGAGGATTGACAAAGCTACCCTTTCTGGATGAGGGTGGGGAGTGACATTGTGTGCATTGCCTTTAATCTTATTGATTTCCCTCCACACATTACTCATGGAGCTCGTGGAGTCAATCGATTCTGCCCAGGCATACAATCTCTCTTCCCGCTTTTGTGTCATTATCTCATTAAGTTTTTTACTAAAGAAAACAAGGTCCCTAGCTAAGTAGGGATTTTTCCCCAGGTTTTTTAGCTGATTTACTGTAGACCTTATTAACTTTCTAAGTAGCTTTATTTCCGGATCTTTGTTAAGGTGATATGCTCGTTTGCCTCTGGAGGATGAAGACCTATGTTTGACAGGGTTTCTGGGTTGGAGTTGGGTGATGAGGTTACCAACTTGTTGACAGAGAGTTTCATTAAAGTGATCAAGGCTGGCAGGAATATAGTGTTCATACCAGCAGCCAATCCTTTTAATAAACTCATTATGATGTTTAGTGGCAAGATGGTATCGAAGACGTGGCTGGGGCGGGCTTCTTTTAGCGAATGGGAGGGTGATACTTAATGCCCAATGATCACTGACTAAGAAAGGGACAACTTCCGCAGTGCATGGGAGTGGGTGCTGATTGTATAAGACTATATAATCTAATTTGCCACCTAGATAATGAGTCTTTTCAAAGGGGCACAATAGGTGTATGGGATCACTGGTGTTTTGAAGATAATCATAATATACCTTACCGTTTTTACCTATGGTGCTTCCCTCAGAGCCAAGGAGAGGATGACGGGCATTAAAATCTCCACACAGTAAGACAGTAGCATTATGTATCATACTGTCGGGAGGTTTAGGTACCACTTCACTATCATGTGGGTTATATACATTAATGATGGTGATGGTTCTACCATCAAGAAATATTTTAACACCAAGATATTCAGCACTTGCATTGTCACGGTTGTCATCGATCACTTTTGATGGGATACTATTTTTTATGTAAATACCAAGTCCTCTTGCAGAAGGATTAGCAATATTAGGTTTGTCGTGATATGTGTATCCTGCAATTTTTGCATAACGAGCATCAGTTCTAACTTCCTGGAGGCAACACACATCAACATCTTCCGAGTGAAGATACTGAGCGAGGGTCGCCTTGCGTTTCTGTAAACTGTTAATGTTCCAGGTAA
This sequence comes from Penaeus vannamei, assembly GCF_003789085.1. Taxonomy (NCBI): domain Eukaryota; kingdom Metazoa; phylum Arthropoda; class Malacostraca; order Decapoda; family Penaeidae; genus Penaeus; species Penaeus vannamei. Next base: position 441,249 of record NW_020870467.1, on the reverse strand, counting down.
TGCACTTTAACAGATTATTTTGATCCATCGATCATCACTTGACCGTTTCCAAGGCCCACTGGATGTTGTCGTTGCTCGAGGAAGAGCGCAAAAATCCTCTCCTGGAATTGCACCATCTGTTGCTGCATCATGAACATCATCTGCTCCATCTGCTTGAACAACATTTGTATCAAATCTTTCATTTCCCTGTTGGATTCTTGCTTTTCCTGCTGCGGTGAGGGAGGAGCTGGAGCTGGTGATGGCGTCGGTGCTGCAGCTGGCACTGGAGCAGGAGCTGCAGCTGGTGCTACAGCTGGCGCTGGAGTGGGTGCTGCAACTGGAGTAGAAGCTGCAGCTGTCGTTGGTGTGCAGTGGAGTAGTGCTGCAGCTGGTGCAGGTGCTACAGCTGGTGATGTGTGCCGGTGCCATGGCTTTATTTTGCAGAGGCTTTCAGAGTTGACCTCTGCAGGTGTGGGAATTCCCGCACGTATTAGACGAGAGGGCTGGGCGGGGTTTATTATCGGGGGAGGGGCTGCCTGCTTTTTTTTCATGTGTTGCCCTTCTGTCCTTTCGGGTAGTAGGCGCATAATGGCGAGTTTGGCATTATGTTCTCCTGACGGCAGTTCACACATTTCCGAGGGATGATTTTTACCTTCAGAAATTTTCTCTGCGCATCTGAGCTTTCATGCGAAAGAGCGCAATATCGGCACCGCGGTGCCTCTCGTGGACACGCACGTGCCCCGTGTCCCCACTTTGAGCAATGGGAGCAAAACGGGGTCAGAGATTTGAAGACGGCACACCTAAAGGGTGCCATGCCTCCTCCATCATTTGATAGTTTTGGGGATTACTCCCCCTCGTATGTTATGATGACTCTCTGGGTCATCAATCCATTGATCTTCATGCTTTTGGCATGTACGGCGCGTTCACATTGTAGATGTCATTTCATCTGTTTCGATTTCCTTGGGACGTCGAACGTAATCACGTTTGTGCACTTGCCTTTTCCATACACTTTCGCCTTTTCTAAAATTTCGCCACCATGCACCGGCAGTGGTTATGTGGGCAAGAATTTGTTCATTTTTACATCTCACATACACATTGTTTCTCCCAATCTTAAGTTCAATGGACCCCTTTGTCTTATTGTATGGTCCAATTTTAAAGCCTGGGATACCCAGCGATACTTATCCCCGTGTGTCCGAAGCTTTGTGTCGGCTTTAAAATGTGCGCACAGGTGTCCAGGGGGCGATTTCTACAGAGTCAGGTAGTAGTCTTTTTGCTTTTTTCTTTATTGGTTCCTGGGGGAGGCCACTGATATCTTCCTCACGGAGGACACCATATCTACCCTCGGTTTCCATGGGCGTGTCTGTCATTGTTTCGTTTGAGGTCGGGGTCATTTCCTGAAGAAACAGGGCCCGACCTGACCTCCCTGTGCAAACCCAGGTGCACACACGGGCCGCTTACGCCGCGCCCACAAGCACATCTGTGTCCGTACGTAGTTTTTTCACTTATTTTACTTCACTATATGATATTTAGATCACTTTAGATCATTAGATAAATAATCATGTGAACATTATCGCGCACTGCAGCAATCCACAGCTGGCAGGTCTATGAAGACCTAATAGTCAAGGTAACACAAATCCCGTAAGGACAGGTCAAGGTCACAAGAGGTCACTCAACACGTCTGCACACTATGGTGACAGGATGATGACTGGGAGAGAGAGAGAGAGAGAGAGGAGAGAGAGAGAGAGAGAGAGAAGAGAGAGAGAGAGAAGAGAGAGAGAGAGAGAGAGAGAGAGAGAGAGAGAGAGAGATCACATACATAATACTTAGGGCGTCTTTCTGTACGTGCCATAAAAGTTAATTAAAGTTTAATCCAGATCTCAAGTGCGCATGGCGCGTTGGCAGCGTCCAGGATCAACTTTTAATGCACTTCTGGACCAGGCTTTAATATAAAGCTCATTTTTAAATCCTGCACATGCGCAGAAGGGACACGTTAATCCCACCAATCATGTAACGTTACGTCAAGTGTCCGTCATCAACTTCATGGGTGCCATCGCTTGAGTTGGTATTCAGAGTTATTTTCGGCAATAACTCAGATCGTCTTAGAATTTCCATACGTAGTATTTGTTATGAAAATGGAATTGTATATATTTACACAAATGATCAAGTACTCTGATAAAGGAAATAACTAATGGTAATGAATATAAAAAAAAAACAATATAATCCTACGAGGAGTCTTTGAAGTTCAGAGGCTGCGGGCATGGAACTCATATTTCCAGGTTAGTGAAACAAAAATTATATGGTCAGGGTCATACAAGTTGACGTTTTAAGAATTATGTAATGATTTTTTCTCAACTATACAACAAAGTTAACAAGTATAATTTTCTATGGACCTCCTGAACAGCATCCTGAAGAAAATATGTTTCCTTCCTCCAACACGATTGAACGCAGCAAAGAGCTGTCCGAGGAGACTGCGCAATGGATATTAACTGATGAGTGTCATTTTTGTACTAGAGTGTCATTGAAATAAAGATTGGTTTTATAGTTGTTAGAGCAGTTTCGTTACCCATTTTATTACTATAAATATAAGATCGTCATCATGAAAAAAATAGAATATTTCATACACAATCATGTTTCCCTTATAAGTAAGCCTATTTGTGCTTCGTAATTATCATATGAAGATCTAACTGCATCTTGAGTGACTGACTATACCTTTCTATACCAATCACCTTTTCTCCAATCTATAATAAATGAATATCAGTTGTCAGAAAAATCTTTTAACAATGCAGTGTCTGAATGAAAATTGCAAGCTTTACTTATCCAAATAAATTTTATATCGGACTGCAAATCTTTAGGTAATATCTTTAATACTGTCTTCTATATCATATGCGTAGGGACATGAAGGGTGAATTTTGAATAGATATTTTTTGGATGATTTTGTTGCTTATTTATAGGTATGAGTGCATGACTTGCTCCAAACACCACCCTACACAACATGCAAGTTATGTGTGAAGAGAACATTGCACAGAAATATTTCAAAATACCACATTGTTCAGTAATAAAAAGACAACATACCTCAGCTCCCACCCTTTGTAAAACCTATTCCCACACGCCCAGAAATACGAGACCAGATCTTCACATCAACAGCAGAGGGCAGAACCATCACTATCACAGACCTGGAACATCACAAGAATTGATAGAAATTTAAAGAGACAGTCCATTAACTTAAGATTCCAAACAAATCATATTTGAAACAGATAATCTTGAAGAAATGTGTACAGAAAATAGAGGTACGAACTTTCTTACTTTGATATGATGCTAGTCTTAGTTTTCAATTATGAGAACATTGGGAGGCATAAAGAATTGATTAATAATATGAACAAGTTTTTAATGCCTTGCCTTCAATCATGTAAGTACGTCTGGGATGAAGGGAAGGAAAAGGTGGTCTTCAGGAGCATCTGAGAAGTTTATGTTATTTACAGAACACTTTAAACAATTATGAGACAAAGCAGTGCAGAGATAAAAAAGGTATAAGATAATCAGCATTATGAAAACATTAGTAAAAGTTTCAGTTTTATGAAATACACATTAAATATGATAGATATTTTGAAACCTAAGAGATGTCTAAAATAGTTTCTTAAATATGATAATACCAAAAACATGACATTACAAAAAGTAAGAAAGAAAAATAAAACATGAAATCTCCCAAAAGAGCGAATTTCACGCGCGACATTTCTCTTCTCTCCGACATGTTTACTTGAAAACGGTGGTGATAGAATAGTGAGTACGACAGTTTTTACTGAACATTACTGTCGCGCCGTCTGGCAGCGGAGAGTGTCGTCTTCGGTACGGACACGGTGGATTAGGATTAAACTAAATACGGTATTAAGAGTTAAGGACGCTATATGTTTCGGTGTTGTATTTTTTGTGTGTAAGATTGACACAAGGAAAGGAAAGGTGAATCGGTGGATAATTATAATGATAATTGTGATGATAATGATGATATTAATGATATGAATTAAATAATAACAATGATAATTATGATAAGAAATAGATTAAAAGATGATACTAATAACTATTATCATTATCATTATGGTAGTAATAATGATGATGATTATAATAGCAACAACAATAATAATTATAATAATAATGATAATGGAAACAATAAAGATAATAATAACACTACTAATAATTATACTTTTAATAATAATAACGTTAACAATAATAATGATAATAGCAACAATAACAACAGCAACGGCAATAATAATGATAATAACTAAAATAATTATAACAAAAATGATTTTAGCACTAATAATAATGACAACATCAATCATAATAACACTAACAATAATACTGATGACAGCAACAATAACAACAACGCCAGCAATAATAATAATGATACTACTACTACTACTACTACTAATGATGATAATAATAATAATAATAATAATAATAATAATAATAATGATAATGAATATAATAATAATAATGATAAATATAATAATAATAATAATGAATATAATAATAATAATAATAATAATAACAATAATGATAATAATAATAAAGATAATAATAACACCACTGTCACCGATACGAATCAACCCTTAAAACCAGCTGTGGGACCCTACAAGAGGACGCGCCGAGGTGTAAGATCTTACCTAATTCCCTAACAAGTTGCCACCTTACACTAATTACTGTTGCAAGCTTAGGACCAGTAAATCAGGGCGGCTCATTAAATATTGTTAACGACCCTCTCATATGCAGCTACATGGGAGCCCCTAATGACACGACAAGGCTAATTATGATGGTGGTGGTAATGGTATGTACGGTCGTTTAAGGTGGTGACGGTAGTTCGTGGGTAGTTTAGGGTAAAAGTATGTTTGAAAATTGGAATTGAAGAATACAAATTAGTATATTTTAGGTATCGTTAATTGTCGGTGTGAATTATGGAACTTTGGCCAGAATTAACGCATGTGAAACAGTTATAGTATTTCTGGAGACAAATAGTGGTTACCGCAGTAGTTGTAGTAATAGCAAATTGTGATAACTACATCAGTGGCATATTAAGTATACTCATTGGTCTGATTGTCATAATGATGATAATCTTAGAGCTATTGCTTTACTGTGTTTGTCATTAATCTTCTCATGACGACTATCATTAATATCATCATATTAAATTTCATTATGAGGACCAGCATCATTCATCATGGTATCTTTATATGAATAATACTGGAGGTAATATATTCGGATCGCTTTCTATCTAACTCTATCCTCTCTCTCTCTCTCTCTCTCTCTCTC